>VWZF01000204.1:1174824-1241095 GCA_013396755.1 Sclerurus mexicanus | reverse complement strand
AAAAAAAAAAAAAAAAGCCATGGTAAGTGAACAAGTTGTGGCCCAGAGAGGAACCTCTAGAAAATCTGACTCCCATTTTTGGTCCTAGATTACTACAATGGCCCGTCAAACTGGACAGTATGCAACAGGAAAATGGTGGGGGGGTTTATTGCATTACTTGCAGCAACTTGCTTAAAAAGATACTCAGGTGTTTCACTGCCAGTTTAGAAACAGAGCAGTCAACACACAGTCAACTGTAAGTCTGGGGCCAGTAAACATTTCATGAGACAAAACACTGTACAAGCACTTGTACAACTCAAAGGTTTAGGGAACATCCCTTATATCTGAGTGGAAATGTGACAGTATTTGACTCCTTTCCAGATAGAAATTTTGATCAATCATTGTGTCTCAAAAGATTTGAGCAGCAGCATTCTACTGTAATAGACTGACTAGCTTGTTTTTGCACCTATATCATCTTACATATCATTACCAACTGTTTAATGTTACAGCTGTCTGTAGGATCTGACCATTTTAGTCAAGATAGTAATTGTATTGTCACAAATGCAATGTTATTATGTCACTCTAGGAAAGAGTTGATATGGGAAATTAAATCCTCAAAGAATCCAGATTCTTACAATCACTAATCAAGGGAACTGATTACCAAAATTACATTACCAAAAACTAACAGAATGTATCTGTCACCATCATATGACTATTTTAAGAAGGCCTTAGCACAAACATTTTCCTCTAAAAACTGGTTTTAAGTAAGGTGGGAGACATCTATGTACTCGATCTCACAACCACATCATCTTGCTAAAGGCTCAGCTGAAGCCCATGGATTTCAGAGGCAGTAAGTATAGAGAGCATCATGCACACAGAAAATTCACGAGTTATCTTCACCTAAAATCAACATTTCTGAGAGGGCAATGTTCTTAAAGGTATTAGAAGTATTGTATCTAACCTTAAAATGTATTAAATATATTAATGAAATGGAGTTGCTGTACTCTAGATCTCTCCATCAAATCTTGAACATCAGTTTAATCACCTACCATACAACAGAATAACCTGAAAAGATGATATATGTATCAAAGCCTGCAGGTGTGAGAATAAGGCATTTAGCCCCATCTGTTGTTCTGTGCTGAGTGCAGTGGGAGAGGCTTTCTAGCAATGCAGCAGTATACCTACATAGCTATATATTTAAAACAGTCCATAGCTTGTTGTAGGAATAAAGTATTGGTTTGTTACTATTGTCATATCTGAAAGCTCCTATTATTTAGGAGGAAAATATCCTTTTAATTCTTCTGTACCTGTATTTTGAAATTCCCTGTACATTTTTTTTTATTTACTTTCTGAATTAAACTTTCCACTTATTTCTGCTGCACAGCAGAAAATAGAATTGTCATCATGGACAGGACAGCAAGGTTTTCTGTGAGACGGAAGGCCAACTACTGCATATTCAATCTGAGTAATGAATCCATTTAGCAAAAAGAATAAATAATAATCATAAATGACTGGCTGATTCAATAGACATTGAAGTTAACTCCTTTTGCTGTCAATAGTCAGTGGATCATGACTACGATCTGCCGTTTCCATTTGTAAATGCATGCTTTTACCTTCAGTGAAAAAAATTTGATTATGTCTTACTGACAATCCATTATATAATTGTTTATACCAATTTTAGCAATTAGTTTCATGTATGTACACCTATGTGTGCTGTACCTTCTAATGGATTATTGAAACTTCATCAATCAATGGCTTTTTTCCCCATTTTCTCTCCCATTTGTTATTGTGGTCTCATTTTTGTAAAAGTAATCAGTTTTAAAGCATGAAATTATGACTTTGTGCTCTCGTATCTGTGGATACTCCTCTATTAGTTTTTGGTTCCAGACTTTTGTAAAAGTTCTTGGCAATTTGTGATACATTGTAGTAACATTCTAGGGAAAAAAAGGCTCCCCAAGTTCTGAAAATATAGGATAGTTGCAATTCTCCAAGGGTGAAATACATGCATTAAAATACTTTTTGGTTACATATGGAAATAAGTACCTAAAAGTGCCTGAACATCTTTGCAGCCTTCCTCTGTGTGTCCTACATACTTATCTGAGGAATGCACCAGTGGTGCTGCTCACCAAAAGAGCGCTGCTGGGCTTTATATACCAAGGAGCTGGGCACGACCACAGCACTGGTGAGGATGAAGATGATAAAGTTAAAATGTTGCACTGCAAGAAATAAAGCCTGGAAAGATCAGGAATCACTGCCAGGGGTGAAAGAACCACAGGCTAAAGCAGTGTGAGTGAGAATTGGGTGCAGTGACTCATATGGACAGATTCCCAACTAATGTTTTATGAGCTTACCAGTACCTGTAAGAGGAACTACAACTCCGTTGTCCAGTTTCTTCCTCATTCTGACTATGAATACTACTAATATGAGTTACCACGTTCATGATGGCAAACTACTAGCACTGACTGAAGCGATAAGCAAGAGCTTTGAAAATGCAGGGCATTTCTTCCTTTGACACAGCAGTTTATCAGTGCAAGAATTCTGGTTGTCATTCTGATAAAGTGTCCAGTCTGTATTAGGTGAAGACAAAACAAAAATGGACACATCTTACTTCTAAGGATAAATTTCAAATATGGAAAAGATTTTCTGAATTCTCCATGGATTTCTGACAAAACCATGGTAGAACTTCAGATAGTGTAGTTTTTTTGCTGAAGTTACAAAGACCATAGGTATTCTCAGATGATGATTATTAATTTAAATGAATCTGGATCAGACCCTCAGTGAACTTTAAGAAATACAGCAAAATCTGTTTATTCCGTTAAGTGATAACTTAATTCTTTAGGAAAGGACATAGTTATCACAAAAAATTGAAGAATTAGTTAGGTAGCAATTTGACTCCTTGTTGGAGTCATTTGGACCTAAACTGCATGGTATGGAGATTTTTGACAGGGAAGAGAAGAAGGTGAGAGAAGGACTAGTGTGATTTATAGAAAATAAAACATGTTCACCCATTTCCTAGTTATGGTCATTAACAGTGGTATAATTGTGCATAATCATTGGTCCCATTCCTAGTGTACATTGCTAGAGGCTAACTAAATGTTGCATCTGCATAGAAATTTAGATGCAAATATGAATTGTGTTCACTGGTATGACTAGTGTAAAGTAAACAAAGGGTATTTTTATTGTATATTTAAGGTTGAGAAACCTATTTTGTGAACAGCATGCTATCAGCAAAGACTTCACAGCTATTAAGTAACTGCAAAAGGACATGGTCAGGTCAATGATGGGTAAGGAAAAAGGCATATATAAAGAGCACAGCAGTGCTGGGATATTGATAGGCACTTGTGGTTGTCCCCATCTGGGAAAATTGCAATAATTCTCTCTCTGTATCATGATTTCTGTGTTTTAAAAGAAAACAAAAAAGAGTTGTGGAGGGAGGGAAACAGGATCTGAATGCCAGGCAGTAATTTTAGGGTGAAGAGTACAGAAAAATTAGAGCAAAATGGATGGTTTAATTTCTCATCATTATTCTACTGAAGAATTAAATTTGCAAGGTCATGTTGAGGCTTATTCAGTCAAAGGCATGTCAGTGAAGGTAACTGGATTCAGATGAGTTCCCATCCAAGAGATATTTAAAGAAGCAAGTTCCCACAATATATATGTACAAAACAGCATTGTCTAGACTCATGTTGCATATTAAATCAGAGCTTGACTTCCATTAACTAAAGTACCTTATTTTAGGCGATAACAAAAAACTGATCCAAGCTCTGAGATCCATCGTCCCAGATTTACTTAATAACACCGTATTTCATTTGCCATGGCTTCCATATACTTTATTCCTTTGTTTCTTTTTTTTAAAATTCTCTACCAATACCTGTAACAGCAGAAGTTTGCTTTATAAAATTCACATGCCTCACTAATACACAGTCATGGTAGAAGAGACATGAAAAATACTGCTTGCTTGTAACCAAACCTATGCATTTACTCAGCGTATTAGATGAGGACCTTCTCCACTTCCTTTATCTGAAATACAGCTATATTTTAGGTGTGTTTGCAATCAAATGTGGGAAGGAAAATTCAGACCACAGGAGAAAAGAAAGAAGGGGAATGGAATTACTGTAGAAAAGTTCTTATAGGAAAAGTTTTGAAAAATCTATACTGTAAATTATTTCAGGAGCTAATAAATTTTCCCTATTACCATTCACATTTTTATCTTACTAGTTTTCTTGACCCCTTCACTGAATTGCAGAGAAAGATATCATTTTAGATGTTCTGAACTGCTTTAGAAATGTCTGTCAGATGGTTGTGATTGAATTCGTTGTTAACAGCTCACAGACTTAGCTTTAGGAATCCAACTGTGATATGTAAAAATGATATCTCAGATATTTCTTTTTAGCCAAATGTCCAGTTTGCAGAGTCTTAAATGATTCAGGCTTTTTTTTGTTTTTGTCTTTGTTTTTTTGTTTGTTTATTTTCTTTCCCCTAAACCTATCGAGAACTGCTGGTGAAAGTGCAGCCTGGAAATGAGCAATGTATGCACAACACCCAGATTTTTATCTTCTTTCAAAATCGAATTCAGACTAGCCTTTGAATGGAAGCAGAATCCAAGCAACGTTGGAATAGGTAGGAGAGGAAATATCCATCAGCCTTGTTCCTTTGTAACACCTCCTAATGTGCCCTTTTATAGTTGAAACAATGTACAACTTCAGCACAGTTCATGGAAAATAATATACACATAGACATGGCAGGAAAAATGTGATTACTCCTGTAAGAGAAGAGAAAAGCTCCCACCTTTTCTTACCTAACATGCCTGTAATTCAGCAATGTAATTTCTCATAAGCCTCAGGACTGATTATTGTGAAGACATATGGGAAAGAACTGCAGTCTTGAGCACAAACTTTCCCACCCCATAAGCTTCAAAAGCTTCTTAAATTTTTATTTAGAATACATGAAATTCTGCCCTCTCCTGCACAAAAATTGTTTCTCCTCAAGTCTATGTCATTACATCAATGTGCAGAAATAGTTTACTGCTTCTGGAAAGGGCTGTTTGATCAAAGAAATAATAAAAAATATTTACAGAAAACACATTTGTTGATACATCCAGCTTTCAAATCTCATGCTGGTTTGCGAAGCCATCATAAGAGTGCACCTCCCTTTCATGTAAACCCACTCCTTAAATCCCATGTGCCTTAATTCTGAGGGTCTTCTGTGTCTCAGCTGTTCCATATGTGCACCCTAATTCATCTACTGCACCTCTCTACACTGATCTCTTTAGGACAGGACTTGGTCCTTTGCAATAGTTGTCCTTTTGTAGATTGCAGCACATGTGAAGGACATATTGTGAATCAAAAAATGTAAGAAGCATACTGGACAAATTAAGACCCTGTGAATGCCATAAACATTGGAGTAGCTTATTACAGGCCAGCTCACTACCCAAAATGCAATTTTAATACAAAAGTTTAAATACCATCCTGGTACTGTTTTTATCAGCTAGATCCTTTTACTCTTAAAATACCACTTTTAGAAAATCAAGAGAAAAAAGATGAGGAAGGTGATTTCTCCTTTGGCACATAAGGTGAACTCCAAGCATTGGGGAAATATTTATCACCATAAATGTGGGGCAAGAAGTCTTTTTGTCTATGAGGAAATCTGTCTGAGGCTGAACACGTTCAGGGCTTTCTTTTCTCAAGGTTAGACAAATGTTTAGCAAATAGCTTTGAAAAAGAAGCAGTTGTGAAGGACACACTGAAACAGAATGATTCCACCTTTTAGACACCACATGTGTTGTGAAATCTGGCTTGCAAATAGTGAGGGGTCAATTTTATAGGACTACTTGGTGTAAAAATTTTAATCTTAAAAATGTTATACCCACTTGATCTTATATATACGGTAATCCAGTTTTCCATTTCTTTTAAAGAAAAATGAAAACATTGAAGTGGGGTTATAACAGCTTCTTTAATTTTTTTTTCCGTATTTTAAATTATGCTTATTCACCCATACATTCGCTCTCTGAGTATTCATTTAGAAGGAAGATTTTGCAATAGTCACATTTAATTTATCAGGGTGCAATAATTTGTGTTTCCCAATCATCTTGCAGACTTTGGTTCATTATACTATTGTTTCACATGAGTAAGTTAGCAAAGTTTGGATTGATTGACTCTAATTAACTAAAACTGGTTCCAGGCTGTGCATCTATTGTCATGGTAGCTAACCACAAAGCCCCAAACTGTTCAGTAATGGCAATATAACGTACTATCGATATGAAAACTCCCGAAAATATTTAATGTTGGGCTTGTCAGCAAATGAAAATAGCAAGAGCAGAGGAGGGAGAAAAGGGACATTAGGACAAGCATGTCTCAGAAGGCTTGGGGAAAATGCAGCCTTCTGGAGCTGCCGGTGCTCTGATCTTTTCACTTATTGTCATATGGGCCTCCAACGTGAGAAGAAATACAACCCAAACTTGCACACTGTTCTGTAAAAGAAACCCCCACATTTTATTTCTTTTTTAGTTAAAAAAACACATTAAAATGGACCCAAAACTCTATTCTGAGCTAAGGCTTTCTTGAATAATATATGTAGATTTCCCCACCAGCATACTTCAAAAGCAAAAGCATTTTCCCTTGTTTTAGTTAGTCCACTTGCATGAAGTCTGAATCTATTCTCTGTTTATTGACATCAAAGAGAACCTAACGACTATTAAATGCATCCCCTTACACATGACACTGGAGAACCAGTTGCATTGAAAGCTTAGAATAGCAAGTGAATATTTCTCTCTTTACTTGGTCTTCAGAGACCTTCTGAAATTAAGTAAAGTCAACAAGGGCCTCAAAGGATGCGTTGCCTCTGCTGGCAAAAGTGTACAGCACCTTGGCACGTCCAGAATGTGCAAGTCCGGAAGTGTAAAAGCTTCATTCTATATTTATGCTATAGGTTGCTCTCCAGAGATGCATCACCTGAAATATCAGCCTCTGCACATTGTTACCTGGAAAATTATACTTAGGACATGTCATAGAACATTCTTGAAGAGTCTAATACAGAAGCTCAGAAATTCCAGGACTGGTTTCCTTTGCTTGACCTACCTGCGTGACTGCAATGCTGTAGCCTCTAACGTCTTGCTCAGGAGCTATTTCTCATAGCAGACCTGTGGCAGTCAGTGTTTACTACTCTCAAAGAGCAATTCCTTAGTGTGATATTAAGTCCTTACTCTGCAACGTCTTACTCTTCCCTATTTTCAAAGTATGTGATTCAAACCTTGATTCAAGTACAAACATGCCATTCATCCACTTCTCATTTTTCTATGTCCTGTAATTGTAGGATGTGCCAGAACTCAACTCTTCATTGTGGGGAGTGCAATCTCCCTTATGCAGACACTTTTTATCCCAACCTTGCACTGTGCCTAAGTGGAGCTGTTTTCCCCCCCTGGTACCTGGCTGCCTCCGGGGCCATGCGGTCACCCCATTACCTCCTGGTTGCCAGCCCAGAGCCCCAGAGGCTCAGCCCCACTGAGCTCCTCTCATCTCTAATCCTTTTTTTTTTTTTTTTTCAGGCAAATATCTTCTGCTTTCCCATTTGTCAAAATAAGGACTTGATTTTTATGGCATGACCAATTTCAATCTTAAACACAAATAATCACTAAGGTGAGAGGCACTTCCAATTTTTCCAAAGTGGCACAACTTATCACAGGCTGTTTCCAAGAAGCTCTTTGCAGTTTCATTTCTTCCCCGGCCTGGACGGAGGGATAGAGAGCCAGGCTTGCAGGTAGGAGTTATTGGGGGTCTTTTGGTCCCATCGGCTGTATGCACACAGCTCCAGTCAGCTTTGGTACAATTTACATCCCTGGGAGTGATGGAATTGGGTCCCGGAGCCTGGTGCCGGCCCCGCTCTGACTCGCTGTGCGCCTCCAGGCAAGTCATTTAACACCAGGCTGTGATACCTCTCATTGAACTACACATTACACCAAAAAGGGTCTTGAGGAAGTCAATGGAGCTACTTGTGGAGCGCTTGTACTTAGTAAGTGTGTCACAATCTGGCCTTCACTTAAGTCTCCCCTTTTATAGGAAATTACAGACTCATTTCCAAGGTTGTGGAGCTTAATTAGTTTATGTTTGCAAAACACATCTTATTGCGAGTGAAAAGGAATAACCATTATGATGATGATGATGTGTTCAGTGCATGACAAGGTCTTGGTTCTGTCTAGGTTTTGCTTCATTTATTCTGTTAAAAAAAAAAAAAAAGAAAAGAAAAAAGAAAAAAAAGTCCTTCCTTTGCAATCATTTGAAAGCCTATTTCTAGACATGGTGCACTCATTCTTCTGTCAGAAGGGCTAGAGGAAAAAAAAACAAACCCAAACTTCTTGGGCACAGCTCCTCAGAGCCTGAGCCTAGGGCACAAAGCCAGCTGCCACTGCAGGGTGAAGGGAACTGACCACCCACAGCAAAGCTGTGATGTGAACATGGTTCAGATGAACTTCTTGTCTGACACTTTCCCAAACATAAATGTCTTTCCCTTTCCTGAACTCAGAATATATGCTTTTTTTAACCCTAAGATGAATCATACCTTCAAAACTTGGCATTAGCAAACAGTTTGCTTTTTCATCAGCTGTAATCATTTGGGGTTTTTTTAATTCTGTTTTTTGTTGGGATTTTTTTGTTTTTTTAATCCAAGTATGGTTCTCATGGTGTAGTAAATGACATTAGGCTTTTGTAAATTCTTGCAGAATATAACAGATCATTGATTTTATAACACAGTCACTGCTTTTGCATTCTGATGAGATTATTAGTAGCAGCCTAGAATACAACATCCCTGCATACTGTTAGTTAAAAAAAATAAAAGTTTACTAAATGGTCTCTTGTCAACTGTATCTGAAAATCATTATAGTTTCTCTGGTTTCCTTTACATGGAGGGCTTCTTCTGTGAGCTGGTGAGTTACAGCACTATGAAGTTAGAGAATTATTGTGGAGATGCTGTTTATTTCTCTCTACTTCTGTTTGTTTTTCTATAGATAACCAGTTTTTTTAAGTATTTATAAATTGGTTGCAAAAACTGTTCACATGTCCAACATGCAATACTGTATCTGAGCTTAGTAAATATAATTTTTCTTTCATATTTCAACTGCAATTCCATTGGACATTTTTACCTCATGTCAAAGCAAACACAAATCAAGCTTTTTTTGATCTTTTCACACATCCTGTATTGCAGCCTTAAAGCAGTTTCATTTGCCAGTGAAGACACAAACCATCTGATCTTTTCAGGCCAAATTCCCTCTCTTCCACCCTGCATTGCAGCTCCCCGCTGTATGTCCAGTGTGTACCTCCCCCCTGCTGAGAGCTGGTGACCCCCATGTAACACAGCAGGACCATACTTCAGACCCTTCTCACTGGGCAGAGGGGAAGGGAGAATTTAATCTTGAATATATTTTTAAAAGGCTAAAATGCTGGAATTAAAATCTGGCTAATGCCACGCAGCATTTTCTCTGCTTCCATACTGCTATTAACATACATCTGTATTAACACCATGACAGTCCACCCTACAAATTGATACAATACCAAATAAAGAGCCTGCACTGTGCACCGTAATGACTCTACAGGAGCCATTACATCTGAAATAGTCAATATTATACATTTTTTAAAAATGTATGAATGCATATTTAACTGAGAGATCTGATCTGCTCCAGCAGTTCTGGTCTATCAGAAACATAATATGCATTTTAAAAAACTGCTTGCATGCATTTTACATTTTTACCTGAGAAGCTGAACACAGGCATACATATAAACATTTCAGTTTCTATGCCTACCCATAACATGTTTGTATCAAAATAAAACAAAAATAAATGGAAAAGCTGGTGAAGTCCTAGCTCTGTTGCCTCACCGTATCACCTCCAGTGTCCCCATTCAATTTGCACCTCCCTCCAGCAGCTTTTACTCCATGTCCCTGGCACTCTGTATGGGTACATTTGCCGTTTGAACAGCTGTGAGGAGGGAGCATCTCAGCAGGAGTATCACTGGGCCTCTGCTGTTTTATACCGCTGCAGCTGATGGCCATGCCACCAGCTGCACACGCCTGGGGTGAGCTGCAAGCACCCACGTACACAGGCACAGAAAGCAGAGGATGTTGAGATGCCACCAGCACTCACAGGTTAATTACCTGAGCTGCACAGAGGAAAGGTGAGAGAGAGGGGAACTCAGCAGTAAAATACAGGTGGACGCATCTCTCTCGAATAAGATCAAACCCCATGGTTTTGCAAAAAGAGCAAATGGTGCCATGACCCATTACTTGTTGGATAGGAGCAACTTGATCTGGGGAGCTGATTCTAGGATATCACAAACAACATCATCCTAGACTTGGGTTTGGGCTTGAGACCAGGGCCACTGGAGGTTCCCCTCAGTTTTGCATACACTGCTGGTGGGAGGTGCTGAACGGCCCCAGGCATCCCCCACTCTTGAACATGCTGCAGTTCCCCTTGCAGCTGCTGGCCTGTCTGACATGCTTTGTGTGTTGTGAGCAGAGGACATACAAGCTCAGCCATCCTCATCACAAGACACAGACTGGACAGAAGGGGTACAGAGGAAAGGCACCTGTGCATTTATATTTCTGAAAAGCGACCTTTGCTTTTATTGCTACCATGCAACCTTTACATCTTGGAAATACATGCAAACAGCCTTATTCCCTCTCCCACCCATATCTGCATTCAGAGGTCTTCCCATACTCTCAACAGACCAATGCGGAAAAGGGCTTAACCCTGAGAAGTCCTGGGGACTTCCAGGCACTGTTTGTCTGCAGGAAGTGTTCCTCCTTGTCTCTCTTGCAGCTCATTGGCTTCCTCCTTTACACCTCTACAGAGCCTTGACATTCATACACACATAGGACTAAGGAGAGCAATCTGTAGAAGAGCATATCTTATTAATTACTCCTATGCATCTGTGCATGTGGATGTAGTTTTGAGGTTAAATATAGCTTGCCCACATAACAAGGATTTGGACTGTAATGTCACCAGCCCTGCCAGCTCTGTAGCAAATCTTTCTCATCGACTTTTCAAAAAAAAACTTGTTCCTGGATGTGGGTGGTGATGTGAGCTGCTTGGGTTTCTAAACAAAAGCTGGTTTCTGTCACATGCAGCTGTGGTTTGAATACATGTAGCTGAAAGGTTCTGGGATTGCCGTATTAAGAGTCAGATTTGCTTAGGTGTGTCTGTATTCATGGTTCCTTTACCAGGCATCATGTGGAGGGGTGCAAGAGCACACTTTCAGGGCCATGTGGAAGCAACATATATTCTGTAGGCAAAGCAGGCTGGTAAAGGCATGCCACATGCTCTTCAAACTACAAAGGCACTTTTTGGAACAGTCTGGTTAGCAATGGCAGCTCTAACTCTTTCAGGGACTGTGGGTAAATGTGGAATTCAGAGAAGCAATCAGTGACAGAGAACTTCAACACAGAGATGGCCACTAGCTTAAACAAGGACAGCATAGAAGAAAAATGTTTTACAAACAGTCCCTGACCTTAAAGTTATCTTCTGTTCTCTTTTCAGAAGGGAAGTTCAGTGTGCAAATATTATTAAAGAAGAAAACTATGAAATAATGAGGAATCATTTCTGTCAAATGGATATAAGATGCTAATTGGTGATGTGCTGAATCCCAGAGATGCTTGACATTCAAAAAGTGAGTGAAGTACGGCAGAGCATTTGTATAGGCCATCTGGAGATGTACACCATACTCTACACTTGATGAGAAAATGGCATTAAACTGAAATTTCTGATTCCAAGACCTAAATATGCATCAATCCAGGCTTCAAATTTCATAGATTGCTGGGAAGATCACAGATAAACAGCAATCTGGCACAACTCCGACTAGAGAGAGAAAAATGCTATGCATTTCATTCCTTACAATATTATTAATGATTTGAAGACTTTCCATAAACTTAAGATGCAAAAATTTTGGAGATTTCTTTCCCTCTTACACACATTTGTCTCCTGTGGTAATTTGACCATGAAATCTCTGTGCAGACAGGGATATCCAAAATACCCTATTAGCAAAGGATGATACTGTTGCTGAGGGAATATCATACATAGCACAGTCAGAAACATCATACAAACTTGCATGGTGATGTCTTCAGTTTTTTCATGATATAAGAACATCTCTGGTAAGAGAACAAAACCAATGCAAAAGCAGGTAGTAATAATAGCAGCTGTTCAACATCCCCTTTTTTTGTTTTTTGGGTTTTTTTGAATCTATAACATAGGACACGAAAAAATTCTTGCTCTTACTAAAAGTAGTTCTTACAAAGCACTTATACATCTTATTAAATCTTAAGATGATCCAGATGGTAGTGTTGAAGGTATTACATTGCAGAATATACACTGTTACTTTCTTCACACATTGCTGCCAATTCTTTGCAGTGCTGGCAGCCCAGCAGCCTATATATGTCCTGAAACCACTGTGTTATATGCTGTACCAACACAGAGCTACAAGTGAATTGCAACCCAGGTAGCCTGCAAGCCAGGAAGAGAGAAACAGCACATGGCTGGAGGGTACATAGAGAGGAACTTTCAGATAGAGGCAAGGCAGAACACTCAGCATAGCAGCTGTAGGGTTGGTGCCAATGTTTATAGATAACTGAGAGAAAAAACCACAAAAACTAAAACAAAACAAAAATGAACTCTTGAAGAAAACAAAGAAGTGAGTCTGCTCATGTATGTATAGTGACCTTCCTAAGTTTAAGAAGAACAGCAACTGAGAAAATGAGGTAGTCCTTGCTTAGATGTAGTAACTGGTTCTGTGGGAGCTCCTTGCATGAGCCAGGGAGCAGTCAACATGTCACCAGGGCCCAGGACATGTAAGACATCATAGGCTAGTTAGGAAGACAGAAAATTTGAGAAAATTACATGGATACAGGTTTAGATATGGCACTGGCTCATCTAAAAAGAGCAAGATCAAAACTGTTCCAACTTGATGGCAACGGTGTAGATAAAAACCAGAGCAAGCAGCAAGAGATTTGAAAGGGAAAATAAGACCACTGTTCTTGTCACCTCAGCCTTGAACTGGTGGTTCATTATCCTTAAGAGAAAAGCAGACTGTATGAAGGGTCTGGCACAGAGATCAGTGAAAGACTGAGAAGCAAATTTGTTTGGCCAGGAGAGATGAACAAGAGATCATCTGAGGGAGACAAGGAACCTCTAGAGGATATCTGAAAGAAGAAGCAAGAGAGCAAAGGCAAAGGAGGCTGCAATGAAAGCAGAGGAACTGCAGGAGATTTCAGGATAGTGCAGCATTGACAGCCCCAGAACGTGAGCCCACGAGCTGGTTACTCCTTAGTCAAAATAGTCTTCTTTCCCCTCCTCCAAAAAGACTTTTATGCTGGATGAGAAAAAGTGTGGGCTTTTACCCCTCATGCACTCCCACCACCTTCACTCTGGCACCCAGGGTCATGCTGATTCACAAGAGTGAAGTATGGAGTTATAGGATAAAGGAGTTTTGAAAAAACTGACCTTAAGCAGCTTAATCAAGTTACTTCTTTCAGTTGCTGAAACTGTAAGTAACAGAGTACCACTGTCAGTAAAAGTAGATTGCACATGACAAGAGTAAGCAATATAAACACACAGCAGAACAAATGTGCCATTTTCAGGTTTGTCTGGAGCTGCTTCAGTGTGTCCCTGCTTAGCCAAGTACCCTTTCGTGTTCCCCTCTCATTGTCATGCAAGCTTCCTGAACAAGGTTCATATCTGATATGCATTCTGCAGACTGCCTTATAAAATGGTTTTGCATGAGATGGAGATAAAAAAAAATAACCTGCACCTTCTGCACTGATTCCTGGGGACAGAAATCCAACAGTACAGCAAAAAGCCTTAAATAAGCATATGAAAAGCATGGCATGAGACCCTTGGTACTCCATGCAAATCTTCAGAAGCAATATGAAGAAATATGCAAAGCGTTTCTTACCTTCTAGCTTAGTTGAAGGCCCTCGACTAAATGCTCAGATATTTTCAAGGTGTTAGATGGAGGCAGGTTGGGGCTCTGCCACACAGAATAGAAGTACTTTTTCTAGTAAAACCTCTGGAAAATACCTGGGTATGTACTGGACAATAAATACCACAACAGCTGCAAAAGGCTGCACAGACCCTCTCATTCTCCCTCTACTTGTAGAAAAGGCATGCTCACAGGAAACCTCCCACTGGGACTCATATTTTTATGAAAACCAAGGAGAAAGCAAAGTCAAGGCCGTTCCAGCTATGAAGACTCTACATGACAAAAGTGAGTAAATGAGACTGAAGTGCAAATGAGCTGCACTTTTGTTGCACGAGAATGATGCCCATCAACCTCTGAGCACTGCTGGGCAACTCATCCACCTCCCACACTGACAGCTGAAGTCAACAGGCAGAGACATGACTGCTGCAATGTGGCTGCACTTATCACGCTTGAGAGTGTGGTGACAAGAAGCTGCCTCTCTTATTCATGTGTCTGACCTGCATAGTTTGTTTGATATCAATCCACTCCACAGTACATCTGCTCTGTGGGGACAATGAAGGCTCTGGTGCTATCCATGTGTTCATGACATCCAGCTCCCACTCTGCTAGATCAGGGTCTAATCATCTTCTACACACGGGCCAGGTCTGTAGGAGCACAGGTCCAGAGGTCACCTTGCCTGCTCCTCTGCCACAAGACAGATGAGTGAAACCAGAAAACAAAACCAAAACCAAAACCAAAAAAACAACCAAACAAACAAACAAAAAAAAACCTGGAAAATTTTCCTGACCTCTTCTTTAAAACTCTGTACTTTCCCTGAACAGTTACTGACCACGCTTCACTGCTCTTGTTTCCAGAAAGGTTTTCCCAATGTCTAAATGTCATCTCCATCAATACCTGTTGAATTGAGGTCTTCCTGTTCTACCAATTACACTATGCTCTTAGTATTAGACTTTGATCATTTATTGTTAACACAGATTTCAATGGATTTATAGAGTTGTCAGACACGGTATTCGTGAACAACTTTCAATTGGGTAATTAATCATTACATCTGTTTTCTGTTATTGTGATTCCAGTTCTGCGTGTGTATACATGATTGATTTTTAGACACACAAATGGTCCTATTAAAGACAATGACACTTGTGGATTTACACCAGAGTACATACTTAGAGTTTTGCAGAGTCAGGATATGGTAGTAACTGTGTTGTTCCATAAAAATCCTCTAATGTCAGTCCTAGAATTCAGTTATTTCAGGTCTTAGGTAGTCTTTCAAACCAGAAGTGCTAACAAGTATCATTTACATTCACTACCTTTAAAAGTCAGTAACTGCTTTATGGTTACACCAGAATAATTATGGTACTGATTCTGTCTTGACTATTACCAGGACAGTATATACCCAAAATATTTGTACCTCTAAAATATTTTTTGTAAATATTATCTACTAGAGATCCTCAATATTGCTTCATACTAATTGCAGATTACAGTCAAAATTTTTAAAAATAAATATATTATTAAAAACTGATTTGACTAAGACACAAACAGTATTAGGTTATGATTTCAAATTAACACTTCAAAGTATCTGACTTTGAAATATGTGTTATTCTGCCAATTCCAATACATTGGATTAAAAGATATTCAGATTATTTAGTGGAGTTGCTTAGACATGTTATTAAAAAAACATTTTATTGTGATTTGAGTGAAGACTACAATTCTATAACAAAATTGCACTAATTGAACTGTCTATTCATTGCACTTTGTTAAAATCTGATCAGAAATTTTTGGTGGTGCTGGTGAAATTTGTTCAATTCATAATTTTTTAGCAGATGCTGCCAGTGGTTACAAGATTAGATCAGGTGCAGATTCCTTGTTCCTAGCATGAGGATATATGAGTTAAAGTCCACAAGGAAAAAGAAAATCCTGGTTAATAAAAGGTATGTACCTGAGCACAGCCCTGGTTATCCTTAGAGCGGACTCAATGACTCCTCAGAAAATGCACACCCTTGGACTGAAAAATTGCTGGAAGGTCAAAGAACAGTCAGTCTAAAGGCTGACTTATTCAGGGCTTGGGATCTAACTCAGAGGTTTGACGCATTGAAGGTGCCTGCCAGCACACACAAGAAGCTGTGAGAACCTGTGTTTCTGCTGCTTTTCACTTGTCTGGTTTCAAATGCTCGTGAAACCCTTGCCAACCAGGAGGGACAACACCACAGCACCCAGCAAGGAGCCAAAGCTCTCCTAATCCCCTCAGTGAAGCATTTGGGAGGGGAGAGCACATGATCAGTGCTCTTTTCTCCACACTAAGGATGGGCAGCTGCAGTGGCTCTTTTGCTGGGGAGCTGCTCTGCTCCCCTGAGTCTCAGCTCCCAGGCAGCCAAGGGCACCAGGCAAAAGACAATGTACATTTCCCTGAGTTTCAGGACATACCTCTGTTGGTGCATTGAAATGTATGAGCCTGTGACTGCACTGTGTGTACTTCAGAGAGCACATGAATACACTACGCTATTTGTCTCTCTGCACCCCAGAGCACAGCACCCTCATGGCACAAAAGCATCTCACTGCTCTCTTGTAGCTCCACGATGTTCCAGGCAACAATGCCACAGCCCTTTGCTATGAATGGTCGTAAGGATATCACTCGAGGCTGAGGAATTAGTAGGATTAGCCCTCCTCTTCGGGCAGCACTGATGGTGGCAGCAGGACACACTGAGTCTGCTTGCTGTAGTAAAGCTTGGGCTGAGCTCTTCATTTTCCTGACAATTAGACTGGAGATCATCCTATGGTGATCATCTGCTCCCCTTATTACCCACTGCAGGAATGAGCTGAGGTAAGAGGGAGAAAATGCTGTTTCCCTGTGACCCTTCTCTGCCTCACAGGAACCCTGGGACTTCTCGACAGTTAAAGCCAAGCTGAACTTGGCCACCATTAGACAGGAGAGAGATACCACCATACCGAGTTGATCCACCCATGTAATATACCAGACAAAGATCAAGTTTGTTTCTGTACGACCTTAGCAGGAAATGCTCTCATTCTGGCCACATATGACTTTGCTCCTCTAAGGCTCAGGTGCTTCTTGGAGGTTGCAGCATTTCAGGTTTCCCTCTGGGCTCAGCAGAACCACAGGCAAAGATCCTCCATGCACTTACAAAGCTGAAAGAGGAAAATAACACAATGTATTGCACAAGGTATGGTAGAGCTCATGTCCTTCCATGGGCTGTCTGCCAAAGGGGAGTGGGTCAACCAGCATCTCTGCTGGCTACTCACTGTGAGCCATGACATGACTGGAGTGCCCCAGGACCTAAGACAAGGAGACATGCACACATAGCCAGAGGCTGTGCAGGGCATATCCTGACTCATCACCTCTTGGAGACCTCCCACCTCATCTGCAGGACTCCGTCTTCTCACCACAATCACTGCACAAAAAAACACAGGATGGACAAAATGCCATGTTGTACTCCACTGAGTACAACAGGAGCCGCACCACTGGTCCTCTCCAGGAAAGCACTGCCCTCAGCAGCACTGAGGATGCCAGCCCTTGCAGCAGTCTTCTTGCCTGTCCTGTCTACTCAGCAGCAGCACCAACCCCATGGTCATGTCTCTTGCACTGCTTGCTGGGGAGATGTCCTATCCCTTCCTAACATTTACTATCTTGCTTTTATCCATGGCTTTCAATGAGCAGCCATAACTGCTGTTCCATCTCCCCCAGCAACATGCCATCTTGGCTTTCCACAGTCTGATGCTGAGTTAACATCTCCCTGTGAGAAAGGGGCAAAGTTTGGGGGAAAAAAAAAAAAAAAGAGGCGGGAGGGGGGGATGAAATGAAGAAGGAAAACTGGTATTGTCTATTAAAACAGACAACATACAAAAGTATATGAACGTGTCATTGAAGGCATAAATGCAAAAAAGCAGGTAATATGGAAGCTAGGTTCCTCACTTTTAAGCAAGCAATAAATAATGTATTAAATTGCAAAATGGTAAAACAAAATACTCTGTCTGACATGACGTCTGTTCATGGATTACTTTGGTACATGCAGTTGAGGCCAGAAGAAGAATCTCTTGGAGATGTCTGTTAAAATTTCTTCTTCTTTCAACATTGTTCTCTCTGCTTTTATTCTGATGTCATTTATACTTGTCTTTTTCTTGACAATAGTGGCACAGCATGCATACAAGGTGAAAAAGCAAAGCAATCTGACAGCTTTAGATATCAGTGCTCTCTAATAAACATCTGAGTTTTTTTAAGCAAGTTGCACATTGCTATGTGCTTCATTTGGATACGTTGGATTCAACCTTGCTTCAGTTAAAGAGGTGTCTAATTAAAAGGACAAAATGTTAGCAATTCAGTAAACATCATATTAATTTAAAATAGTGTAATTACTAAACATGCATAAATAAAAGATTTATAAATTACACTCCTAGCTGTTATTTAAAAAATTGCTTAGCTCTTGTAAATGATTATACAGTGCTTACAGTTTATCTTATTATAGACATATTTCAAGTATTTTAGAGTGGCTTCCCTGTTCATCACATTGCAGCCTCTGGGGTGCAGCAATCCTTCCGTTCCAGCTGCCATTTAAACCTTTGCCATAGAAAACGCTGCCATGATGCTGCAGCATCCTCCAGGCTGCCTGCAGGACCCTTCCACGCACATCAGCCACGCTCCTGGTGCTCCCAGCAGTGCCACATGGAGCCAGTGTTGTGAGCAGTGGTAATGATTGTTGGTGAGGAGAGGATCATAAAGGTGTTAACAGTGGCATCATAATGAGTGTGAGGCAGTTATGGATGTGTTTCTTGATACTGCTCTTCTGGAAAAATCTGACATAGTGATATCTCTTTCCACAGGGCATTTACATCACCCTATGACACCCTAGAAGAAGTGTGTGCTATAAATGCTGCTTGGGTCAATGGGTTAGCTCTTCATTTCTCCAGAATTTAAATAATTCTCTAGTAAATCCCATCTGTTATTCAGAGTAATTTCTATTGAATCCCATTGGTTTCACCCCTATTATCTTCTCCAAGTTCCACTGCTCATGGTGAGTCAGCATGGTCTAAAAGGCTGAACGCGAAGAGTCAGAAATGAGACATTTTTCCAGGAAGAAAAGTACATAAGCAGGATGTCTTTTCCAGATGCTGAGTTAGGGAATTTCATTTCACTTAGCTAAATTTCCCTTGCAGTTTCTGGTAGGTGCAAATTTTTTCTTTATGTTCTGTCATAAACTCCTCTTCTGTTCTGCACTGCTGAATACTTACATTCAGCTCCAGGTTGCATTTCAATGGTAAGCAGAGTCATATTTGTTTCTGTTTCTTTATGTTTTTAAATGCTTGGAAGTCCTTCTCCATAAAAGGTGCTGCATAAAGTATAAACTATATTTTAGTATTATGACACCATCACTTGCAGGGGAAGTTCTAAATATATTTTGCTCTCTTTGTAGCCTATCAAATTAATGTGATGATGAACATTAAGGTTTTTCAGAAATCAGCTGAAGGATGCAAATTTTTTTCTCTAATTCATAGAGAACTGAAAAAATCCAAATGCAAGGACAGTCCACAGAGCCCCATCTTAGTCTCCCTAAGATCTCTCTCTAAGATTTTTGTTGTTTTCTTGTTCTTTTTTCTTACAAAGTATGAAAAGACAAGCAGGAATACTAGGTTTACAATGTGGCCAGGTTGACAGCAGAAAAAGTCACCTCTGGAATTCTTCAGTACAATTCTCAAAGGTGGAGATGTGGTGCTAGTTGTGGGGGAGGAGGGTGGTGTTTCTAAATTGGATATATTCAAATCTGTATGACTTGGATAAAAGAGACTTATCATCCATGGCCAGCTCATCACCTCATCACTGAGGCCAGCTGAGGATGCAGGAGGGAGTCTTTGTGCTCTAATGATTTTCCTATTCTGCCAAATGTCCTGTAAGCAAGTAGGAGTGATTCTCTTGCTAGAGGGTGTTAGAGATTGTAGAGATCTTAGAGATGGCAGAAATTATGATCTAGGTGGTGAATGATCCCCAGAGTGCTTTGAGAGAGTCATGTAACAGCTATCCTGTCCACTTGAAGCTCAACTCTACATTATTTGCTCAGGCTACATTTTTGACAGCTGAACTTGGTGCAAGTAAGGGATAAGATTTATTTATGGCAGATGCCAAAGAAAGCTTGAAGAGCTATGTGAGGTGACATGAAGATGGCTGCTGGGACTCAGGCTGAATGCAAAATCTCTATACTAAATAAACAGGCCATGGGCTGTTCTCCATTCCCAGAGCCACATAGCATGGCACAGATTGCATCTGCACACCGGGGCTCTCCCCACTCTCTTGTCCACCAAGAACCACATGGATATACCTAAGAATGGCCTCTGGCTAATGATGCCTCCTCAACTGCTCTGGGACGCTGCCCAACCATTCTGGTGGCCTTTGCTGATCAAACTGGACCAGGATCAGCAAAGGCCACCAGAATGGTTGGGATTGCAGTAATTGTGCCATAAGGAAAGGCTGCAGGGCTGGGGCTTGTTTGCCCGGAGAGGAGAAAGCTTCAGGGCCACCTAACAACAGCACCCCAGTACAACCAGTGTGGGAGTCATCAAGAAGATGGAGCTGGTCTCTTATATCTATGCATGGTGAGGAGACAAGAGAGAGCAGGCACGAGTTAAATGTATTACATCCTCACACTTATCCAAGGAGGAAAATTTCTCCAGGAACACAGTGAGACAGTGCCACCGGCTGCCCAGGGGGTTGTGCAGTCCCCATTCTTGGTGCTTTTCAAGACCTGATCAGAGAAATCTCCAAGCACCTGGTGTGAGTTTGTGGCTGAGCCTAACTGAAGACTCAGAGTCTAGGCTGGATTAGAGACATGCTGAGGTCACTTCTGACCTGAATCATCCTGTGACCCTACAGAAAACTTCCTGGCAGAAGCACTAAATCAACTGCAGCAATGATTATGGCTAAACAGACTCCAAACTTTGTTTACAAAAAAATATTTTCCAGGATGGGGATATTTTGGAATAATTTTCTTTATAAAATCCCTTTTTGTGACTTATCCAAGCTTGCTAAGAAAAAAAGTATTCTATGCTATGGAATGAAAAGCAAACTGTTAGGACATTGGTTTGCATAGAAAGAGAGGGACAGTTAGAAGAAAATCAAGCATCGGGTGCTCAGCAGATACTAATTGGGTGGCTAGTTGTGAAGAAACTGTTTCCCCCAAGTACTGAGATAAGGCAGCACACAAATGACTTGAAATATGGATGTGACCCAATACCTCCCTTTTAATTCAATCTTTTTCCAGCCCATCGCTGGAATTTACACAACGTTTTATTGACTATGGTATCAGAAGCTATCAATTTGCTGCAGCCTCATAAAAATAAAATAGTGATACAGAAGAGAAACTGCTGTGTCAGACACACTTCAGCTATTCCCTGCTTTCCTCGACCCCTTCATCTACCCTCTCATCATAAACATCACTATTCTGTTTGCCTCTTGCTTCTCCTGACCATTAAAACAGGGAACCAAAACCACAGCCCATAGGCTGTTAACATAAGATCCAGAAATGTGTCAAATATTTGGTGTCTGAAATATTTCTTGGCTCCAACTAGTAGGAAGGAACAAACAAGCAAGAAAATAGCATAAAACCAGTTGTGTTTGTGGGCAAAAATAAAGAGATAAGAGCAGGGTTATATATTTAAAATGGAGCAAGTGTGTTGTCTCACATCATGATTGCTGTGGTAATTGCCCATTTTAACGCATATTAGTGCAAACAGCTGTGCAAAATTCATATAAGTGGTGGAACATAAGTAATACTCCTTAATTAAAAAAGTACAAGTTTGGGGGGGGGGGCGGTTTAAGTAGTGAAATGTGTTTTGCTTGTCATGCTTGATTCCTTATGACATTAATAACTCACAAGAACAGTAATGGGGTGCATAGTAATCATCTACCTCTTGGTTTATTTCCACATGTTAAAAATACCTTTGTTTGTTAAATTCAATAGTAATTTTTGAAACAGTACCTTTGTTTTGGCTCTGAAAATTATAGACCTTGAGCAACAATGATGCTGTTTGCAGTATTTTATGCATGGTCACATGACAAAGACAGAGTATTTAACAAAAAATTTAAAAAGGTTGAGTTTGGGGGAGTTATAATGCTTCTATTGTGACTGTGCAAAGTGACTCTGTTAAAATATATTTAGTAGCAGGAGCTGCAGATATTTGGACCAAAATTATGGCCCTGGGTAGCTTGAAGCCATGAGGAGCCACGACATATTGTTTTCCAAAGACAAAACATGTTTAGGACAAAACATGAGATCCTAAAATTGCAACCTTCCCCAGGAAGTTTCAAGTCACTCAGAATGGCATTTGCTGATGAGAATTGTTCCCATAAGTATATGCCCAAAGAGATAAACTTTATGCTGTATGCCAACTTTATGATGTGATAAAACTTTGTGTTTGAGATACCTTACTGATTATCTATTAGGTGGAAGAAAAAGAATAAAACAACCAATTAAACAGTAGCTCTCATATCTGTATCTTAGCTAACATGGTAATTGAAAAATGGCCCCCATTTTGCCCTCCCCCACCCATTTCTATGTAGCATTTCAAGAACTCTGTCCAAGAATATCACTATATGAAAAAAAAAAAACACCCAAACATCATCTCAAAATTATTAAAATCTCTGTGGGAATTCATGATTAATTTTAAGGCCTGGCAGATTAAAATACATTATTATGTACACTCTAGTGCATCCTTTCAGATATTTTCAGAATCTGATTTTGCTCTCTTGATACACACCAATGATTCTACATGTATCTAGTAGATTGCAAGGAATAGATTAGCATTAAAGAGGCAGTATTGTGTTGTTAGGTTGTTATGTGTAACTTGTGCTCATACATTAAGAAAAATGTAGCTGGCATTCCCTTGGACATGACCAGACCCCTTAAAAAAATGAGAGAATTATTAATAGTTCGTTGTAATGCATTTGTAGAGCACTTTTGAAATTTTGACCTTTAGTACATTAACTGGCTGGTTTTATCCAGCTCCCAGGCAGAATAAGATCTACAGTACTCTGGTTAGGAAATGGAAATAATGGGATTATTAGTAGGACTTGTTAAACTTTCAATTCCTGAACATTCTACCTTTAGCTCTGGACCTAGCTTTGCAATGAATCTATTGTTCTAAACAGCAAAATCAACAGCATGTAACATCAAGGAGAAAGAAAAAAAGGTGTTTTTTATTTGGGACAGACCAACCATTTGATCATTACTGTAAAATCATTAATTCACAGTTTGGCTTTATGAATGTTAAGGTTCCAGCTTTGGCCCCAGCAGCTGTTGTATTTCTGACTAGAAATCTGAAGACTCATTTAGCATCAATGTTCCATCATTCAGAAACATCTTTAATCCTCCATCCTGACAAAGTAAGTAGACAGTGCTCCTTAAGCCTATTTTTATTACGGTATGTTTTCTCATGTAATTATAATGTAATTATCTTTGATACTCTTCCATGTTCCACCTACAGCTTTGTATCAACCTGCCTTGAGTTGTGGGCACATAAACAGGACAAAGGACTCTGACAGCATTATGGCTGATACTGCAGAGTCTCCTGTTTATACGCTCGGAGACCACAGCAGGTGCAGGACCAAACCCGGCTGCCTAGTCTTATGATTCCCATCTCTTTCCCTGACTCTGTTATAAAGATGTTCCCTCCCTTTCAAGTATTTTCCCCCCCAAATACTACACATATATCTTTACCAGAATTACTGGATTTTTGCACCCATTGTGTCAGCAATCAGACCCTCCTGCATCAGAGATCTCTCTAGGTCACTATTTAATGTGGACTCAAAAATCACACCATGTGCAAACTTTATTGCCATGATTTTATCTTTTCTTCCATGTCACTGATAATGTTAAATGGTATACAGCCAAGAACCAATACCTGCAGAACTCTACTAGCAACCCCATGATAGTTGATTATGATCACATCTTGAGACATCTTTTAACTAGTTTTAACGCATTACACATGTGCCACACTGGTTTTCTATTGCTGTAGTGTATTAATCAAATACTTTGAAGAACCAAGTTGCATACTTTACAAAAATTTACATATACTACATCAATATAATCATCAGTTTAATCAATAATCTCATAAAAATATTAGGAAGTTAGTTTTACAATAACTATTTTCTTTAAAGCCATGTTAATTGTCACTAATTACACTAAAGTATCTATTAATGAAATTCTCTCTCAATGGTCCAGTTTCAGAACTCTGGCCTAACATCGGACTGAGAGGTCTGGAGCTAATGGGGCTATAGTACTTACCTTTTTTCAAACACTGGCACAATGCTGCCTTTGTTTCTCCTCTGCAACATCTCGTTTGTTTCAAAAATTACTAAAAATCAATGCTAAAAATCTAACAAAACAAATCTAAATAAAACATCTAAACAATCTACATAAAACATCTGATGATTTTAAACATCTAACTTTCACAATTACTATCATAAGCATTACATATTGTTGGGAATGCTGAGAAAAAGTTTAGCAAGAGTTTCATATCTTATGAATATAGACCTAAGCTTTTTCCCTAAATGAAATAGAGAGAATTCTTGAATGCTTCCACTCTTTTGTCTTATAAACATTTATTCTAATCATTTCATCTTTTTCTTTATAAACGCCCTTCAGGTCAGACCCTTTTTACTCTTTTAAGTGAAAAAAGATTTTTTTCTTTTATTTTTCTTTTAACTCTTTTATCTGTAAATTTCCTCTTCATATCTACTAGCTTTGATTCTGGGGGGTTTTTTTGTATTTTTCTGCTTAATGTATGTTCACTGTTATTTGCATTCCATTTTTAACTTTTTCCTTTTTGTTTATAGTGCTTCTAATTCCATGCTTTTTTAGCTCATACACCCTTTCATTTGGAATTATGTGAATTTGGTAAGATAACTATTTCTCAAACAGTTTACAGTTATCATTCATATTTTTCTGCTTAAATTACATGGCTCAGATAGTTTAGTCTGTGTAAAATACACCTTTTCTGAAGCAACAGACAATGTATTGGGGGTTCAGGATGTATTCAGTTTTCATGTAACAAACAGAGCAAATTTACAATCCTGAACAGTTGTCAGATTTTATTTCAGACATAAATTTCTCTTATTCTGTTAGATGAATTCCAGTATAACTTTCACCATATTAGATAAAACCAGAATTGGGGTGGGTTTTTTTGTTTTTTGGAAGTTATGAAGCTATCATCCATTTCTTTACAATATTCCAAGGACATTTTAGTCTGGCAGCCAGTTATTTCCTACACATGTCAATCACATTGAAATCTGTTCATCTAATACAGCTTTTTCCTCCCAACATCTTATGTATAGAAAGAAGTTTAAAGGAATGGCTATTCTGTTCTCTTACGTGATTTTTGTAGCCCAGAGCAGTTGTCAATTATCACATCTTGTTCCTTATCTGCTATACTTTTGATCATAAGCATTTGAGATAATTTCCTTCAGAGCTGCCAGAAGGAAGCTGCTTCAGAAGGAAGTACTCATGTAGTTGGTGCAGAGTGCTTTTCTTTCTGTTCCTTTGCTCATCTAATTCTTCCTTAAAAAAAAAAAAACAACAAACAAAAAACCCCAAACAATAAAACCAAAAAACAAACCAGAAACTAATCTTAAAATACCAGGCATGAAGTTCTTCCTATTTCGTAATAGCCACTTGGTCAAATAAAAGAGTTATTTGAGATTTAAATAATCCTGGGTTATTTAAAATTACTGGGATTTAAAATCACAGTTGCTATATTGTTTCATAGAAACATTTTCTACATAACATTACTCACAGACACAGAACATTCCCAAACCAGAAGGACTGTCCAACATGTGCTTTGGTCTCATTATGCCGCCATAAGTAACAGCAAAGTGCAAGACAATGTGGAATCAGCCTGAAATGGGGGTGAATCACAGACACTGTTTTTAAAGGTTGCTCCCCCTCCAAATGCCTCTGTCCCTGGCATCTCTGCAGTATCAGAGCACCTGCACTATCAGAGGCACTGTATATATTAAGATCTTTGAAGTGCAAACTCTTGGGCTGGACTTCATTCCCTCCTCTCTCAAACTTAGGTGCCTCCAAGATAGAAGTCAAACATCAGCCATGTGAACTCCATCTTCAACTCATGAGCCTAAACCAGAGACAGCTTTTGCTAGTGTGGCTATTTTCTTCTCTACACTTCAATGCACCTGCTTCTATGAAGCAGAAATGGCAATAATAGTGGGCGTAGAGACATCATACTGTAAGTGCTCTCACATCCTAAGGGACATGCACTGTAAAAGTATGATTATGGGACATGCTCCTGCTGCTCCAGTGGTACCTTCTGAAAAATGTATCATGTGGCCTGCTGTCAAGGTCAGGAACACTGATGATATTTAGCATCTTACAGATGCTGACATATTGTCAACCATTACTCTTTTTTTGTTTGTTTGTTTGCTTCCATTACCTTGCAGATGAGTTATGTTTGCTTCTTACCTAGTGCTGCCCTGAAGAAAACCTCTCTTTCCTGTGCTGCCCTTCTAGTTGCCTGAACCTTGATGTTCCATTGGGCAGCCTCAGCATTTTGGACACAGCTAAGAGACAGAGGGGCAGGGCAGCTTTATGTCCTGTCACTCTCCCAAAACAACCAGGTTGACTGCATGGGCAAAAGGAGGGAAATAACCTACAATTCTTCAGTCAGAGAAATAATGCATGTATCCTTAAATAAGGGTTGGAGAAACTACTCTGCAAAGCATCAGATCTTGGGTTACAACAAGTTTGTGACACTCACTCACTACCCAGATCTGAGACTTGCATCCCTACTACAGTGGCTAAATGAAGGAATAGCCAGTTGATTGGCTGATGCAGTAACCTGCACCGCAGAGCTCATGTCCTCACCAGCAACTACCGAAGAACTAGAGAACCAGGACAAACAGTGAACTGCCAGATCAGTCTAGACACAGGAAAGAAAACAGAATAAAATTAACAAACAGAAGTAGTGATTACATCTTGAGATGTATCTGAAGGTTTGCTTTGGAGGTATACTTCAAAACAACTGGAAAACTATTTTCTGTCTTTTATTTTCTTGGCTTTGTGGATCATAAACTGAAGAAATGTATGCAAGAAAGTAAGACGCAAAACTGAATGTAATTAGTCACAAAATGGAAATGGGGATTTAGAAGAGAATCAGCCTGTAATGCTTACAATCACTTTGATATATAAAAAATAATTCTGGCATTGATGTGTATTTTACTACCCTCAACATTCTTTTAAGAATGTTTTCTTTTTTATTAGAAAAACTTCAAACCTGCAAAGTCTCAAGTAGCTTGCAGTCTGCATTCTTTTCTCCACAATATAAATGGCAGGGGGTTTTTTTCTGTGTAGAAAAACCCAAACCATCCTACTGCACCATCAGTCCACTGCATCTCAACTGCAGAACCCTTTATACTTCAACTTCAGACTGACCTCTTCTTCCTGCCAAATGTATGAGATCTTGCCTTCTTCACCAACCTGTACATGGCTGGGTGGAAAGTACCATTATTTTGCACTGCTGCTTTGCACTAAAATTGAACCTCGGTTTCATCTGCCAGGTGGGAAGAAAGAAGATAAAATATATAGCATCTGCAGTGACTCAATAGGTACATTTAGGGTTTAACAGCTTAAATATCTCCACAAGGAGTTTCATCCTGGGTACTTATCTGTCAGTGACCCAAATGGACTGAAGAGGAGGAATTTAGGCATGGAGGTCAGGGTCTGGAAGTCACAGTACTCATGTCAGGAGGAGATCAGAAAGCTGATGCTGTGCACTTTCCGGCTCCTCAGTGAACTGGTTCACTCTGAATGGTTCATTTATTTATGTGACCATCAAGGGGGAAAAAGTCTTTAATTGCAGGCTCCATAATGTGTTCTTCACATTAAATTCCAAAGTGCTGATTTCAGTTGATTCTGTTTAGAGGTCCATATAGTTTTGTTGGTGAACTGTGCTCATTCTTTAACTCTCTTGGTTTTGGTGATGTTTCGTTCTTCACAACAATATACATCACCTTTGGAAGGCAGCTAAATATTACTAAACTCTTAGTACAGAGGAAAAAGAAGTCACAACACTAAAAAAGTAATAAACATATGCTTCAGTGCAACTGTAAGGATAAAGTATAAAGTATAAATGAGAAGTGAATTCCATATTTTGAAGCAGAGATCACCTTCTTAAGCCCTAGTGTTCATATTTTGGCAAAGGTAGATATATTTCCTTCTCTCACCCCTCTTTCCACCCTTCAGCAAGTTGGGGTTTTTTGCCCTCAAAGACATTATCTTTCATGTCTTCCAATTGTTTTTGTGGCTGTTCTTACAATAAACAGGAACAACCGTGTCCTGGGGGGCATCAGGCACAGCATCACCAGCCAGGTGAGGGAGGGGATTGCCCCGCTCTGCTCTGCACTGGGGCGGCCTCACCTGGAATATTGTGTGCAGTTTTGGGGCACTGCAATATAAGAAAGATATTAAGCCATTAGAGAGTGTGCAAAGGAGAGCAACAAAGATGATGAAGGGCCTTGAGGGGAAGTCATAGGAAAAGTGGCTGAGGGCACTTGGTCTGTTCAGCCTGGAGAAGAGGAGACTGATGGGAGACCTCATTGCAGTTACAACTTCCTTGTGAGAGGAAGAGGAGGGGCAGGCACTGATCTCTTCTCTGTGGTAACCAGTGACAGGACCCAAGGGAATGGCCTGGAGTTGTGTCAGGGGAGGTTGGATATTAGAAAGAGATTCTACACCCAGAAGGTGTTTGGGCACTGGAACAGCCTCCCTAGGGAGCACCAAGCCTGACAGAATTCAAGAAGCATTTGGATTTTACTCTCAGGCACAGACTGTGACTCTTGGGCATGGTCCTGTGCAGGGCCAGGGGTTGGACTCAATGATCCCTGTAGGTCCCTTCCAATTTATCATATTCTGCGATTCTGTGAACTGTCCAAAAAGGTTCTAAAGAGCGCAGAGACCTTTATGAGGACTAAAATGCAAAAATGAGTGTTGGAAGTCAGATTTTCCTGTTAGAGTTTAGTTCTTCAGGAAAGAAAGTCCTGCCAAGGATTGCTCTGACACAAGTGTGTTCATTGTGCGGGCAAATTTGTTCACGTCCCTTTTCCAGAAACCCAAGTGTTGTATATGACATCCAACCTATCTTCTAGGTTGTGAACTACACCTTAATCCTCTTTCAGAGGTGCTAAACTCATGGATGGTGGTGAAGAAACAGTAAGGTGAACTTGCCTTGCAATTCGAGATTTTAAAGGCATAATAACTGTACATTTAGATAGTCAGAATTTAGTGAACCATTGAAAGTGACCCAGTTCATTGAGCAGAGCTGAACAGATGGAATTCCAGCCTCGCCATGCTTGGATGACTTTCTGAACAATACAAATCTTCCTTCAAACCTGGCTCCACCAAACTTCCTGCTTCATGTACATAACATTTGGGAATGTTTTGGTCACTTGTCAGTTCAGCTCACCACATTTTGGGGTAGAGTAGGTGATGGATTTAGTATTGGCCTACTGCTTGTTTTTTTCATTAGAGCTTTTAAAAGTTCTGCTGTTTTGTTTCAGGCTTTAAAAACAAACAAACAAACAAGAATCTTCTAGTATGGTCTCTTTTTGTTGGAAAATGTCATGCCAGGCTCTCGGCCCTGAACTACAATGGTTATTTTCCCTTTTTTCATTTGACTTTCCTACCACAGCATGCTGACAAAACATATTTAACTGCATTTTTTTGATTTACAGCAAGCCCCTTACTCAGCACCTCTGAGGGACATGCTGCCAAACAGAAACCAGCAGCATCACCCGTGAACTGGCTGCTACAGCCAGGACATGAGAACGAAGATAAAGTAAATATGGGGAAAGTAAGAATAAATACAGTCAGAAAGCTGCCATCACTTCCTATGGGGCAAGAGCAGAGAAAGAGGATGGATGGAAGGCTTAGGGTAAGGTATTGTTTTGCTAAATCAGTGCTGATCGTGGCAGAGACCTACTCTTGGAGCTGTATGTTCTCCTAAGAATAAACTGTCTGGGTCTCTGATGCTTATGAATTGAGAGCACTAAGCAAGTTTCAGTAAGGTGGGCTTTGAACTAAGTGCAGGAAGATGTGCACGGAAGTAGTCTAGGGCTTTAATCTTCCCCATGCCTGAACACCTTGGAAAACTGTCACTATTTCAGATTCACTTTGAAGTGCCTGTAGCAAACTCTCTACTCCTCTTGGCTAGAAAAGCGTTAGAGTCTTGGTGTTTTTTTCTTTTATAGTAAACAAGGAGTTTATTGTTTAGATATGGCTTGTTGTTCTGGTTTCATCTGGGGTAGGGTTTCTTTTTCTCAGTAGCTGGTAGAATGCTCTGTTTTGAATTCAGTATAACATTGATAACATACTGATGTTATAGTTGTTGCTAAGTACTGCTTACTACAACTACTTAGTTGCCAGCTGGAATTAAACTTCGGAAAAGAAGACCTGTACTAATACACCAAAGGGTAACTAAGAGCATGCTGAAGCCATTCAATCTGGACTGTACCCAATCACACAGCTTTGGCATGAATAGGGAAATACTCATCCACTTTGCAAGGAAAAGGCATCCTCTGAAATAGAGAGGTGGCTAAAATGCAAGAAAAGGCGCATGGTCTGGGCAGGTGCAGAGAAGAGCTGGGAGGCTGATCAGGGAAATTAATATCCTCTTGTATGTGAGACCAGAAGGTATGGTTTTTGTGTGGAAAAACAACAGCCCTGAAGAGATGTGTCACCTCTGGTCATGTGCACCCACAAGGCAAGAAAAAGACAAACAGGGATAGAGAAGAGTCTAAAAGAACAGTGTAGGCCAAAGCCCACGTGGATATGGGCTGGTTAGGAGGGCTTCTATTAAACTGGAGGGTGGCTCTGAAACACTTGAAGAAAGCTCACTGCCTTCCTGCTAAACTGAAGTAAGCAAGACCAAGTAGAGCTCAGTGGATATTTCTGGCACAGCTTCACATGACGAGGAGCTCCCTGACCCAAGAATCATTCCACTCCAGTCCTAAATAACGATGCCTGCACTTCTAACTAGTACTTGGTATATCTCCTAGTGGAGACATCTATGAAAAGAGACAAAATCTTCCCTCTTCTCCACTCAAGAGGCAATGCATACCAGGTTTGTCATCACCTTTGCTATAACCATTTAGCAAATGAAGGGCTGTTACTCAAATGCTTTTTACCTGCACCTTGTTCACTGACTCTTCTTTAAGAACAGGCCCCTGAAGTCTGTCTATGTGGTAATGGGAGACAATAGAGGTACCTGTAATCTAATTAACCTGAGTTGCGATAACAAGACCCTTGGCACGTGGGCAAGTTCCTCTCTTCCTGGAAAGCTTTTAATTAATTTGTACAAGTATCTCCTTCTCCTGTTCCACTGTGCATGTACAACATTTAGGTTACAGATAGTTCTGCTGCATGCAAATGGATGCAGTCACATCTGCAATGGCCCTGTTCATCACAGAGTCTTGGTCAGCAGCCCCTCCTCAGACAGGCACCCAGTGCTGAGTCATGAGTATATCTGCTCTTTTTCAGGGAGTTGGCAGAGATACCTGCTCTACTACCTCCTGGGTGAACCAAGAAGGGAAATAAAATGCGAGGAACTTACTGATCATCAAAAATAGTAACTCACATGAGAGAAGTTCTCCCCTGGTAGCTGTCTCATCAGACTATAAAATACTGAAGGATGCTCCAGTGTCTGCATGAGGTTTATATCCATTCCCTGAATACACCAGGTACTCTTGTTTGGAGTACTCTGGGATTTATTAACACTAGGTGAGCCACATCATAACCCTGGGGCAGGCAGGGATCATACAGATTTGCTACTGTACACTGACCAGATGGGATGCTGGGGTAGCCTGACAGAACCATTTTCTGTCCTGTCTCACCTGGGACAATTGACAGCAGGCTACCCTGACTACACTGCTCCATGCAGTCCCTGAACTTCGCAGCAGGCACCCTGGAGTCCAGGTGCAGCCATTCCCTGCCTCCACCTTCAGTACAGCTGGGGTTTGACTCACTGGCTCATAACCCCTTAGATGTGCTGTCCTCACTGGACAGAGGACAGGGGAGGCATTGCCAACCACCCTGGTCTAGCACCTTCCCCTCTTAGTACGCTGCATATTCTCTTCTAAAGGCAAATAGTCTTTGTTAAGCCTCTGCCCTAGCCACAGTGGCATCCATTTAATCGACAGAGAGAGGCAAAAAGCAATCATCTTGTGTGATCCAGCAGGAAGCTGGACAAGGGGAAACTATTCACAGTATATTAATGCCTGGCTTAAGCCTAGCAAGTGTTATAATTAAGTAGCATTAATTAGTGTTGGAAAAGACTCTCATGTTTTATACCAAACGTTTGGCTAAAAGATAGAAGCAGAATACTCTTCTTGAAAAAATTCCACTTATATTTTCTTGTTTTACTAGTAGGGATTTTTTAATCAGTTGAATGAACTTGTATGTACTAGTTAACTTTGCTGGAGTTTAGTGGTTGTATTTAAAGCAGATTTTATCCTAGAATGATATTAATTTGATAGGATCCCTGATCTGTAAAACCATTGGTTATCTTGGTCTCTCCTGATAAGAAAAAAAAAAAGTGCCGAGGGTTTCCAGTTGGTGAGCACATTTGGGCAGAATCTTTCACACGTCACAAATTGCAGATGGGAGGCAGTGATCTCGAACATGCAGTCACATTGCGTGACCATCTGACACCTTCCATTTAGAAAAATAATACTTTCCTCACAGCATACGCTCCCTGCTGCAACCAGCACCAAAAATTATGCCTGGGAGAGCTGTTCCTCCTAGACTAAGGTCTTAAATATTTCTTAGCCTGCTTTTAAAAGATTCATGCAGCAGCACAACCTCACTCAAATCCTGCTAAACCAGAGAAAATACTGAAATTCTTCCCCAGACAGTGTTAATCAAAAAATAGCTGAAAAGAACAAAAGGGGGGAATAGACAGCGGGAAAATTATATACTCACACTACTGGGGTGAACAATGGAAGGCTCTTGTCGTATGTGTAATTCAAACATTCACATGTAAAACACCGCATGGAGTTATTTCCTATTGCTACCAGTTTCTCAGATGCATAAAATCCCATAACTGTGTGGCAGCTCAGCTTTCAAATGCTCTGGGTTTGTGCATAATTCCTTTTGACAATGTGGTATACTGACGTTCATTCATTTGAAATAGCAATGACCATTTCAGGGTGTCCTTTGCTATATATTGAGGTGTCAGTAGTGATAAAAAAAAATCTTTACTGTTTAAGGACAAAGCCATCTGAATTTAAAGGGTGACATCTCACACTAGCCCACTGCGTCCTCTTTGTTCCTATGTCACAGTAAAAAACAAGAATAAAAATTAACCAACACTTATTCATTCTCCCCAAATTATAAAGCTGACTAGGAATGTATTTTTTAACCCATGATATTATCAGCTGTGGGTTGGTCTGACCTGAAACAGGACGTAGCTTCTGCTGTCCTACCTGACCAGTGTAGTTATCTTAAAGACTTGATCATCTTTTCCTATTCACCTGCCTAGCAGATGTGGCCCAGCAACCACATTAGCCAAGTACTTAATTTCTGCAAAGTGGCTTCCTCACCTCATCACTCCATCACCATTTCGGTTTCTGAGTGCCATTGAGATCCATGAAAAGGAGGTTGCCTGTGTAGGTGCTAAAATTTGGGTGTGTTCTTATGGGGTGGGGCACTAGCTGGTTGCTGTACTGGTGAAATTTACCACATTGATGGCAGGGAAAATATTCCCCACTTTGTACAGGGATATGTCTGTCTGGCTGCTGTGAGTGCAACGTGAGCTGCAGAAGAGTCCTGCAAGGACCTCTCATACCCACCTCAGAGGCTTGAGTCAGGCCCCAGGGCATGTCTTCTACCAACATCCTAGCAGGGACTCCTCCAGCTTCCAGGACTTTTATTGACAGTTTTGTGTTGCTGCAGATTTCTGGTCATTCAGGTTGTCCTGAGCTCACCATGCAGTGTTACAAACACCATCATGCAGAAATAGCAACTAATGTCTGCCACCATGGGCCAAGTTTGAACTCATGGACCAGAGAAGAAAGGCTCTACCTTCTCTCCTGTCATCTAGCACATCCAGAAGATGTGCCAGAAACACTGGTGAGGCCACACCTCAGCGCTGGTGAGACTGCATCTTGAGGGATGTCTCCGATTCTGGGCCCTCACTACAGAAAAGACATTGAGGTGCTGGAGTGAGTCCAGAGAAGGGCAATGAAGCTGGTGAAGGGTCTAGAGAGTAACTCATGTGAGGAGCAGTTGAGGGTGAGGGAGTTGTCTAGTCTGGAGAAGACAATGCTCAGGGAAAACATGATGGCTCTGTACAACTACCTGAGAGAAGATTATAGCAAGATAGGGTCATTCTGTTCTCCCAGGCAACAAGCAATGAGAGGAAATGGCCTCACACTGTGCCAGCAGAGGTTCAGGTTTCACATCAGGAAAGAGTGGTTAAGCACTGGAATGAACTGCCTAGGAAGGTTGGTGGAGTCACCGTCCCTGGAAGGGTTCAAGAAATTACTGGAAGAGGCACTTGGTGTTACGGTTTAGATGCTCATGTTCAGTCAAAGGTTGGACTCAATCTTGGAGATCTTTTCCAACCTTAATAGTTCTATGGTTCTCTGATCCTTTCAATGCCCCAAGCCCTGAACTGGCTCTTTGAGAGATTAAATTCTTGAAGCTCCCATCTTGTACTTTCCAACACAGGCCTCCACAGACCTCCTTCCCTCAGCATCCTCTCCTTCGAGTTCTTCCTTGTTAAGCAGGTGTGATGCTGCAGCTGTGTGAATATTCTGTGCTGCTTTCACAAGGCATGTGTGACTCTGGGCATGGTGTTACCCCCTTCCTCACCCCTGGTGAGCTGGCAAAGTGGTGTGTGCTGCACTTCTAGTGCTGGGGTTAAATGCAGTGTGTAGGTAGAATGTCTACACCAGGATGTACAGGCTAGGGAAGTACTGTGCATGGAAGCTGGGAGGACAAGAAAGCACTGGTTCATGGCAGACAGCCAAGATGGACATGAAGGAGATTTGCAGCTTCCTCTAACCCCCTCTAACCCCCACTCTGGACATGCACCACACCATGGCTGGTACCAGTGTGTCTCTGTGCAGCCTCGCAGGTGGGTCTCACCTGTGTGTGGTTTGGATAGATCTGCCCCTTCCAGCAACAGCCATGCTGCATATGCTGCTGCTTCTTAGAACCCCAGTTGCTCCTCCACCTACCCACATGGTCATGGACTGCCTCATACAGCTCTGTGTAGAGCCGGGTTGCAGTTTTAGGGTGTTGAAGGACTGGCCGACTTTGGGTGCCAAGACAAAATTTCGCCTCTTGGAGCCAGAAGTGTCCAATCCTGATGTATCTCCTTTCTGGGGCTATTTAAGCAGAATACATACTTAAACATTTCATTTTAACAGCTTATAGACACCAAAATAGATCAGCACAGCCTGTGACTGTTACCTTGTGAGGATTACAGGCGCAGGCTTCGTTCCTGAAAGCAAAGATCAAGTGGCGGTCCTAATGTCCATCAGAAGGGAAAAAAATGACCTAATGGCTTCCCAGAATAAGCTCTCCTTCCCCTGCAGTGCTACTGCCTGCAGGGGGGAGCCTAGGGGCACTCAGCTCCCCGTGGCTCAGGACAGCCTATATTATTTTGGGGAAGATGGTTGGATACCCAAACCCCAGTCTTTTTCCCCTTCAACCCCACTTTTCGGATACTAAAAGTTGTGACCTGTTTCTTATGTCTCATCCTTGTGCCTGCCAGGAGTCATCACTGTGTCTGGATCAGTAAGGCTGAGCCAACTGGTGAACTTGTCTCATTATCTCCTTGCCGAAAACTTACAAGCGTTACTTATTCTTGGATACTTGTAGTTTTTATGCTTTTCCTACCCAGAAGATTAGCTCAGGCATAGCAGAGCTCAGAGCACAAACCCATCTTTTGGCATTAACTTATCCTGGGCTGGCTGTCATTTTACAGTACTTGCACAAAAAGAGTAACTAGCAACAGCACTTACAAATCATAGATTATATTGTATTGGTTTAGCTCATATTGTTTGCTTTAAATTTATATTGTGCTTTAAATGTCACCCATTAAAATTATTAGGGCAAGGTTTGCCCTCAGTTTACAGCCCCTCTCCTCAGCAGCTCATAAGAGAAGCTGCTGAACAGTTGTCCTCATCTCATTTTAGTCATACAGTAGAAGTCACAGGGAGTATCCAGAGAGTCTTAGCACAGCCTAGGGCTTTTCACTTCCAGAAAGAATTTCCATTTGGAAACCCAGGTACTGAAGGGCATTAGAAAGATGCATTTCATGTCATTCACCCCCACCCTAAATCCTCAAGTTCTTTCAGGGTAGAGTGATGCAAAAGGGGATAATGGACAAAAAACCCACCTTGTCTTTGGTGAAAGGTTTTCTTTGAGTTCCCATCTAAGCCTAAGGAAGACCATTCCTTTTTCTAGGAGAGTACTTTAATCAATGTATTCTTTTTGACTGTTATTCTCTCTCATGTGTTGCTTTGCATTTTTCTAGCCTGTCCTCACATTTCCTCTGAAGTTCTTAAACAGCTTCAGCCGTGCATACAGAACTTTCTGTGGATGTTCTTAATCTGTGAAAACAAGAGAAACTAATGCAGTCCTAAGCACAGAGATGCCAGTGACACTTCTTCAGAGCCTTTAAACTGGTGAGTGTTATCTTATTTTTGGCTTGTGATGAAATGTCAGCAGTGTTTACACAGAATTCTTCCTATCACAGACAGTGCAAAATTAACCCTTTCCAGCACTGCTGTGAGGACAGAACAAAGCTGCTGTTTCCCTCTGTGAGTCTCAGCCTGCAAGAAAAGAGGGAAACTGGCATGAAAGTACTGCCAAAGGCCAAACTGGAGAGTCAGCAGAGACCCTGCGAAGCTGGCCATGCTCTGTATGACAAACTGAACAAGACATGAGTTTAATTTCCTGTGCCGAGTTTTGCAGACACACCTGATGAGGACAACACCACAGTTTGTCCACAACTCCTTAATGGAAGTTTGAACCAAAATCACACCTATCTTCCAGGCTCATCTTTGCCATTACATACATGGTGTCCAGGTCTCTCATCTTCTGTAGGATAGCTTAGGTGTGATACCAGGCTGGACAAAGTTTAAGTGCAAAACTTGAAATATATTATGCTATGTAACCCTCTGACTGTGCATTAACAGGGACATAAAGGCAGACATAGCCCATCTCAAGAAGCAGGCAGCAGAAAAGAAAGTAAAGGGATATTTCTGTTAAAGGTCCTGATTATGTTGAGCATTAGGTCTACAGTGCATCTTATATCACAGCGATTACTGAAAAAGTCCATAAGAGAAACAGAGGACATGTAAAGAGCAGAGAATGGTTAGCCAGAGCTGGGCAAGCCAGTAGGCATCAAGGTGAGAGGAATACACAAGTGGTAGAAAAGCACCAATATTTCCCAGGGGAAGAAGCATGTCAAAAAGGCCTAGGAGAAAATAGGACCTTAAGAACTAGTCATAAAAGAGACAGTGGAGGTGCCTAAGTGAGGAGACCTGAAGGTGTCTCCACAGGGAGAAACAGCAGGCAATAGATACAATGGTGTCCTACATGAGGTCAAGATACAGAGGGAGGCACGAGAGGGGAAAACGAAAATGTATTGTGAAGTCATGAGCCACATGAGAACCATTGGTAATGACAACAGCAGAAAGAAACACAAGCAAACAAGTGGATTTTAGGAGCATCAGGGAGGGTAAAAGGGTAGAACTAGTCCCTGCATAGGTCTAGAGCAGAGAGAGGACACGACGGGTTTCTATGATGGGGAAGCACAAGGAGATGGCAGCAGCCCAGGCACACTGATGAATGGCTCCTCTGCTGTCTCAAAAATCTTGCTAGAGATGGAGGTGGAGCTCTGGCAGTAGCTTCATCTGGAAACTGCTGGAAAGCCACAGAGCCTCTCCTGTACTGTAGTAGGAGCAGTTTGTGAACTGTGTCACCTAGAGGTCAGGACATAATAAAGTCAAAGGATGCCTCATACACAGCAGGCAAACTTTGAGAGGCAGAAAGTCTTGTGCAAAGCTGATATTTTACTGTTGCTAGCCAAAATATCTGTAAAGCTGAACTGAAGGAATAGGTCAGCTTTGACCTTATATGGCAATACACTTAAAGGATTATAGGCTTTTTTGCTTTGCTGTTGGCTTCGTTTGGGGCAAAGAGGAGTGCTGACTCTGTCTGGAACCTGGGGGGTTCCCTGCACTGGTAAGGGAGAAAAGTGTTAATGAGGAAAGAATTGCTTTGTCAGAGCTATTAACCTATGTCTTTCAGAGACACTATTACAGTAGCAACATCTTTCTTCTTCCAGATGTGTTGAGCAATTCTAGTTCCTCTGGAATTTTACGGTAGGTGCAGACATCTAGTTGCTTTGAAAATCATGTTGTGTCATACTCACCATGTGAGCTCAGTCCTTAAATGCAGCACAAACACAATTGCCCTATGGCTCTTGATTCTGAAAAGCAAACTAAATTAAACATAATCATCAAAGGCAGACTAAATACAGCCGCCATGTCTCTGTTCATGCTTTGGCAAAATGCAGGTACCTTTAGCACACAGACAATTATGATAATGCATAAAGCTTCATATCTGGTGCAAGACCCACTGAAAAGCCAAAAAACAGTGAGAAGAAAGAGAAAAATAGCAGAAGAGGTCTGGATGTTCCCATTCTGACACAGTTTTCCTCTTTAAGGAATTTGCTTTAGGTTTCAAATGCCTTTTATAGAGAGAAACTGCAGTCCTGTTCCTGAGGCTTTTGAGTATCCAAAAGCCTCTCTCCTTGCTTTTTGGTCATTGGTTGTGCTCCTCAGAGGCCATTTCATCATGTTGTAAGGTAAGACACGGCTGTGACCCAGATTCTGTTCTCTTGGGTGCTGTGGCTCAGCTGTATATACTAGTGTTGCTTGGGGTTTCACTGTTTCCACCCTTCCTACTGTTCTGGTAAATTTGATTTCCCACTGCAACACATAAAGAGCAACAATACATGCTCCAAGGCATCATCTCACACCTTTTTGTCCTCAGCCACGAGAAAAAGTCCCTTTTAAAAGCATTTTGCTTGCATCTATCTGGCTTCTGCTCTTATTTACATTATTTAATATTTTCATTGCATTTTTCTATGATTCTTTCCCCAAGACCTTAGATAAACCACAGAAACACTAAACAGAGTTGCAGTTACTTCCAAGGACAATAAAAGAAAAGGGTCAAAGCAAGAAGAAAACATCACTTCAAGGTAGGCCTATAAAATCTTGTTCATTTCAGAGGCAGCATGGGAGTCTGCGATACAGATGTCTGTCTAACAGCTGGTTGCCATGTCCTACAAACACTTTTCCTGCTAAAAGCATGTTGGAAGGCATTTTAAGGGCAGTGCCAGTTAAGGAGAATCAGCCCAACAGGCAGTATGGGAAGATCATTGGAGTCCTGAATGCAGAATAGTCCTCAAAAAATCCTTTCCTATTTCACATAACATAGTATTCTTCAGAATTTCATAGTACTTTACACTAAATAACAATATCTTATGTGTGTGTGGTGTTCTACATTTTTCACTGGTTCCTTAGATAGTTCTCCTTGTCTCTCTACACTTGTTTACTCAAGGGTAAGCAACTGGAATTACATATCCCTTATGCTCATCAATTGAGAGAACACATTGCCTGCACCTCTTGCTGCTTACTTATGGAGCAGGGAATACAAAATGAGTATAGTGCCAGGCATGACTTGAGAGGAAAATCCCCATCTTTATAGCCATGGCCAACTTACTTATTGTGATGAAAAACAATGATAATGCTAAAAATGAAACAGAGAGTGCTGTGCTGACAACTTTGTTCCTTGGAAAGAAACAAGGGATTTTAAAAGGTTCTGAAATATTTTCCAAAGGGATCACTTAGGCCATGACAGAAATGTTGCAGTGGTAGCACATGAGAGCTGGGGAATAACAGATTGCCCCTTCATTCAAGTGTCTGAAAGGATCGTATGACCACCTGATCCCATTTCAGCAAATCATATTCTATGCAAACCCTGTGTCTATTTGTTGTTCCTTTCTAAGCAGAAGAGATGCTATTGCATGTGAACATCTGCCCCACACTAATATTTTTTGAAGGCTTTAAGGTTTATGCCCGACAACTTCTCTGCATGAAGTCTCTTTCTTCAGACAACTCAAAAATACTTTGCAAATATTTTTATTGTAATTCCGGTGGCTACAGCATAGGGAACATTCAGAAGGATGCAGTTCATTGGACTGGAGCAATGGGGAGGGTGGAATTCAGCCCTCTACATGCTTCACCAGGCTGTGCCCTGCCAAGCTTTCTTCTGCCTTGCCTCTTTGGAGCTGCCCTGTGCTGGTGAGTTAAAAGAAACCTGCAGCCGCATTACAGAGGCCAGCAACATGGAAGTACAGTGCAAGAAGCGCTTGTCATCATGAATAAACAGTGAAGTGCTTTTTTCTTTTTTCGAAGTTGCTAATTCCACCCAGTGTTTCTGAGCCGAGCATTGGAAGCATCCATCTTGTTAAAAAGTGATGTCATTTGTGACACTAGTAGTATTAGAAGAGACTGCAAACGAGTTTTCAACCTGCTTTAATAATGATTTAACAACCAGGAAAGTAATCAATATTTTAGGGATAAATTTTCCACTGTGCCTTTAGCAGACTCCATTTTTGCCCATACAGAACCGTGTCTACAGACCTGCTGGTGAAAATACATGTGTGCATGTGTCAAAAATGTACATGGGAAATATTACACCTGTAACACTTACAGCTTGGCACTGAGTTTATATTGTGAATTTATAAAGTAATTTAAAAATCCCTTTGTCTTTACCCAGTCTCTGATAAAACCAATCCCACTTATCTTTCTGATGAATCTACAAAATAAATACTATACTTGTTTTGTCTTACATATTCTTGTGTTTACAAACAACCCAAAAAAGCTGAGGAGTTTTTGATATAGCACAATATCTAGCACAAGGCACCAAAATGTCATTTACTGATAGAATTGGATGACATTTGAGTTTCACATCCTGGTCACAAAATGAGATTATGGCATTCTAAAGTGTTTGGGTAATTGATGTGCAGATGCACTTTTTTAAAAAGTGGATTATCCAAACTGATCCTTTTACAAAGAAGGGGAAGAAAAAGATAAAAAAGCTCAGTTTTCTTCATTTTTTTCATGTTGATTCATTCCATAGCTATGCCACTGAAAACAGAAGCCTTGCAAATGGCTTTGGGGGTTTGTTTGTTTGTTTGTTTTTGCTGAGTAAACTGTTCTTCTGCAATTTTACTCCTCCATAAGAAATATTCTTATAAGACTATTTAAGCATAGAGAAAGTTCCTGAAAAGGTAAGTGTGGAATCTGTGTCCTCTCTTCTGGTGAGAAATAGATTAGTATTTTCTGAAGTAAGTATTTAGTTAGTGTCTTAAATTAGTCTTTTTTTTTAATTGAATACTGCTCTGAACTTTTTAAAACGGAGTTATTCAAAATCACTATTCCCCTCAGAAATCTTGGTCCTGCAGTAAAAAACTCATTTCCTGATGTTCTTTGTAATATATCACCAAGATGACTTGACTTTATGCTCCAACATACTCACATTATTATTGATATTAAGTCATACTAATCCTAACAGTAGCATAATGAACTTTGGTTGCTTTATGAGGAGCTTATAAGGAAGTTTAGATGATCAGAAAATAATTAGACAAATAATATCCAAACAGACAATTTCTAAGGGCTTTGTTGCAATTCATTAAGTCATATTCCCACTTCTTTACCTATAGCACTGTAGGATTTGACCCAAGATTGTGGACACTACCATATAGGTTAATAATTTTGCCAGCTTTTTTCTCACAAATAAAATCCTTGCGAACATTTGACCAGCGAATGACTCCTGATGGTAATGTTAAAAATCTCATTTATGTCTAGCAAGAAAAATAGCAACATTTTTGTTTTAGGCCATATGTGATAAGTACACTTTTGGAAACCAATGCTCAGCTCACCTAGAGCTGCATTAGGGACTATTTTTAGTGGCAAGGCAATTGGATTATACCATACAGGAGTTGCTCTGAACTTCAAAACTTGATGTCATATACAGTTTTACAAGTGTAAAAAGAACCAAATGACCTTTCACTTGTAGATGGCCCAGATGTCATAAAATACAACAAGGAGAAGCCAAGACGGCATGGATGGGTTTATAATGTGGAGGATGGGAGAACAGCGAAGGGGTGGTAGAGCTGCTGGGGAGCTGCCAGAGACCCCAGTTTGGGACACTGGGCAGAAAGCCTGGTCCAGACTGCAAGCTGCAGGTGGACACTGCTGGTGTGGTAGAAAGTGTCCTGAGTGACAGGAAAGGGATGTGCACTGTGGGTGCACCTCTCTGTAGCTGTGTGGTCGTCAGCTTTGTGAGGAGGTTAGGTGGAGGGAGAAGGGGGTCCCTAATCTGCAGGACAGATGTCAGGTGGAGCAATGTTTCTAAAAAGTGTCAGAAGTTATTAGGGAGGTGGTGAACAGCTGTGGATAGGGCACAGCACGAAATGCAGTCAGACTGCAAGTGACAACAAGAGAAAATTGGGAAATCCCAACAGCCGGATTTTACCTAATAACATACTACAGTAAAAGCTCTCTCAGTTGGGGGATCTGAGATGGAAGTTGACAGTAAGAGTCCCAGAAAGCTATACACTTTTTTCCTCTGGTCTTTACTCTAAATTTATCTTAGATTTGATTTAAAACCAGAACAGTATGGAAGGGAATATCTTTTTTTTCTGACTACCTTTCACTAATCCTCAGAAAATAACAGCTATGACCCTACCAGTCATTCAAGATATTACTGACTTGGAGGATTTGTGTGTCCACATAAGTGTGTGCATGTGAGTGAGCAGGTATGCGCGACAGGCTGTGCTCCCATCCCTAGTACAAAGCATCAGGCCGATATTTCTAAGTTGACAAATTTCAAAATCTGTGAAGTAGAGAAAATATTTCCTTGTGCTTGGTGCAGAGAGACCCTTTTGGCAAGTAGAAACGTTTCGGCAGGGTGTCACAGATATGAAGACAAATGTTTCAGTTGTCCTTCTGAGCCTGTTTCCAGTTATTTAAGTGTCTACTTGTACTCTTGCAAAGAAAAGCCTTCAAAATTTGAAGCAGGCAATGGTACTTGCACCTGCCAGATAGGCTGATGCAGCTGCTAGGAGGCACAGAGAGTCCATGGGGCAGGCTGCAGCATAGTGCCTATTGCTCCTACCACTCAGTCAGGCTCAGCAGCCAAGCAGAGGGGCCTAGTCCATGCTTGGATGTGAGATAACTTGGGAACCCTTGGTGTGCTGTGATGCTGAGGAAGCTCCAGCTTCCCACTGATTTGAGGAGCAATGCCAGGCATAAGGCATGGCCCCTGGGGAGCTATTAAACCACAGACAAAAAGGGGATGAAAATAAATCTTGACTCTCCACAGTGGGCTGGTGGGACTGTCCAGTCTACGTAACACTGGGGCATGATGTTTCAGTCAGCTGGCAATGGTGGAGTTTCATTCGTCCCCTGAAGAACCTTGAAAAAAGTTATACTGAAATAAATCTGACCAGAGCAGGTTTCCACTAGAATATATTACTTCCATGACTTGATATATTCCTACAAAAGATGTCTCAAAGGTCTTCACTTGCTTTCCCACCTTATTTTGTGAATGTGTGAATTCAGAGCCTCTCAGAACTACCCATTTGCACATGTTCCCTCAGTGTACCAAGCAAAACATCTGCAAAGCACTTTGTTAAACCAGAACTTTCTTAAAAATTGCTCTTATGTGAGAAATTAAACTACTCAATCCCACATGCCAGAAAGAACTCAAGTTCAGAAATTTTATTTTTATTTGGAACAAGAAATATTTTGAATATGCAAGCATCCCTGGAACCCTTCTTTGCCAACTTGGAGGCAAACAAGGACATTTCAGATGTCACTATTCTTAATATTTCTATTGTGTGTGTCCTAGAAAGGGGGAGTGGGTAGGAAAAACAGTATCACTTCACACAGATCTAGGGGCTCACTGAAGGGCAGAGAACACTGCAGAGAGGATACAGCCACAGGAGTATACAAACATACACCCTTAGTTACAGGCTGCAAGGTTCATGATGCGTTCCTGTTGTCTGATATTTTTTTAAGGTGTGCTCAGCCTTTGAAAGTCTGAAAAGTACAGGAGCAAGGGGTGACAAATGGTTTAACGATTATTGGACAGTACACCACATCACATGTTCCTGGTCCTTGGTCTGACCCAACTCCTGACCTCCTACACAACTATAAGCAAATTCTTTTACTGTTCTAGTCCAAGACCTGCAGTCTGCATCCAGGCAAAAGAGTCACTGCAATAAAATTCTGTCTTGCTGAATGTTTTATCGGTAACCACAATAAAACTGTTTCCTTCATCTTGCCCACAGCAAGTTCTTCTGGTACCATAGTCCCCTGAAGGACAAGGCTAAATGTGGCACAATTTGGTGACAGGCTGTGATCAAAATCAAATCTAAGACCAGTGTATAGCAGTGGTGACCCACTTTCATTCTTTATTTCCTCCTCTCATCTATGGTTCTCAAAAATGACTTGCCTCTAGCATTGTCACTTCTTTAACTCCCAGCCTAGAAGATCTGCTGTGCCAGAGCACCCCATGACTCAGAGAGATCCAAAAAGCCTGAGCTTAGCAGCATGCCTACTGAACTGAGACAAATAAGATGAGCAGGTCAGTCTGACGAGCTAATCAGAACTCTCCTCTAGGAAAGATTATGCTTCCAGGACATACTCCACATATTGCAGAAAGCATGTGGAATAGAGCCAAAGCAGAGATACCAACTCCAGCATAACCCATGTTCCCTCAGTCTTGCACATCCTCAAGGACAGTTTGTCCTTCGACCTAATACTAAAAACCTTTAGAAGCAAAAAACCTCTTCAATTCCCTTCCTTCTGAGTTGGGTAGTGTTTCCTATCCAATCACTTTCTCTGCTACCAATACAGGAGATTCTGCAGCTACTAAAAAGATATCTCCAAGTGCCCTAGACAGAGTAGGTACAAGACAGGCACTCTGAAATTCCCCACATCTCCATGTGAGCCCTTAAGGCCTGTATTCATGACCCTAGTGAGTCTTGGAAGGTTACTTAGCTATGGCAATAGAACTGAAGTTATTAGTCCTCTGTTTCAGGCAGAAAGACCACATGCTGCGATAGAAGAGCTGCAGATGGTACCTATTGAGTCTATACAGCATCATGAACATAGTTTCAGCTTCAGTTCCAGTAACATTGCCTGGACAAACATCCTCAAGTCTGAAACTCATCCTGCCTCTCTTTGTTTTTTTTCTTAATCACTGTACAGCACATTTCTCAGTCTTGAAAGAATAAGATCACTGTTGAAAGAACAAATAAACTGTTGATTTACATTCCTGTATTTTCTAATCTGAGTTCCTCTTACCTAGACAACCATACCTACTACTGTTTATCAGTAGTCTTGTTCATTTATAGAAAAAATACACCATATTGGCTAAATGGGGCTCTGGGGCTGGCCCATGTTCAGCCCTAGCAGCAGTCATATCCACTCCATGCACAGTTTGGCTTTGTGTGGCTTTGGGAAAATGGCAGATAACCAATGAATAGCAGGCCCTCTCTGCCATGGTGCATACTGATCCACATAGTGCTGGCTAACACATTTGTGAACCCCTTTGGAAAACAAAAATTACACGGGCCTTCCAGCTGAAAATGGCTGTTTCACTTGTGGCCCAAAGCAAAATAGCAATCTTCAAAATTTTGAAATGGAGACTTAGCAATAATTCTCCTCAGCAGAACATAAGGGAAGCAAAGAAAACAAGATCTTGCTATGTCATTTAATGGCTGTTCTTGGAAGGCCTGTGCAATTTTGCATTGGGTGGGAATAATAAGACTTTGGAGCCAGATATCCACATGCTAAGGGGAGATCAGTAAGAAAAATAAGACTGCTCTTATCTGCAATATGCCTTTTTTAAAAGGCTCTCCTACCACTGTTGTAGCACCAATTTCATATGCAGGTCTAACACTGGAAATAAATAAGCAGTGGTTTGTGTGTGCGTGTGGTTGTTTAGTATAGCAGATACTGGGGCAGATCGTCAGCTGGTGTAAATCAGCCTAGGTCCATTGACTTTAATGGAAACTTGCCAACTTACTCCAGCTGAGAACCTGATTATTGTTTTGCAAGTTCTTGCATTAAAGATAAGCATTCACACTCTGCTCTGTTACACTGGTGTAACCGGGAGTAACTTCACTTAAGATTCTGTAGTTTTGCTAGACCTTACCTGGAGAGCAGAATTCAGTTTGAAATTTTAATGACAGTTGAAACAGTTTTTACCTCTGCTACATTTCAGCTCTCTTTTTCTTTAAAAAAAAAAAAAAAGTAAATGGGAAGAAATATCAGTCTGTCATGGAAATTCTCAACTAAATCTTTTTTCTCTGACTCTCATTTCCAAGCTTTGTGGAAATAGTTTATTTGATTTGACACCTACTGCACAAAAGGTTGCCCCTTCTGTTCTATCAAAGCTGGTATCAAGAAAAGAGAATGAAAAATCGCACAGCTGGCAATATAGAGAACCCAAAAATATACAAAGACGTACCAGAGGGAATAGTCATCAACATAAAGTGAGCAAGCACCCAGACTATTGATTACATGCTGCTCACAGAAGACTAGGCATTTCTGCCAACTTCTTTCCACTCTTATGCTGAGCTGCAGACAGCATGTTGTACTTTGCATCATCAGTTTTGATGAATAATGCACTGATAAACACTGCAGCCAATATTCTAGAGGAGCTGAGAAGCCAGATGTCATCTGGACCTCCAATAGTTTTAACCCTGGGCCTCTGACAGACACTGAAATAAACACTAGACACGCACTGCAGAATGGGCGATACCAAATATTAAGTTAGGTACAATATTACACTGGCAGGCATACGAAAAATGAAAGGACACTGTAATCCTTTCACGAACAACTTCTCAAGGTAGTGAGATAGTGAGAAGGCAGCACCCTGGTGTGAGCTGCTCACTGGAAACACCCGCCAGGTGCAGCATCCCTGTACAAGTCGAGGCGCCTGGACAAAAGGAATGCCATTAGCTGTGTCAGCTTGGCCCCGCGGGCTGCTGTTGGCTCCACTTTGAAGGGACTAAGGGAAGGGGTGGGCAGACTTAGCCCCTTGAGGAAGCAGGGTGCTTGTTCAGAAGCACGGATGAGTTCCTCCCACGTCTGTGGGTTGGATGTGTTAGGATGGCAATCAGCTGGGTGTCTTAGCCATACAACAGAGCCTTTCTGCTCACAGGCAGCAACATGTAGCAAGGGTTCTCAGCCCTCAGGCCTTCTTTGGTATTTATTTTACCTGCATCCTCACCAGTGAGGCTTGGCTGTTTTAAGCAATCTCTGGGCCCCCTCGGTCGCCCCACTGACAAGGTCAGTGCTCAGGGAACCTTGAGACCTGTGAAGGTTTCGTTTCAGTGAATCTCAGCAGCACCAGGTTCTCTTTTAAATCACACACAGTTTAGCAATATCATCAGTGAGATTATGCATTTTCAAAAGTAAACTATTCTGCTCACCCATCTCAATAATCAAAGATCTCAGCATACCATTTAAAGACTAAAACTTACTCTTAAAAAATAAATTATGGGAGAGGCTTTCTCTTCCCCTGAATTACAGTGTAAAGGGCTCATTGCTAACTTGAAATTCTGTTTAAAGAAGATCTGCTTATATAAAAAGCCAAATTAGGCTCTCAAAGGCTGAGTGTATGCCTAAGCAATGGAAGAGTGGTTTCTCTCTGCTGGCACTGCAACACTGTTAGGGTCAGGAAGCCCCCTCATGGTTTGCTCACCAGGAGAAGGGTTGTATTATTTGAAGCATCCTAAATGTTCTGCTTTATTTTACTGCCAGAATTTTCCAAGAAAAACTGTACATAGAAAAGAATATATGTGGCTTAAATGTGGAAGGGGATTGTTCTCCCTCTGTTTACATTCACCAGTTTCTTTTGTACCTGAGTAACCATAATTGGCAAATAGTCTGAGATGCCCTATTCCCATATTGAAGGGAACACCAAAAATAGGTAATGTGCTCCCTGTAATGCTATTTCATTTCCATTCAGGTTGTCACATAACTGCCAAACCTGAAGCATGAATAAGGACCTCTTAAAGGTATGAAACAATCTGAGGAGAAAACTGGCATGCACCTGTGAAGTGGTTAAAACAAAGTAGTAGATCAGGAAATGCTTGCATAGATAAGGGGTAAGCCGTAAAAAGGCAGAGGTAGTGACTATAGTGGAATTTCAATTATACTGACATTGATGGGCATAGCAGTAGTGGAGTCATTAAGGATGGATGCATGTTTCTGAGCGTGGTACCAAACTGCTTTTTTTCGGTTTGAGGAGCAATCAACAAGACCAGGGGCTATTTTGGACTTAGTCCAAGGAAATGAGACTAGGTGAAATGAATAATATAGAAGATAATAAACCCTTAGGGCTAGGTTATAATATAATCACACTGGAAACACTTCTGAAAATATTTGTGAATGGTTATAAAAGTAAAATAATTTTGAGACCAGAATGAGTTGAAGAAAGTTGATTGGAATCAACTGTTTGTAGACAATAATGGAAAAGCATGCAGTATTTAAGAAATGGATAGACTGCTATTTCTGTTCGGTTTATTAGCATCAAAGTAAAAATGAAAGAAAAAACAAGCTAATGTGGCCTCAAAAAATGTAATAAAGGTATCAAAATGCTTTCTTTATTTAAAAGGCCAGGCATCCTTGAAAAATGGGAAGGTTTGGCAGTTTTAAAATGAATGAGAACAACATCGAGAGAATACCAACAATGAATAATATCCATTAAATATTTCAATCAAGACTGAAGCCAAGTTGCTCAAGTGTATGCATGCAATGTAAATGGTAAAAAAGGAGAAGAAGAAAAAAGAAAGATGATAATGAAACATGGAGCACTCATTCGTATCTATTTCCACAAATAAAAGGACCAGTGTTCAGGTTTTCATTCTGAGAGCAGTTGCTGTGGCTGCAGCACCGCGAGGACAGGAGCTTTGGCTATTCAGGGAGTGCGCCCTTAAGGAAGCTGCTAGCATTGGGAAACCAGGAGGACACCTTTCATACAGAAGTGTCTGCTCCCACTCTTGTGGTGCTCAGGACCACTTAGAAGTGTCTGTGTAAGAGTTGGGGTGGGGTCTACCCTGGCAACTTGGTGGCTATTCTCACTTGACGTGACAACATGGAAGATCCAAGAGGAAGAAGTACACCTTGATCGATACAAATTCCTCCAAACAGTTAAATGGTCAGAGATGTGATTCAAGTACATGTATTTGATTTCACAGAGATGCAGTCGGGTACTCTGTCACTCCTCAGAGAGCTGCTGTAACCTCCTCCAGTAAGCCCAGTCCTTCCTGGTCTACCTATCCTTTCAGCTACCATTTCTGAGGAAACTCTCTATCTTCTCCTGGACACCACAGTTTTTCACACCAGAGAGGTCCCTTTTCATTCTGCTCAACTAGTGATGGGAGGACCAGAGTCATCTGGCTAAATATTACCCTGGGAAGGAACTGGAAGACTGATAGGAGCCCCAGCAGAGAGATGGACAGACAGCAGAAGCTTGTGAAAACACAACACTGCGTGGTTTGGTAAAGGGTAATGTGCTGAGGGAGGTGCTTTGCCTCTTCCCGAGGAGAAACAGGATGCCCTTGGTGAGAGCATGCTGCAGTCAGCAGAGAGCCCAGCCAGGCAGAGCCCAGGCTGGTCATGCCTGGCTAAGCAGCACTTCGTGCCCCTGTAGGGATGTGTTATTCAGCTGGCAGCGTCTCCTCCTGCTGTACACAGCCTGTGATGGGGACTGCTGCTTCTCCCAGGGAAGGAGGTGTCAGAGCCTTCCTCCTTCCTTCCCCATAGTCAGGTATTTCCCAGTCCACATCACCAGCCAGACATGCTATGAAGTTGAACTCCAACCTTCTCCAGTATCCAGAAAGACTGGAATTATTTATTTCAGTTCAACCTTGCAAAGTGGGGAGCTCAAGATGCCAAGGTGTTTTTTATATCCCAGATTTCAAAGCAGGCCTCATGGCTAGCACCTAAGTTTCAAGACAACTCTTCTGATTTTCCAGTGTGCTTAAGCTGAGCACAGTGACTTTTCCCTTGCTGTACCCATGATTACCAAACAGCCTCAGAATCTAGAAAAGGACAAATTTAATTGTGTTTTTCTTTTTCTTCAGCTACAAATTTTGTACTTCATAGTCTCCAGGAAGCTTCAGAACAAGACTGGCATGTTGTATCACAGATAAAGATGAAAAATGTTGAATTTGTTCAGTTACATGTTGTGGAAATGAACTCAGCCCAAATCAGGCTTACCAAATCCCCACATAGATGTGGACCTTTCAGTTTGGTGGTGGGGTGTGAAAAGTGTCCAGATATGAGCAAAGATCAACCCCTTGTGTGACATCCTTCACCCATCTCCTTGGAGACAGAGGATGGCACTGAGTGAAACTAGAGTTTATTGCAAGAATTCTCTCCTCTCAAGCCCTTTGGCACCTATCAAGAATTAGGCATCCCTCATGTCTCCCCGCAGCCTCCTCTCTGCAGCTGCTGCACCACTGATTCAAATGCCCCACTAGACCTTGCAGGACCCCTACTAGTCTCTACTGTATGCCGGCCTGAGGAGATGCTTCACACTGTGCTCACAAAACCCACAAAACTCAGTATAAATTTCAGCCCTGTGATAACGATCCAAATTTCCATGAGCCCATAAAGCACTCTAAAAAATTAGCAGGGAGAGTGCAAGAGCACACATACCTGTGCAGAATTACTTGTCACCTATGCAGGGAAGCATAGAGGAGGATGTAAAAGAAGGAAGCAAGTGCAACAGCAGGGCTACATCTTTCTTTCTAGAAAAATCTGAACTATGGAGGTGCAAACAAAAAGAAAATGCATGCCTTTTTTTTTTTTTTTCAAAATGAAGTCTGAAGAGAACAAGACTGACAGTGATCTATAAAACCCTGGAAATCCGAAATCAGGACGTCCTTTTCGCAAAACATTTGTATAAATGAGGAACAAAGAAAGGATTGTGCAAGTGCAGAAACCAGAGGAAATTTTTATTTTAGGTTTTTTTACAATTCTACTGCACAGTCTGGCCACAGTCTGAAGAAGAGCAAGGCCCAGCCTTTGTGGCAGTAGAACCTGCCACATATTTGCCCTGGGTAATGAGCTCAGAGGAGGAGATTTGAAAGAAGACTTTGCATTGTTCGAGGAGGCTCTGGAGCAGAGGGAGGGTGGAATTCCATCTGTTCACTTCCGCGCGGTTCAGTGAGCTGCTTCACTTTTAATGGTTCACTAGGCTGTGACACTTAGCAGAAATTACGGTAAATGTTTTTTAAAACCTTTACATTATCATTTAAGAAGCTGCTTGACAAGATCAGTGAAAAGCTAACCCTTTGATCTCTGTCTCTTGTGAGGTTTTTTTGTCTGATAATGGAGACAATGTACCATGTGCCATTGAGGCTGGATAATGTGTTGATGTGCATACGTTCACTTTGTCCCCTTTCTTAATGGCATTCTCTATGGGGTTTTTTCCACAGGATCACACACACAAAAAAAAAAAAAAAAAAGGGCAGATTGTTGCCCCTTTACAATCTATAGTCTCCTCGGCAGTTTCCATATAGCTCTTCGCATGTTAGGAGAGCTCACAAACAGCTCGCACTCCAGCTCAGATAGGAAGTACCCTGTTACCGATCAGGTGGAATTCCACTTTGCCTGCTTGAGTGACTCTGTGAACAATGTAAATCATTAAGTCTTTGCAACAGGGCAGGAAGGTGATGGGGGAAGGGAGCTTTCTATCTGGAGCTTGTTCAATGCAATTTCACAGGAGGATTGTTTATTTTCCACAAACCTTAGAGGAAGACCAAGTGGTAGTCAACAAGTTCAGTTTGACTTGAACACCAGGACAGGAAGTTATGGTAAATTCTTGTACACTTCTCTGTTTAATCAGCATTTAATACATTTTCTCCTTTCCATCAGAGTTTTCATCACTTTATTGGTCTTTTCCATTTGGAGAAAAGTCTATGGAGTGTCTGGAAGGCTTGGAGAAACCATTTGGATATCTTCACTGAGCTAGAAATTGGCAAAAAGGACCAAAAGAAAACCTTTATATTTTTGGCAAAAAGGGCAACACATACAAATGAAGTCAGACTCCTCACAGATGCACAACTTGTAAAGTTTTCTGCTGCCTTTGCTCTAGTCAAAGGACAAAGTTTACATCTTCTTTAGACAGACAACACTCCCCATCAACTATACTGCACAGGAGGCATGTTTCAAAAACAGGTAGCCTGAAAAAAAAAGTAAGCTACAAATTCCAGACCTTAGAGATCGTTCTTACCATTTCAGACCTTCAAGAATTAAATACTAAAGACAGTTTTGGTGTTGGGGACAACTATATGCAGATTCAGAAACATTTTTTTCCTTTTATCAGTTGTGTCTGATCCAGGCCGTGGGCACAAGTTCACGGTATGAGTTCAAGCCCTCTTCTACATAAAGATATTCCATAGGAAATATATATCTCAAATATATAGATTCTGAACTGACACTTCATTGCGTTCACATTTTACCAAAGATGATTGGTTGTCAGCACACTTTACAAATAGGATTTTGGCCATCACAAGGGTAAATTCTGCAGTAACATTTAATTAAATAAATCCAGTGAGTTCTTCATATAGCTCTGCTACTGTGTTGGCTCTCTTGATGAAAAATGTCCATTTTCCTCCTACAAGGTTTAATCTTCCAGAAGAGTAAAAGGATGCTCACACCATTAATGAGAAGCCTGATAACTATTTGCTGAGAAGAGATGGAGAGAGAAAGGTCACCGGAGAAAGAAAAGGAGGAGAAGAAGAATGAGGAGGAAAAGGAGAAGAAAGCAAGGAAGCAAGGACTGCAGCTGAATTTCAGGTAGAAGAATATCATACTTTAGATAAGGCAGTAGTAATCAAAAGGAAGGAAGTAGAAGGGCTGGTTGGGATTCCAGCTGTGAGTAGCTTCATATTGCCACCCTCGCTCAAACTCATCAGCACCTCTAGCGGCTGATTTTAGTAAGGCACTACTGACCTTAAGAATTTGCCTGACATCTAAACACAAATAAATTAAACAGAAGCACGCAGCTAAACACAGGTCTGTTTTGCATTGCTCCTTGCAATGTTCTGTGATTTGCCCATGATCCCAGATCACCCACAGAGCTCAGGAGCATCCAGGCTCAGGAATCCCTCACATGGCACTCCACATAAGCTGCTTCACTCTGGCTGTCTGATTTGTCTTCAACAGGCAAAGAGGCAACAGGACACCCCTGTATACCTGCCCTCAACTCCTCTGAAATGTAAGTTCAAATACTTATTTTCAAGCAGTCACCAAATCTTTTTTCCTCTTCCCCTCTTGGGATTTGCAAAACCTCATCTGAACTCCAGTGTTTACTGCCAGTGCAGTGGGCAGGGAATGCATTATGTTACAGGGACATGCTACATCTCAACCTAAACGTGGAATCTCTCCTGAAGAAATAGCCTTGTCTCATGAAGTTGGAAAAGCATAGCCAATACAGAACAAATAAATCTATCTGCATGTGGACTTTGACTGGTGTCAAACTGGCTCATTTATTGCCACAACTCTTTGCTGGGAGATTTTTGTTCTGCTGTAGAGCTGCTAAGTTCCCCTTGAGTACTATTAGTGTTGCTGCTTTTTATGTCTCTCTCCATGACACTACTCAATGCAAGTTATAATTAACTCAGAGAAAGGAGAAGGGGACGGACTCTGTCTGTTTAGAGGGAGATGGGTACAGACTGAGAAAACATAACGCCAAATAACCTTTGTGCTTTCTAGTATCCCCTGAACCTCGATTATTTTTAAATCTCATCTTTCTACTGAGGGGCAGCCAAAAGCCTGTTGTCAGCTGCAAACTACAGCAATCAGGACTGACTTTCAGGGCTGAGGAAGGACTTGAATAACTTGACTTGTAAGACCTTTGTACTGGCCTTTTGCACCAGACTAGTTTCTAGCATTGAAGAAACACAGAAGCCACCCCTGGCTGAGATCCTAGTATCAAAGGTGAAAATGTGTCTGTTTTCCAGCAACACCAGACAATGTGGAGAAAAATTTATTGCTTAACTATTAAAGATTTAAACATCAAATGCAGGATCTATACTGACTTCCATGGATCTCCATGTATGTGTATGCACACACAAGCTGGAGGGCTACTATGCAGCTGAGGGATGCAAAGGCAGGCTGAGATAGGATAGCACAGGATTTCTGAAGGTGCATGCACTTAAACAGGAGCCTGGCAAGATTTCTTGCATTTTTTTTAAATACTGAATGGTGGATGAAGAAAAGGGTAGAAAAACTATTAAACTAGGGATCATATGGGCTTCGGACACAGAAACTGTTCCTCTGAAAGCAAATAGTGAATGCTAATATGATCCTAGTGCTCAACTCACAGAATCTTTGGAAGTTGATAAGAAAAAATAAAATGTCCTTACTGACTTTGACATCTCTCCTGCAGGTAAATACAGCCATAAGCAACTTTATATAGCCGAGTAAACCTACTGAGTTCAGCAGGACTACTTTCATGTGCACATTACTCACATGGGTCTCAGTAAGTGCACTCTCACAGTCTAAATAGTTGATACTTCTGAACTATTCAAAAAAGTTTCTGAACCAAGAAGCCATTTGAATAACTAGAGTGCTATTTTGATCTGCATTCTAATTTGAAAACTCATCATTATTTACATGATAAATATAAACGGTGCATTTGGAGTTGTTATAGTCCATCATGTAAATCCGTATTTAAGCATTATGAAAAAGAGGATTTGTGACTCAGTAGATCATATTAGCTGTGGAGCAGTTATTCCTGTTGATCAAATCTATTTTCTTACTGCCCAACGTGCATCAAGTCCATGTGATAAAAAATCCTTATGACATATTTACTGCTGTGTGAAGTGATGTGGTCATTTTTAATTTCCTTGAATTTCTCCTATAATATTCTAAGCAGCTTGGCATTCTCTGAGGAGAACAGCAGTCTTACTCTAGGTGGCCCTACTTTGATCTCAGCTAGATGACCATGAGTGATGATTCCCAGAAATACTTTCCCCCTCACTTGGTGATGCCTGTGATACTCTGTGAGCATGTCTTCCTCACAAAAAAATATGCCAATGCTTTGCTATTAAAACTCAGATTATCTGTACAAGCCCCAATGGTCACTGCTGTTAGCCGAAGCTTATAAAAGACCCCCAGAAAAGCTGTTTCCACCTCACGAGGACAGCAAACAGTGGAGTCCCATGCCATGCACCCCTGGGAATTTTGCCCTTCTTGAGTGAAACGTGACACAATTTGAAGCTGGGAGATGAGTCAGAGAGTATAGAAAGGAGGAAAAGGTAAGACAAATGAAATGGTAAAATAAGGGCAACATTCTGCCTAGCAGATGTCTGGTATTCCTACAGTCTTTTTACCTTTGTTTAAACATTTGAATCAATATTCTTAGTTTAATAAACAAAACAGATGCAAAATCTGCAGCTAAGTGTTAGGAGTGAATGTCAAAGCACAATGAGCAATCTTCCATGTCCCCTGGGACTGTGTTTTTTGGTCCAGGATGGGAAACTTGTTGTTAGAATTGTTCCCAGATTATATCCCACTGGCCCTGATTACCTTGATGTTGGGGAAATGTCTCGAGGGACGTAAATTGCCTAGAATCATTTGCAACAGCTGCCAGCAACTGCAATTCTATGTTATTACAAAAGCAATCTCCCTTCCTGGGAATTTGATTTGCAAAAATAGAAGAATTAATAGAAATAGAAAGAAAGGTTTTAAAATAAGATCCGTTTTCAAAAACCAGGCACCCTTTTTGACACAAGTATCCCTTATGCTCTCAAATGGGAATAATTATAGAAGTGACTGTCACAAGATGGTACCTGCTTATGAAAAATAAATCTCTCCCTTGAATTTAGGCAGGCTCGAGTCAATATTTCTTGGAGAAGAAATCTCTCCTTTAAGCTCAGTATATTTTCTGGAACAATGGATATTGAATTGTGTCTGTTAATATAATCACTTGACATCTACCGTTTTGTATATTTCGTGTTCCAGTGAAACCTTCTCTGTATTGCTAATGAAATAATTTTTTTATGTTCTCAATAATCATTATTCTCTTTAATGAAAAGTTAGGGCAGATCTTTCAGTCCTTACATGTGGGAATAATTTCTACCCTCACATTGCTTTCTTGAGTAACTTAAGCTGACTTGAGTGAATTAAAGTTTTGTAGGGATGGCTTGTTCATAACTTAAGTGCTAATTGACATCTATTTCAGAACATGACATTCTGGAATAAACCCTACTTTAAAACATTAATGCAATTACGGATTTTATAACAATTACTATAATTATGTTTTGGATAATAACTAATATGTCATTGCAATGGAATGTAAGGTAATGTCTCCTACCAGCTGCCTTTGAAAATCTTTTGTCAGAGACAGAGATTTGTCCTGAGTCACATAAAACATCTCCCACAAACATGGTGAAATAAGAAGAGACACAATACTTCTGTCTATAAATTTTGAGGCACAACTATTTCACGTGCTTGGAAATTCTGGAGTTCTAGTATCACAGACAAAACAAATTGTTTCATTTCGATGCCTTTGCATCAGAAAAAGAGTCAGGTCTGGATACAGTGGTCAGTATAACAAGTGATTAGATAGATAAAGTGAGCTGCTAGTACTTTATTTCCTATCCCCTGGTCTGCCTCCTCTTTAACACTCAGGTAACTGTCAGAAAGGGACCCAGCTATTACAGATGACAAGGGGTAAATGCCTTCATGTTGTCCTCCAAAGGTTAAGGTTTACCAACCTCAGTTGGAAGCCACAATCTCCAATAACCATTAATCCACTAAACTCCAGTATGAGTGAACATATTTATGGCTGCAGTCACTAAAGGGTGAAATAAAGATTAGTTTTTAGTTAGGAACGCAAAGCTTTTTAGATCAATACAGACCCACTGCTGAAATCAATCTAAAGTTTGGAATTTTTAAGTAAAGATTTACTAGGCTTCCTTGTACAGTTAATTTTCCAAAGGGAGAATAGTCTCAGCAATGTTACATAGTAATCAAATTGAGTAAACACTAGTCAGTTCGTAAACTGACCTCAGTTATGTGCATAGCAAATGAGTGTACAGCAATAAAAATACCCATAATGTAGATAGTAAACTTGCCAATAAACAGGTAAAGCCAAAATGCACATATAGACTAACATGATAAAATATTAGAAGCTACATTTGCCTATTTGAAAGCATAAATAATCAATAGACATTAATAATGAAGTTGTTCATGCATTTCTTTATTACTGTGCATATTAAGTGTTTCAATTACTTCTACTTAGTTTGATAGATAAATGTATATGTATATTTTATGTCTTGAAAAGAACATAGGATTACTCTTCAAAACAAAAGCTACTGTTTAGATGAAAGAACAAGTGGACTGGAAATACACAGCTTGTTATACCCCTCTGCTGTTCATGTTCGATGCATGTATACAATTTATTATGCAATTTCTCGAGATTTGACAAAGTAATTGTCTGGCAAACCATAGCTTTAATGATGGTTTTTCTGCTTCACACAAAAGGTCTGAAGGTAGTGTAGGAAAATGACTTAATAGATCAGTGTCTATAAATGCTGTTAATGTGTATTTTTATTTATATTTTTATATATAATATATATAAATATATATATAACTATATTTGCAATGGTAACCCAAGTTATTTTCTGAGTTACCGCTCAATATGTTGTGAGATTCCATGTGGTAAATTCATTTTTTGTCATCAGAGCTACTGCATGAAATCTTGTATGTTGAGCTGTAACTTCCAAAATAACTCGGGTCACTGCCCTAGCTTTAGTCTTGGTGTCTGTCACTGGGAGTTCTTGACAGTGGACTGGGGGCTGTGAAAAAACCTGGATGTTATAATAGTGCCATGGTGGCTTAAAAAAGCCAGAATTACCATTGTTAATCCCATTTTAAGGAGCTTGTCACCTGGCACTTAAAATCCATTCAGGTCTGAAACCAAAGTCAAGGAGCAATATATAAATTTCCTTTTAATCATATTAGTTTTAAATCATCATGGCTATTCTTGAAATAAGCAGCACAGAAATCCTAAAGTTTTATTATTTTGAACACTTTTGCAATCTTTTGTAACTCAAATATGCCTAATTTGAAGAAAAAAATAAAAAGAAATTTCTCAGCCCAGGGATGTTTCTCTTTTTCCCTGTGTCCCGGTTTTATTGTCAGTTAAACACTAGTAGGCCAGATTCACAGCTTGTGTGAGCAGTCACTGGGTCCACTAGGACTGTCCCTTTATATCAGCTATGGACCTGTGTCTGCTGGTGAGCTGTATTCAAATAAAGTTAAAATTGAAGCCTCATTTTTCTCCAGTGTTATTTCTCAGCTCTAGAATATTTGGGATGTTTATTTATATCTTGGTGTAAAGAGGCATCGGGCAGGCAGGAAGATGTTATCTTGTGAGCAATAGTCACCTAAAAACCACCCAGGCAACTTGAGTGAAATAAAAAAATAAAAAATAAAAAAAAGAGATTAAATTCTTGTGACTGGGCTCCAGCATTGATCATTGCTTTATTCTATTTCATCTCCACTTTTTAGAATTAATTATATCTACCTTCACAACTGGGGTTTTTTGCCTCCTATATAGGGCTCATTAACAGCCTTGTTGATAACAGAGAAAACTAAAGTCTCCTCTTAATCCTTTGGTAAAACAGAGATAAAGCTAGCATTGATTTCCTCACTTTCCCCACCAGGCACTACAGAAATCTTTGAAAAAGTGTGTGTGGGGGGGGAAATTTCATGCCAAACCAGACCAAAGATGATCTGCTTCTATTCCAAGGCAATGTCACTCAGAGCCAAATGCAAGGATGTATTTATTATGTGAACTAGATGCTGGGCTGAAACAGCTGGCTGGTGACACACAGAGCCCTGCTAGTCTTTCAGTGATAACTTGATTTTGGTTTCTACTGCCTGGGCCAGATTGGAACCATGAAGCTGGATACAGCCCACTTTGCTGAGAAACAGAGAAACACTTCAGCAAAGGAAGGGGATTCTTTACCTTCTCCCATTTTCTCTCCATTCAGAATATCTGCTACCAAATTTATATAATCCTTGACCCCAAAAAAAATGTATTTTTACCATTCTACACCAACCTCTGGTTGCTATTTTGCAGATGGACCTAGTGGAGACAAGACAGAGGCCCCTGTTTATCTGGGTAGCTAGTTAAGTTGGAGCCACTACTGGATTTCACCAAAATCACCCTCATCAACTAGTGAAGGTCAACACCAGTTAAGGGAATATCGCTTGACCTTCACTGACTACATGAAGTTAAAGATTACCTGGTTTTAATCTCATGAAGTCTTGTCTCCATGTCTTGTGTTTCTGGGTTTGTTTTTTTCTCTTAGCAAACTAACTTGAATTAGGAGGTTCTAACTTTAAAAATACAGTTTGGAAAGGGGGCAGAAGCAGCATATTGACTGTTTCACAATGGTGATAGGTCTGGTTACTGAGAATGCAATGATACCTGATCTCCGTGAAGAGATCACCTTTTTCCCCCTCTTCAGCAGAACAGGACTGTACTATTTAAGCACAGCCCTACTCTTCAAGCAGCCAGGTCAGAAGGTGTTCTTAGAACGATGCAGTAAAGCAAGGGGAAACCATAAACCTTAACTCACATTTCCCTTGCTTTTCTATATATATGCCCTCGAAATGATGTTAATGAATAAGCATCTTAGTAGTCAAAGTTAATACCATATTTTATTTTACACCATTATTTCCTCACAAGGGACTCATTGAATAATGACTCCTCTCTGGTACACTCAAAGGGAGAAGACAGTTCTGGGGCAGCTGAAATGGAACACCACTGGAAAGATTTCTGTCCCAGAGCACTTAGATCTGACGGAGAACAAAAGTCTTTGTCAGCAGACTTTGCTAGAAAAAGAATTAAAAAAAAATTTTTGCAACTCCTCTCCCCCTTAAAAACTGATAGTGCTTTCTTGGAGTTTATGAGACCCACATTAAACCTATGGATTATATATTACTTCAGTATAAAAATGTATGCTGGCCACTGCAATCCAGCTAGTTTCTGTTGCTCTGAAGCTTGCCTTTTCCCCCAAAATGCTGCCTCAAGGAACCAAGAAGCTGCAATGGAGCACTGTCCCACATGGGGACGGCTCCTTACAAAGCCTGACTGTGACTTTAGAGCAATTGCAGTGTCATTTGCCACCAATGTATCCTCCTCTTCGTTTTGCAATGAGTCCTGTGTGCACCAGGCTGGGAAAACTCAGCCAAACTGAATGGCAAACACAGACACGTCCCACGTCAGGAAGGCATTCCTTTTCAAGAGAGTACTTAAGAATATGGTTCAAGAAATGCTTAAATGCTTTCCTGAACAGAAATGGACTTAAGCACAAGAGAGTATCCCTTAATTGGGAGTACAGTGCAGACACAATCACTAAAGCTCGTATTATGTGCCTGAAAATCAAGTCCTAGAGCGTAAGCTTTTCTGAGTGATGGTTAGAGGGTTCCTAGTTGTAGCATGGTTCTGTACAGAAGGATTTGCTTAATCCACCTTGCTTTTAGATTGCAATTTCCCCAAGCTTAGCTGCTTCTTTTAACAGTTCTGAGTTCTGCCTCCCCCACGCCAAGTTATTTTAATAACTCTTTCAGAGGAGATACCTTATATTTTGATTTTTCAGAAGCTCTACTGATTTTCTACAAACTTTATTCATGTCATCCTGATTGCACAGCATTGCACTGAGTGAGTTTTTTCTTTTTTTTATGTAGTTTATTGCCTTTTTTGGGGGCTGTGAGAGGAGCTTTTTGGTGCTCTTAGGATCATTCATTTAGGGTCCTGTGTAGCAGCACCCAGCCCACCCCCACCAGAACTTTAGGTAAACAGGGCAAAAGTCTGAATACTACATGGTACTACAACCCCTTGTTACAGTAAAATTTCTTTTTTGTATCCATTCAGGAACAGAAACAACATTGCAATATTTCTGTGCATATAAATAAAACCAATCTTTATGCCTGGAGGAATCTCAAAGCACTAGGCAAGCATGGATTAACCATTACACCACATAGGCAATCAGGATGCCCGTGATACTTCTGGGGCCAGTTGTGCTAGTCTCTACAGCCACACGCTTGTGGCAGCCACTGGCATCACAAGAGTAACAGTAAACATTCAAAAATACCCAGCTGGGGCTGGAGCTGGGCAGATGTGCTCAGCAGGGATGATGGACCACAAGCTGGGAGAGCCTTGGACTGCACTAATGAAAACCCTTCTTAGCATTTGTTAACTGAAGCACAGAAATAGTAAGGAATGCACCTGGGTCAAGGTTGTTACATCTATATTATTAGACTCAAGATAACTTTTGATTCTCTCTCCTGCCCAGCTCCTTGCAATGCCTCATGTCTCCTTGCTTCCCAGGGAAAAGGCAGAGAACAACAAGGCACTTACGAGCTTTGAATGGTTCCCAGGCACTAACCTCAAAGTGTGCAAGCCAGTGTAGGTACAATTGCTGTGTGCCAGTGGTGGGAATCCAGCTGTCAAGACTTGTGGGCCTTGGGTCAAACAACCACCACAGCGGCATCCTGAAATCTTCCACTCCTGCCCTGCTCCTAGACCTACACTGACAGGCAATGGATGAAATGAGTAGTTCATCTGTACTCCAGGAACAGTGTGCTGTGATGCCAGGTCTCCCTTCAGAAGTGCAAGCTTACAGACTGTCACGTCAGAGTGGATTATACAAGAACATCTGGCAAGAGTGGTAATGTTATTGGCAACAGACAATACTGCTGTGGCTCATCTATGTGTATACTACTTGTACCTCAAAAAGGACCTGTGTGCTCAGAGCTGTCCAAACAGCTAGCATGGCTTGTAGCCCAACAAAAACAATCCAGCCCACCTGTAGTCTTTATCTGTCTAGAAGTCCCCTCAAAAGAACTTTTGCTGCGGTGACAGATCCCATCCGCATCTAGGCAGCTCTGTTGAGTGCTAACATCTCTGTTTTATCATTTGAAATGCAACAGTGGCAGAAATGCAGACTGTTGAGAGAGTTCAGAAGGCTAGATGACTTGCACAAAAGGCAAATTCTGTGCCCCAGAGAGGAAAGTTGGCTAAAGCTCTTTTTCTGACAGCAATCTCAATGACAAAAGGACAGGTGTTCTTAATTGACATTTATTTTTGTTCTTAGTAATAAAGATACTGTGCATGTAACTTAATTTCTGAGCTTTGCTAGGATACCAGTATGTATTGCAATAACAAAGTCTGCAAATAATGCCCCAAAACATCAGTTGCGCAAAGGTACATTTTATATTACAAGCACAAACAATAAAGATGTTCTAAATTTCTCTCTTTTTTTATAGAAGCAATATTACTGAAAAGTATTTACCTTGCTTATTTATTGAGTTTGTTCCTTGGGATTTTAATGACAATTACTTATCCTGTCTTGATAAAAACCTCTTCTCCGTCAGGACCTCTTTAATGGCAAGATGTGATTTGGAGCTTGTGTAGTTTTGGCCCCCATACTACAAGCCTCCGTAATCAGACTTCAGTAAGTTGCGGAACGTGCAAGGATGGAAAGAGCTGAGCTAAAGGAAGATGAGGAAAATCACATCTCCAAACCCCTGGCTTTGAAAAGATGAAATCATGGGGCACTGCCCGCTGTTCTTTGAAAATCCTGTTTAGGGAAAGAGCCCTATAGCTATGATAGGGAAAGCTTCAGAGTTGCTATGTATTCATTGCCTCAGGGAAGATCCCAGTGCTTTCCCCAAAGGCTGTGATGGTTTTAGGTACAAAAAATAAAGATGTGAAGTCCCTGATTAAACCAAATGTCAAGTAAATCCAGTTTTTCTGCAAAGAAAAAAAAAGTATTTTTACATGGTGCAGGTCTGGGAGTAACTGCAGAAGAAAGCAAGCACATCATCTCTAAGAGATGAATTTTAATTTTCTACTTTGAAATCAAGCACCCAGCTTAGTTAGAAGCTTTGAAGTCTCCCTTCAAAATGTTCAAGGCCATTTAGAAAATACCATACTCAGGACTTTTGGAAATATTTGTCCTATGTAATTCATAAGTGACCACAAATCATATACGCAAGTTAAGACTGAACTTTATTTCAATCCAAGTTAGTATAGCAAAGTTAAATAAAAATTAACCAGGTCTTTTGACTAAAGAAGAAAACATACTAGTATGCTAGTCCAAGAAACTTGCTATCCAGATGTATTTTGGCAGTTTACAATAGTATAAGTGTGTATGACACATCAGTCAATGCAAACTGATACAAAATCCCATGGGGATTATTTACAGCCATTACAGCAGTAAAGTTGAGCAGCACAAGCATGATATAAAAATTGTTCTTCCCATCTACTACAGTTGGGAGACAATTCACATCACTGAAGACCCCAGCTACTATCAAAATCAAGTCATCTTGTAATTCATGTTTCTCTTCACCTCAACAGGGTCAAAATCCATGTGGCCAACGGGGTACAGCAGGGAGGGAGCCACAACGAGAGCAAAACAAAGAAAATGGTTTTAGAAGCAGCATATGATGGTGTCATTCTTTTGGGAAGAATACCATGCCCTACAACACCAGCTGCCTAACCTCTCTTGAAAATGTCTTGCAGAAATAATAGACATCCAAGGGAGGGGGAAGGGAGCTATCTGGCAAGAAAAACCAGAAAGGTATAGCAGAACTTCTTTATTAAGGTCACCAGAAAATAAATAAAAGCAAAAACTGCCTTGATGCCTTTCAGTTCCAGTCCTTTGCATTCCTGAGCAATCTGACTCCAGCTCTGTAAATGCGTTGGCATCCTTGTCCAAGTCAAAGAGAAAGACCATGAGACCTGGCATTCAAAATCCCACTCCTGGTGTGTATTTTAATTAACGGGAGCCTGAGCATTATCTGTGAAAGGGGATGTGGCTCGTGGCTTTCACACCAGGTAAAACTTTCTGTGAGTGCTTGTTCCAGTCTCCTTTCATGTGCATTTCATTCAAGGGCATACATTCCATCTTTTTTTCTCTCTTTTTTTTTCTTTTTTTTTTCTTTTTTTGACAATTGGAGGTTTGACAACAGAAGAACAGAGCTATAAATGTGAAGGTGCAATATATCATGAGATAAAGTGTAGAGAACATGTCCTCTACCAAAATGCCCCTTGGTGGAAAGAAAAAGCCCCAAATGCCCACAATAAGAATTCCCTTGATTTCTTACAACTATGAAGGAGCAAAACCCAAAACAAAGCCCCAGGCATGGGCTGTGCTATGAACGTTTCTAGGGTATCAGCTCTAGGGGAAAGTTGAAAGGTTACATTTATGACATAGCAGCTGCTTTCCTGCCATTTGATTCAGGCTTCTGCTTTGCAAAGTCTCAAAACCAAAAGACAAATCTGACAATATGCTAATCTTCCAATAAAAAAATGTGACTTCTGAACCCTTATCTGTTGAAGAGCTGACAGTGAAGTTCAGAGACGGTTGTCTAACCAGACAAAACGATAGAGAAAATATGCCTTCAAACAAGATCATAAATCTTGAACAGTGCAGGGGAACAAATGTAAAAGGAATGTTTTACCACCAACACCATTTAGTAGCCTCACTTTCTCTCCCTTCCACCCCTCCAGCCTCATCATACTTGCAAGAAAGGATGATGTATCCTGTCAAAGCAATAATATGAATACAAGGGGGTGGGGGTGACAATATATTGGGTACTGAAATCAGACATTATTTTCATCACTCCTGGGGTGTGGGGAGAGAGGAGAGACAAGAAACAAATACTATGCAACCTGAATACAACAGACTGACACCCCCAACAACACACACACACACACACACATACACACACACATACACACACACATACACACAAAAAGTTTGCATATTGCACAGGGCGCTTGAAGATCATAAATCTATGCATGAGAAAGATGTAGTGGAAATTTTTGGGGGGATTAGAGTTTATTTTTGTCATCTCTGTGAGACAGCTACTCATTCATCCAGATCACAGCTAAGAAAAAAGCTGGTCACAGAAATTAGCAGTTTCAGCTCAGCAGCAAAGTCGCCAGCCTGTGAAGGCAGAGAGAAATTGACTAATTAGCAATGCGCACTAAAACTTGACGGTTCTTTATAGAGAGAGAGANGAGCCATAATTTTGCGAGTCTCTCCAGCATCCATCCCCCTGTATGGTCTCTCTCCACTGGCCATGCACGACCGTTTCTCTCCCCAACCGTGGATTTCCTATTACTCTCGTTACGACTCACTGAGCCCCAGGCCCAAGGATAATGATGTGTTGTTTCTTGGTAGCATAATTTGTCACACGTACATTTTTTCTTCTTCTTCTCTTGCAGAAAGCTCTGCGCTCTCTCTCTCTTTCTCTCTCTCTCCTTCTCTCTCTCTCGTACATTTTCTTGCTGTTGCTAATTCATGGTGATCAAATGATGTACGACAAAATAAATTGTAAAGAGTGACTGCTCCGAGTTGGGAACCAGAAGGTTGCTTTTTTTTTCTTTCTTTCTCCTTTTTTTTTTTTTTTGAAGGAGCGAGCAAACCTTTAAAAAGGAAGGACAATTGATTTTTTTGGGGGGAGCTTAAGTGAACCTTTACTTTGGCAGCTGGTTGTGGAGCAGGTAAGTTTCTGGCCTTGTGTCTAACCGTCTCTGTGCATTTTCTAGTGCCTCCCGATTTGTTTGTTGCTGGGGGAGAGGAAAGGGGTGTCTGTGTGTGCGGGGGGGGCAGTTGTGTAACGAACGCGTTTGCAGAATAAACTCCGATTGCAAGAAATGGGCAAAACGAGAAAGGGGAGGGAGAAAGAGGAGGAGTGTGTGTCTGTGTCTGTGTGTGCATGTATGTATGTGTATGTGTGTGTGTGTGCGCGGTGGGGAGGGGGGGATTGACCGGGTCCACTTAAAGGGAGAGGCTCCGGGAGGTTTCCGTAGCCGGCGGCGGGGCGCGGAGCGGGGCTGAGCGCCGCCGGGGCAGGGGAAGCGGCTGGAGGGAGCCCCTCGCTGTGCCGATAAATGGGGCGAGGCGGGGGTGAAGGGAGGCAGAGGAAGCCCGGCGTTGGCGAGGAGCGACTGAGCGCGCTGCAATGGCAGGAGCAGGTCTCGGCGGGATCCCGCTGAGGAGGAGGAGGAGGAGGAGGAGGAGGAAGAGCGGCGGCGCTCGGCGGGGCGGGATGCAGTCAGCGTGGGTCGGTGGCTGAGCAGCCCCCGCAGGTGCGGCCGCAGCTCGGGGCAGCCCCGCCGGCC
>VWZF01000204.1:1145750-1173530 GCA_013396755.1 Sclerurus mexicanus | reverse complement strand
AGGAGGAGCCCGGCACCCCGTCCTCCTCCCCGGAGGACAAGCTGCTGGCCAGCCCGCGGGCCATCAACAACCTGGTGCTGCAGGGCTGCTCGTCCATCGGGCTGCGGCTGGTGCTGGAGTACCTGTACACGGCCAACGTGACCCTCTCGCTGGACACGGTGGAGGAGGTGCTGTCGGTCAGCAAGATCCTACACATCCCGCAGGTCACCAAGCTGTGCGTGCAGTTCCTCAACGACCAGATCTCGGTGCAGAACTACAAGCAGGTGTGCAAGATCGCCGCCCTGCACGGCCTGGAGGAGACCAAGAAGCTGGCCAACAAGTACCTGGTGGAGGACGTGCTGTTGCTCAACTTCGAGGAGATGCGCGCCCTCCTCGACTCGCTGCCCCCGCCCGTCGAGTCGGAGCTGGCGCTCTTCCAGATGTCCGTGCTCTGGCTGGAGCACGACCGGGAGACCCGCATGCAGTACGCCCCGGACCTCATGAAGCGCCTCCGCTTCGCCCTCATCCCGGCGCCGGAGCTGGTGGAGCGGGTCCAGTCGGTGGATTTCATGCGCACCGACCCCGTCTGCCAGAAGCTGCTGCTGGACGCCATGAACTACCACCTGATGCCCTTCAGGCAGCACTGCCGGCAGAGCCTGGCCAGCAGGTGAGGGGGCGGCGGGGAAGGGGGGGCAGCCCTCCCGGACTCCCCTTCGGCGGCTCCTGCCCGCGGGAGGTGCAGGAGCGGGGGTCCCGGTGGGCAGGGACCCGGCGGCGGCCGGAGCGGCAGGAGGGGGGCGGTGGAAGGGCCGAGCCGCCCGCCCCCGGCACCGCCGAACTTTTCGTCCCCTCCCTTCGGCTCTCCGGCCGCCCGCACTTTGGGAACCTGTTGTCACTGTTTATTATAGGCCACAGTTATTTATTTATTTATTCATCTCGCAGTGTTACTCCTTAACAAGGAGTTGTGTCTTCAGGGTGTTTTAAGCCAAGTCCTAAATCTAATGAGTTATTTCCATAAATAACTACATTATCCGTGCACACCCTGGTATTGCTGATGGAGGGGTGATGTTCCTATTGTGCGTGGAAACTTGTGACTTCATAGCCGTTATACCTATGACATGTCAGTTATTTTCATTTAATAAAGTAATGAATCATGATGTCAAAGATCAACAATATGAGGTTGGTGCCAGGAACTGAAAGCACAGCATGTAGTTTAACAAGCAGTAAATATACCAGAAATTTATTTTTCTCCTTTTAAAATATGTTTATATTTCGTTTTATTCAAAAATGGAAAGATAATACCATCTTCCAGTGTTGGTATTATACAGTGGCATGGTAGTGCAGAAATCAGACCACACTTCATGTTATTCAGCTTTTAAACTAATAGGTGCATATTACTAATGACTTAGCAGCAAGAAAAAAAACTAGTACATTATTAAATATTTTAGATAATATACTCTATTAGCATTAATGCAGAGGATTCTTTGTATCTTCCTGTAATGGGTATCACAGCGATTTAACTTTGGAAATGCTGTGCCTTCTCTTATTATCTCTGGCTAACTCACTATATTAGTGTTCTGTCAGGCTTATCACCTTGTTGTCTAACGGATTCTCTCTGAAATCCTACAGTAAAAAAAAACAAACAAACATTTTACAATGTAAAGTATATTTGGAATGCCGCTGTTGTAAGTTGGTGCCTACCCTTTGCATTTCAGTACTCAAAACTTTTGACTTTCAAAAATGAAAAAACCCACCAACTCCTCGGGCGAGATTCTGCACACCACTGGGGGCAAGCTGATGCTCGTGTCCTGGTGGATTGCTGAGATACCAGCCGGCTTGGTTCAGTGAAGATACCTTTCCAGCTTCAGTGGTCCATGTCATTTGAAGGATATGTAGTGGTGTTCTGACCACTGAATGCTTACAAGTGTCATGGATGCTGCAAGAATCTGATACTCCTGTTGCTGGGAGCTGGCTTTCCCTGTAAGAGGGAGTGTACACAAAGGGATTGCACTTTAAGTAGTCCTAGATTAGATTCTAAGTTGCAAGTAATGACTTATGGGAGACTCCAAAAACCACAAATACTATATTTTTTTATTTGTAATAGGTCTGTACATCTGTGCAGACAGTGGTATTTAAGAGACCCTTAACCACAGTGGGTGAAAATGTACTGTCACCTTCTCAACTTAAATATGTGTCTAACAACACTGTAACTAGCTTTTCTTGATTGAATTCTTTAGTGGCAGTGCAAGGGGAGCAAAAACATTCAGATTTATTTATAACAGGAATTAGAACTTACTCCAAATGTTAAAATGTTGGAGATGTTGAAATACTTTGTAATACAGAATGCAATTGTTATATTTTCATTTTTGGTCTTGGATGATATTCCTGGATATTCATGAAGGTCACGAAGGCCCATCTTTGAATCTTAATCACTTTCAGATTTTGCCAAGCTGCCTGAGTGTACAAATGCCCTCTTAAACATGAATGAAGAAACAAAAGAAACATACCCAAGACAACAGAGATTTCCAGACTTGTCCTTTCTGTTACCTATAGTTTCTCTAAAGTAGCCATTTTAACAAGTTGACATTCATTCTGTAAAATTTTATTTTAAGGAAGAAAATCTTAAGTTACTATTTTGTAGAAGGAAATCTTAAAACTAACAGTGAAGTATGTGTGCATGCACATAAAAATTATGGCACAGAAAAAGACTTTAAAACTTTGATTACTTTTTTCTGTGAGTAATGGTGACTTTGGTAATTTGGAATTTAATGAAAGGTCATTCACAAAGGATTCACATGTCTTTAGAAAGAGATTAACTGTTCCTCTTGTGCAGTGTAATACCTACTGCACAGTACAGTATGGGTTGGTGAGAAATACAAGCAGTGCAATGCCATAGCCACCTGCTTCCTGCATGTTGAAGAAATGAGGAGGTTTTCACTCTGTATTAGAACTTGCCAATAACTTTTCTGCATTTTTAAAAATAATACTTTTTTTGTAACATGCTGCTTAAAAGAAAGCATGTACACATAGGTTACATACATATCCATATGCACAGTTTGGAGTACTTTGGCATCAGGGCTATTTATATTTCTTAAAGAAAATTAATGGAATGGGAAGCTCAAAATGCAGTGATTCTCCCTTTAAATGTAACTGTAAAGCTAGTCCTCTGGTCGGGGCTGGAGTAAAGTGATTTTGGTTCATAAGAGCCAGTCTATACACTGTGATCAGCGTTATTTATAAAGTTTGTTCCACAAATGCACGTCCATCAGCGCAGGTGATGCTGCGGCTAAGTAGGTACCCAGGTTTTCTTCTGTGCTGCAGTGAAAAACAGTTTACTTGCAGGGATAGAAGGGTGTTTTTTTCCATGAAATTTCCAGAGAGGAAGTAATGCTTTAACAGCCTTATGTATTTTTGTAAGATTAATTTTCAAAGTACTGCAACTAAATGATCATCATTTAAAAAACTGAGGACTTATGTTCCTGACTTGTGAACCTTGCTGTGCACTCTGAGGTTTAGGACTTCACCACAGGGGGTGGGTGTTTTGTCTTTGATCTGGCATTTAGTCAGGTGCTCAACTCTAAGCAAAGTTAGTAATGCTGCTGAGTCAGTGATCCCCACATTGGTAGGGCCTCAACATACAAGCTGCTGTTAAAGCCTCTTGAGCCATAGCAAGTTTTGATGTCACTAGGAAAAATCATAGTTGATTTTGACTTGGAGTGGAGTGAGTGACCCTGAACACCAGGCTTAAATGATGTTTGTCTGTCGCTGAAAGACACAGGTAGAGATGTGTCGTGCCATGTTTTCTGTGCCGTGTCATGTTTTCTGTAGTTCTGGGAAGAAAATGCATTTAGGTAGAGGAATGTTCATCTTCCTAGTTATTTCTTTGACTCTTGGGACTTCACCAGAGTATTGAGTTGATTGCAATGTCTCTGTGCTTTATTGTGTAATTCAATATGTTTTATATAATACATGGTATGTATTTTCAATTTTTAAAACGTTTTGGGTTAGACCATTACTATGTTGCTGGAAAGGAATTCATTTTTAAAGATGAGTGAGCTACTTAAAATTTTTATGGCTTCCATGTTTACTTGCAACAATGAAAATGGTCCAAAAAAATCACTGCTATGAAACATCTAGCTTTTAACTTCAATTTTGCTTGTGCTAGCGCACAATATAACTGTGGACAAACAATGGAGCATTTTAGAAAAAATATTTAAATTGTGAGGCTTATTATTAAGTGTTTTACCTAAATATTGTAGCTTTTCTATAGACCATTGCCATGATTTTATGGTTTTACTCGCCTGTAACTATTTGCAATGCCCTGTGTTCCAGACAGGCGTGAGAAGGTGGACTGGGTGGGATGAGACACCCTCTGATGGCCCGGGAGTTGTTTGTCAGCTGCAGGACGCACACAGCTCCTCTACACATCAGTGGGCGTTTGGGCTGGTCTGCTCCCTCCTTCCACAATTTGCAGGCAGAGCAGCAGTTAGATGTCTGTACAACTGCATCAGGTACCTGGAGGCAAAGGGAAGTGACGACTGTAAAACTGGGAGAGAAGCTAAAATGCAGAAAAAGAAAGGAGTTGAAATACTCCAGAGGAGAAATGGGTTATAAGTAGCGAAAGCAAGAAAGTACAAATGAGGGAAGAGGGGAGAGAAGCATAGTTTTGAAGGGAGAAAAATCAAAGAATAGGATACCAGACAGGGCACAAAATTAGCAGAACAAAAAGGACCTTGGCAGATAATAAGAAGATATGTAATGAAACAAAAGGGAGAAAACTAATTCTTGGAAGCAGCAGCATCTGTTGTCAGTAACAGCTGAGTATTCCAGTTTCTGGAAAAGCTGTTTCAGATATGGGAGAGGAAAAATGGATGAGGATCAACCAACTGAAATGAGATGGAAAAAGTCATAGGCAGAAAATACAAAATTAAAGAGCACAAGAGAAAAGTGGGGAATAAAGAGACAAAGAGATAAGAAGGCTAAGCCCAACCGTGTTGTTTTATGGGTTCTGCGAAGTCCCAACATGTACAGATCCAGCTGATTTTGTATACTTTTGTTCCTGGACCTTGGGGAGATTAGAAGCGCAAATTCTGGTCCTGCTAAAGCTAATTGTAGAGGTGCTTTGCTTGGGCTTTTTTCTTTAATTTCAGTGGGCAGAGGATGTCATCCAAACTGTTTGGTGTTAGGCAATATTAGTGAAAGTGATAGCAAATTAAACAGTGACAGGTGATGAAGATGATATGACCAGTTTTCATTCAGTAGGGAGGTGATAACTATTGATGAAGAAGAAGCATGTAAAGTGCTTAACAGCATGAGACAGTAGCTTGTATGTGGCAGGCATATATACCAAGGCTGTTTTACTTACTACAGAGGAGATTAAAAATTTGAAGAAACTGGTTAGTTTCTTGCAATGAAATACTTTCTTTCTTGAATACACTTGGTCTACAAATCTCAAAGTCTGTAGGTCAATTTGACTGCTTTTTCTATTGAGATTTTTGTAGAGTCCTGGTAGGACATTTGCTGGTTGTAAAAAAAAAAATGTGTGTTTTTTCACTGAAAGGCATTGTTGTGTGTTCTGATAACAACCACCTACCTCTCCCTTAGTGATCATGACACCAATATTTTGATTTTTAGCTAATATTCTTACTCGTGTTTAATTGTGAGAAATATTTCAGATTCCAGAATAACATCCTGATAAAAAACATGTATGTGAATTCTTGAACTTTTGTGTTACAGTATGGATGAAGTGAATGTGAGGCTCTGGTTTATTTTAGTGGGCTTTGCACCAGGTTTTTGTGCCCAAATTATTATCAGGAAATTATATGTGTGCCAGGACTCTCTCAGCTGAGCTGCAGAAGGGAGAACGACACATTAGAGGGTGTGGGGAAGTGGACTACAGACATGGAGTCAGTTTAATCCTAGTTAGTCTCACCTACTTTCCTTACTTACCTTATGTGCATTCATTTGCCTTTGGAGGCAGGCTTGTGCTAAAGTATAAGTGCAGAGGTGTGAACTTTCCAAGAGGGCGGAGGCCTGGAGCTCACATTATGGACAGAGACAGCACCATAGTCCTAAAAGGACTGCCATAGGTCAGGACAGTCCTTGGGAGCCTTCTTAAAGACATATATGTCCTGACTGGTAAAATCCTTGAGAGTTGTAGTGGCATAGATGGTAGCCAGTTACTTGGCTCAGGCACAGTACTTGTTAGGAGAAGCATAATTTATGAAGAGCATTTAATGGTCTTTCTTATGGGCCATCATACCAGGTGCTGTAGGTGAAGAAGGGTTGCCAGGTACCTTGTACAGATAACTTGCCCTGCCAGCCAGTTTCCCAGTCAGAGGTACTACTTGGGATTGTTTTCTTTCTGAACTGGCAGCCCCTCCTGACTTACGTCTTAGGTGATAGGGCTCTTCCACAGATCCAGCCTACGTGAATTTCATCTCCAGCTGTCCCTTCTCTTGACTCCTCTGATACCGTGATACCTGACTCCAGAGTGTGCCTTCCACCAGGCTACTGACCGTCTACACCGACTGCTCCAGGCCTCTCAGCTTGGATCTCCAGAGTCTGCTGCAGTTCACCGGACTATGCTGCTCCTTGGCTTTGTGTCACCCTGCCTCTTTTAGCACTTGATGCAGCTTCAGGTAGCTGCATCTGCATCTCCAGACTCTTTTTCTGAGGGGAAATCTTTCACAGGATTTCAAAACACCTTGTTCTAGAGGGAAAATTAAACTAAGTTTAAAAAAATAATCTTACTAAGCCACTCAAACTGATGACAGAGTGCCTATGAAAATGGGAACTTGTTCCTCACATGCTATACTTCATAAAAAATGCACTTTTCCATCACCTGTGACAGTCTATGCAGCAGATTTACAGATCATGCTGTTCCCTGAAAACAGAGTTGTCCACCACAAGGTCCTGTGCTGTTCTTGCCCATCCTATGGCAACACAATCTATGACTGTCCTGTCAGAAGTATGTATGTCAAGGGTGATGCAGAGCCTCCTAGATAAGGAAGTTCCATCTCAGACAAAGTCCTCCTGGAGTGACTTATACTTACAGTGTACCTTTTACAAATGGAGCGCTGTAGGATCATGATAAGCATCACACATATCTGTCTTGGCTACCAGTCTGAGACTTTTCTGTTCACTCTTTGCCTGATGTGCATCCCCTTCATGTGAAGAGAGGAGATAGAAAGGAGAGGGTCTTAAAAGGCATGTTGTGGCCTGGGGTCACTATAATTTTTTTCTTTCTAGTTGTAAATATGGAGGTTCTGAGTCTGTAACTGCTGAGCAGTAAATGAAACAGAGCTGTGATGGTGTAATTGTTTGGATTTGTACTTGAAGAGAAAGCACAGGGAGCCTTGAGGGCAAGGGGAATAAGGAGAGCAAACGTAGAACACAAAATCAGCAGAAAAGAGTTTGCCAGGAAAAAAGCTTTGGTTCTGTTAAACCCGTGTTATGGAAAAATCCTTATAATCTGTGAAAATACTGTTTTATCTTTTCAAACAACTTCTGTGTTTTAAAATCCAAGCAGATTTTTAAATCAGAACAAGATTTGTTATTATCCTTTGCTCTGCATGGCCTGAAAAGATTGAGCAGGGAAGTTAATAGGAATCCTGAAAGAAGGTTTTGAGTAGGACTCCCCTGCTCTGTAAACCAATAAAACCATCTCTTTTGTTGATTTTACTGAAACAAGTTCTGTCTGATATTACAGGTTTACTGAAGGAGCATCTAAAGAAATAGAAGAATATGGGAAGTTGAAAACTATTAGTAGATACTTTCTGGCATAATTTTTCATATTTGTTGCCTTCCTGAAATTTTCTTTAAAGACCGTCATGCCTAGTATTTAGTAGTCAACATTTGCTGTATTCTTGGAAAGCAGACAATAAACTGAGCAAATATCAGCTGCCAAGTTCAATGGAAGCAGACGGTTTGCAGTGAAGCTGGAAGTAAATAGAAGTTTGTGCCACAGTTGGTTCTTCCTGCATTCCCCAACTGCTGTCTTCTTTCAGGAAAAGGAAAAAAATGCAGTGGAAAAGGTAAACAGTCTTACCTTGAGTGAGCCAGCAGCAAGGTGTGTTTTTTCTCTTTGACTTTCTAAGGAAAAGGAATCTCAGCTGGGGAGAATGCAGCCTCTGATGCAGAGACCTCCTGTTGACATGGATATCTGATACAGAATCAAACAAAAAAAAGACCTTCTTGACTTTTCACAGTCTGAAAATCAAAACCAAGAATTGATTGAAATTTCCTAGGGGAAAAAAAAAATTTATTTGACCCCTCTGAAACACTTTATAAAGCATTTCCATTTTACAATCTCTATCTGAAAAAAACAAAACCAAAACAAAACCAAAACCAAAAAAACAAACAAAAAAACCAAAACAAACCCAACCAAAAAAAAACTTCCCAAACCAACCAACCAACGAAACCAAAAAAAAAGGCCAAACAAAATGTGGTGGGGAAGGGAAAGCAATTTGTAAAAGCATTTGACTTTGACTTCTTTTTTTTTTTTAAAGTATTCAGGATAAAGGGAATTACTTAAAAGTTTTTTAGAACTTCCATCAGTATGGAAAATTATTGTTTGATAGTTTTACCAATAAGAGTCATGACATCGGAGGTTCTGTGTCTGATTTGCCAATTTGCTCTGCTAGTAGAATTCCTTTGATTCACTTCCCTTACAATGCTTCAGATACTCAATGTGTGGCTAGTGAGGATATCTTTAGCAGTCATATCTCAGTGAATTTAAAGGCTTGTGTTCAAATGATCTATTTATGTAGATAGTGTCACTATAGAAGTACTATTCATGATCTTACATAGGCAACACATCTATTAAAGCCAGTCTCAAGCTATAATGAACAACAGTGTTGTGTATGAATAAAACAACCTTGGAAGGACTCTGTATGGGAAACCTACTGAGCATCTTCTGGGGAACGGTACCAGTCTCCTGTCAACATGAAGAATAGACTGGTAATACAGGGAGACAAAGATGAGAAGGACATTCCTCTGTGTTCTTCCCAAAGGAGTGCTGCTGGTAGATGTCACTCTTGCAGGATAGTTGCCCACCCTGAAGCTACCTATTGTGTCAGAGGCTTTTGTCCCAAAAGGAAGGGACATTGATTTTAAAATATCTTCCAGCTAGAAGCTGGAAGCTAACTCTTAAAGGCTTACTTAGAGACTTTCTAAACTGCTAACAGTAGTGGGATTGGATTCATAAATTAAAATCAGGTATTCAGAGCTCCAAACAGATTGTAATTTATTTTAATACAGGAGATAGAAAGTTATCTGGCAACTTTAGAAATAAAGGAAACTTTAACTTGTAAGGTAGCTTTTTAAGTGTAGCCTGTCAGACAAAAGATTCACTTACCCTGAGATTTCTTTTTAGGAGGAAAAGGAATTATTGTTGTTAAAGCAAACAGGGACTATTTTTTTTTCTCTTTTCTATTTTTTTTTTTAAAGCATTGGACAAAATTTAGAAAAAAATTCCTGTAGATTCAGAGGACAAAGCCAGTAATCAGTGTCTGCAGCAGGTCATTCTCAACTTAGTATTTATGTTACTAAACTTCATTCTGTCAGTGGTCAGGTATGCGTGTTAACTGAGTAGGACCTTGCGTGTCTCCTGGGCATTGCATCATCTTCAGTGAACATTATCGTGAGCTCTGCTGCAAGGAAAACTTAGACTCAGGGCTTTCTGCTAAGCATGTCCACATTGAGAATGAAAAGATGAAAAACAAAATCTTCCTAAGACTGGTTGCCAGGTTTTTAGTATTGCTAGAAAGTTCTTTCACATTCTTGAAAGTTCTTTCAAGTGTGCCTTGGACAGTAAGTGCAGCTTAGAAGTGTCAGAAAAATCCATTCATAAAGCAACTTTCTTACACAGTAAATTTTTGAACATTCTTTGAACTGAAGAACTAAATAATTTATTGGTCATAATTTGCAGGAGACATTATCGTGCTTTAAGTTTTGACAAAATCATGATACCCTTTTAGGTCTGTACTTCATCCATAAGGAGAAAGATATTCCTGGCAGGTCAGAGTTTCAGCAGGAGTCTGATCTGCAGGACTTGGTCCATTGACTCTGAGAGTCAGGTCCTTCCCCTGGCAGTGCTATAGGCTTTGGAGGAGATTCTGGGTGCCTATTCACCTATAGGCTCTGTTGTTCATTAATTCCTTTCATGTGATGAAAAAACCTCGCAAAATTCCTTTGTCCAAAATAAATTTTGTGTTGTACCTTATGGTTTTCATCAACTTTATCATTAAACTCCCGGATAATTATATTTCCTGTCTATTAAACATGGATTGCCAATCATGGCTGTCTTTTCAGTCAACTATGGAAGCCAAAATCCATCGAAATAAGCAGTTTTCATATGACACTTTTGTTGCACTGAAATGCCCACCCAGGAGCGGAAAAGGTAATTGTTGAAGATCTCATCACATGTGGCAAAACATTTTCTTAGTCATGAGCAAATGGATGCCTGCAGCATCAGTTCAGAGTTTCAGACTGCAACTAGATTCTGCATTACATTTTTGTTGGACAGAGTACCCCTTGAGATACCTTTTGAGGCTATCTAAAGGGTTGTTAAGGTCCATCCTGACTTCTGAAGATGAAATTAAAGTCTTTAGTATTAACAAAAAAAAGGTTTACAATTGAAATGCTGATTGGGATAGTATGTATCTCTTTGTTACCTTGAGGTTGGTATCTAAACATCTGAAATATTTTGTTTCTGCTGCAGATTAATAGAGCCACTTTTTTCTGAGATTCTTGCTACTTGTTTTGACAGTATCACTGTCAGAGTCCAGTTTCTCAAATCTTTTGATGTAGTGAGATTTGTGGCTCTAAGTAAAAGTCACTATGCATTCACCTGCTCTTACTGGGTCTGTGCTGATCTTCTGTGTGGTTTTGTTTGTGCCTGAGTTCAGTGAGCAAACACTTGAAGTTTGATTTGGCTCTGCTGCGTTTAAGGACAGCACTGAAGCAGGAACAAGGTGTGCCATCATGTCTGTCAAGTCACTGTCTGAAGAGCTGCCTGGCTCTATCCGAACTCAAAGCCATAGTGGTAGCCTATATTAGAAGTTAATTAATGATCCAGGCTTTTGTGTTTGCCATAGCCCCGAGTTAAGAGGAAAGTATAGTTGAATAGTCTTACTTTTTTTTTTCTTTTTCCTTGATGACCGTGGTCACCTGTATGTCTTGAGATGCAGTTTTCCTTCTGATGTGCAGCACCACACTGGATGCATTAAGAACCACAGGACTGCCATTTCATGGTTGTATTCTTTCCTCTTCATTCCCTAAAGCAGAGAGGGAACCCTTATTGCATTGTTTAAAAACTGGAAAAGCCTGGAACAAACCTGTTGTTGGGGCTTGCTTTCTTGCCTGCTTTGGTAGAATGTACTTCTACTAATTGCCCAGATAAGGAAAACCCATCAGTACAAGATTGATGGGTATGTTAATAAACAATGTACAAGAAGAGTATTTCCTATTCATGTGTTTTCCATTAACATAAGGCTATCAAGGTTGAAAAAGAGTAGGAGTGGTCGTCAGGAGTATTGAGGTCTCTTAGCTTCTTTTCTACCAGTTCCTTGTAAGTTGATAAACTCTCCTTGGGCTCAGCCTTTTGTCATGTGTATTTATGGTTAGACAATGGGCTAGTGACCTGAGTTTTAAAGCTGATGTGTATCTACTGCTACCTTTGAAGTGAGTAGGACTTAGTCATGTTGATGGCCATTCAGTATCTCTGAAAATGAAGCCACTTATCTGAGTACTCAAATTCCTTGGTTTGTGTGTCTTATGGAAACCATAGAAGTTCAAAAATGTTGACTTTCAAATAGGCTTTGGTTACCAGTCTTATATGCACAAAAAATATATTTCACACCACATGAAGTACCCAGGAATGTAATTACGGTGAATTAAGTGTTTTAAAATCTTAGCAGAACAGAAACTAAGAATTGTGTGCGGAATAATAACAACACATGCATGTTCATTGGTGAGAACTTGAGTTTTGGAGTTCAGGTATAAGAAATGCTCTTGAGATAAGATATGGATAAATTTATCTCAGCTTTTTTTAACATGACACGAGCCTGCCTGTCCATAGTGAATGTTATTTTAGCCTTCCCTGACCAGGACCCACTACTGTTAATTGAACTCAAGATGGTTAAAATACCCTTGGCAGGGACACTGTGAACCACAGCATGTAACTGAATACTATATTATGCTGTGAAATAAGGGCTATGAAAAAAGAGTGTTTCAGATATAATGAAGAGGACTTCACATTGTAATCTTGAGTTATCCAAATAGCAAACATGTAACAATACAAGAAAGGGAGAAACTTTATCTTGCTAATGTATTACACATACTTTAAAATTCTATCTTAATTGTAGAATTTCACTGAATTACATTTTTATTGATATTTGTAAGAGTCTTCTGCATATAAGCTGAGATCATTGACATGTTTTTCATATTTCAAAGGGTATGCTAAGATTGCAACAGTACTGCTCAGTGCAATATATGTGCAGTACTGCTCAGTGCAACACAAATATGCCATCATAAAGAATTATATTTTTTCCAAAACCTAAATTGTGGCAATTCACACCAAAACTTTAAAAAGCAGAAATTGGCTCTTAGGAAACCGATCCGTATAAAACATGTATATCTTTACCTACTCTATTATCTTGGTTTAATTCACAGAAAAACTCTCAATATAGATGACATAAGTGAACTAGTTATTTTGAGTAAAAGCACCTGTATCTTCTTTGCCATGTGAGAGTTCCCTGTGCTTTCGGTAGAGACTTTGCTGACTATTAAGTTCTTATCAAACTTTTATTAGGGTCTTCTGCTCATGCTACTTCTCACTTTAAATACATGAAAAAATTAAATATTTTTTAAACATTGCCATATAGCAGCACTGCTCCTTCTCAAGAAACAGTAGCTTCTCAGACTGTTTAGCTGAAAAAGTAATGTTAAGGGTAGTTGCAGCTGCCAAAGTCTGGAAACTCAGAGTTATATCTGACATTTAATTCTTCACCTTAACTATTGAGCCTTGGCCATTCATTGGATTTTCACAGTGCTTTGGAGTTAGAAGGGAGTTTTACAGATGAAAGATGAAAATCAAAATAAACTCCTTTATCAAGTAAACCTTGCAAGGGCATTCTGAATTTTACAATACACAGGGAGTTGATTGTGATATAACATACAACACAGGAGGGTGGGAATAAACAATTTATTCTCTATCGTTAGGGATGGCCATGCATAACTGACTTATGGCCCTGCTTTGCTCTGCCACTTGTTACGTGTGCAGTCATCCCTAACTCATACAAAAAACAGTTTATCATACTCCCATGTTGCATAGTTTTTATCAAATGTTCTCTCATTAAAAACTTTACCGGGGAGATTGAATGTTTCAAGACGCTGACAATGCCTTTGAAAGCTTTCCCCAGAGCTTGGTCTCACTGAGTCGAGTCTGTGCCGACAGTGATCATGAGACGGTTCCTGATATCCTACACAGCTACAGTCTGGTGGGCAGGTAACAGTCATCATTTGACAGTGCATAGCAGGTGCAGTGCAGACGTCAAAGGCTGGCTTGTCAGGAAGACTAAGGGACTGTAGGGCTCTCCCCAAGTCAGGAGAGAAGTGGGAGGTAGGACAGTATGGGACAGTGTCACCACCCCCGTGGTGTAACTCCTGCCCCTGCGCTGAGGGTTTTGTTTCATCCGCTGTCAATCCATCCACCTAAATCCATTTAAAAACAAACAAGGCCATCTGCCAGATGACCATCCTTGCCATAGATGCTTTTGCAGTCTGTACTTGTCTTTTGGATAGCCATTTGACAGATTTTATTCTGCAACATCGTGTGGATCGAGCCTTCAGCTGCATGCTCCCTTCCTGAAGGTGGTTCCTTTTGAGCAGTACGTATCTACAGGACAACCTAGTTAATTTTGCCCATTTTTCTCAATAGAGGCTGCAGTCCTTGTACAAATGTAAACACGTGTTCTAGGTAGTGGTTGGAGTGAGGCTATGGGTGTGCCTCAGTTGTAAAGCATCCACTGTCAGAGTGCATTGCTGAGATTGGAGCTCCTGGGAGCTTTGACCGTGCCATGTGCAGCTGTGGTGGGGCTTTGATTCATGGAGTTCGGTGCCTTTCTTGGCCAGAGCTGTTTGCTGTAGACTGGCACACAGAGTGCTACAGGGATGTTGTCATGCTTTGAAAAATGTTAGTGTTTGACAAGGGTGCTTTCCATCAAATGTATGGTCCTTCTGCACATTCATTCGTATCAATGGATGTTTCCAGGCTACGTCACCTTGCTACTTAACAGGAACATTTTGAGACTAGACCTTTATTTCAGTGTTATCTCACCCAAGCTTAGTATAACTGATGAAAGTTCAATTATATGTGAAGTGACTATTAAAGCATCAGGGCTCATCTGGGGGTCTGGGCCTCCCCTCCTGTTTTCACTTACAATTGTGCTAAATCCCTTAATGCTGCAAAGAAATCGTATGTTCATCAGGTGGAGCATTGGAGGCCAGGGTGCAGATAACCGCTTTTACTGCAGATGAGACATTGCAGTCCTGTTCTTAAGAACTGCCAGGCAGATTGGGAATCACGGTCACGGTTAATAGCAGCGAATTGCCAGCTCTTGATGGGTGGGTAGTCACTCCTTTCAGTGGTTGCCCCCTGGGGGCGAAGGTAGAAAAACAGAGGGAGGGAATTAGAGTGACTTTGCACAGTTGAGCAGGTTCATGCCGCTGGATCAGTGGCAAGCATTGGCAGGGCTCCACTCTGGGGAGGCTCACAACAACATCACAGTCTCATTTTTACCAATTGGTGTTGCTATAGCCAGTGGTGCACAGGGGGAGAGCAAAGAGAAGGGGGGGAGCCGGGGGCGAGAGTGAAAGCAAGAGCCTGGACTAAATTAAACAAACAAAAGTGCTTGTAAGTAGCATTTAACCCATAACCATTAGCCCAGTGCTGCTAATTGTACTAAACTATATATCTGAAGTTCAGTGTGTGATTAAAGAGTTGGCTCACAAACTCTCTGCATAACCTTAATTTTTTCAAGGTTCTTTGAGTGTAGAATGGCTTATAATAATGATTTTGACTAATACGATTTTTGACATGCAACTTTAATGCTTAACCTTAGTACAACTCCAGAGCATTTCATGTGTATTCAGCTGTAAAGAGTGATGATTTAAAGGGATAATATAAGAAAAAGGTCGTTCTAGAATGAACCTCTAACAAATTGCATAAAAGAAGCTTATTATTCCATGAGTAGAGAGATACGCAGCTTTTCTGATCATTTTTCTGCTTGGTTCAAGAAACTGTTGAGACATGATTGGGAAAAGAAACACAAAAAAATGAAATAGAAAACTGCAAGCAGTGAACATTCTTTTGATGGTTATGATTTTGTTGCCACTAAAAATACTCTTCAGTAATGTGGTTGTTCATCTTTCCTCTTGTTTTGGGTGAAGAATTCGTTCCAATAAGAAAATGCTGTTATTGGTTGGAGGATTGCCTCCTGGACCTGACCGGCTACCCAGCAATTTGGTTCAGTATTATGATGATGAAAAGAAGACGTGGAAAATACTGACAAGTAAGTGGTTTATTTTTGTACAGTTGTCTTGATGAATTTAAAAACATGGTTAATCAAATTAGACACTTTATTGATTTGTTTCTCTTCAGAGATTTGTTTATGTATCACAAGGGCCTTCACAATGGAGCAATAAATTGAGATTGCAGAAGATGCTAATTTTATAATAGGATAGGCCTAAATTAACATTGGCTTAAAATCATTCCAGTAAGTTTTTTTAAGTAAACTTGTAAGTCTTTCATGCTGCAACATGAACCCATGCATATTTATGTATATATGAATAAAATCCAGTTCAGGAAATAAAAGAAAGGCAGTGTTCAAGACATTTTTCTGAGTCAGATTCCTGGTAAGCCACAGTACTAGAGCACACCTTTGATTATCTTTTGCATTTTCATTTCCTTCTTCCAGCTTTACCTGTTGTCCACAATCATTAAAGAAAGGTTTCCTCTGTACTGCTCTGCGTCCATTGCTGTCAGAAGCATTGGTGGAATATATCAGCTACAATAAACAGTGCATGGAAGCTGCTATCACAAAATTCTTTCACACCTTCTTTTAAAGGTTGATTGTGTTTTAGAGTAAGTATTTTGCCTCGAGCATTGAGATTTGGAACTTATTGTTATGTTGGTTGCGATTCCCAGTCTAACCTGGTCTTGGAATCAAATCATAGCTTCTTGAGTGCAGCAGGCTATGTGTGCATTAGTCCCCTTGTGGCTAAACTGGCTGCATTGGTCAATAAAACTAAATTTTAACTGTCAAAATTGCCCAAAGCAGTATAGATAAAATAATAAATGAGCAATTTTGATCCATAAATCAAAGCCATACTTCTAAAACTGGACAACTGGTGAAACCTGGATTTCCTAATGAACCTGCTTTTTCTTTTCCCTCAGTAAAACACATTTTGCAGAATTTTGATCTTCTCCCTTATCCAAAGCCCTATAATGGGATACATCCACATTAATAATATATCCACAGGTTAGGATGAAAATGAGTCAAAAGATTGCGATGAAGCAGTCGAAATAATGCCCCTGCAAATGTGCTTTTTCCCATGGAAGATTTAGGAGCCTTTTGCAAAGTGGTGCAACAGAAAGACTGCTTAGATATAAATGACCTGGACTAATAGTTGAGGGTATTGTGGAAGAATGACAGTTGCAAAAGGTTATATGAACTGTACATTAGAAAAGTCTACAGCATCTGTGCTAGGGAACATACTATGCTTCACATTTTTCAGAATAATGAGATATGGTACTCACCCCTGTGCAGTACTTGTAAAAAAGTTCTGCGGGTGGTAAGTCAGTGAAAAATCAATGATACTGCCCAAGACAGAAGTGTCCAGGTTGGTTTTTTTTCATTTGCTGTGTCTAATACAGTGGCTCACCAGGAGAGGCAGAAAGAATGGATCTCTTGCTTCAAGATATGAACTGTCCACTGAATTAAAGTGAAAAGGTTTATTCTGAATCTTACCTAACTGTAGATATGTCAAATTTTGTAAGAATTAAATTTACTTAGTCTTGGTTACATTGTGTGTAAGTTACATTGTGATCCTGTCTACCAGACTGTGGGAATCTACACACAGGCATGATGCCTAAATGCCCATTGCTAGTATTTGAATACCACCACTGTCTGTGGTGGTGTTGAGAGATGTTTCAGAATAATTTTATTTAGAGAATGTAGTCTTTCCTGTGTTACCTCTAAGAAATAGTGCAGAAAAGTTCTCTTTCCTTTATGGTTAATGCATGTAACATTTTATGCTGTGATTAAGAGACAATCAGTGCATCTGTTCATTCCTAGCTAGCTCATGTTCAAGTGCTTGCTGCTCAGCACTGGAAGTCCTGAATGTCCCAGGATCTGTCTCAGTGTTGGCTGAGACAATGGCCGTCAAATACACAACCCTCTTGTGACATGAGTAATCCTGTCCTTACAAATCCTTCTAGAAAAGGATACCCTCTTAGACTGGTGTACATTTTGAAGAACAGAGTGCCTGTCTTTTCACACTGAAAGAGACAAAATGTTAAGAAGCCTGATTTCTTAGAAAATATTAGTGCTACTTACCAAATGGCAGTGATAACTATTAAAAAAAAAAATGGTGAAAAAAGTTTCGAGTATCCCCTTTATTTTCTAACTTAATGTAAGAGGGAATGGGAGACAAGTTCAAGCAGAACTTTTGTTCTGTCCTTTCCGTAACATATTGAAGGACTCTACAACATGAGAGTGCAGGGACTTGAAAAACTGTGACTGAGAAGTTTTAGGGAAGACCACAGACTAATCCACTTATAGTGACAGTTCAGTGTAGTCATGGTGTATCAACACTCTGTGACATTTAGGTGGGAATTTAAGGACATTGTTCTAGATTTATTTTTCATGTACTTTTTGCAATTTAGGAAAAGGTATATTTTTTTTCCTTCTTTACCCTTTTACTTCTCTCTCAGTCCACAGTTATCAGAGATATATAATCAGCAGCAAAGGCAGAAGAGGCTTTTTTCTGGTTTTTGGTTTTCTTTTTCACTTGTTTAGCCAGTGCTGTCAGTCCTGAGGTTGCAGTTCACTTTCAACTCATCAGTGTAAATGAGAAATTCCTCCCTACTGAACAGGGATGGAGCAAAAGCTGTCCTGCTCATAAGGTTCTGTGATGGGAAGAATGTCCGTTCTTTTAGTCTGGTATTTTAAGGTGTTCTATTTTATTATCGCCTTAGGTGTATTTGATTTCCTCCTGTACCAGCAAACATTTACAAAGTCTTTTCTTTAACCTTCTGCCCCACCAGTAGGCTCCCACATACACCAACAAAATGCCATGTTTTGCACTTAGAGGCTTACTGATCCAATGTAAAAGTGCACAGAAATGCCCTCTTCCTTCCTCCAAGCACATCTACATTCATCGTTTTCTGCTCTCTGTGCCAGTGGCATTTGGGGATAGGGAAGGTGGGAAAGAAGCAAACACTTAATCCTGAGTGCAGTGGCAGGGCATTGAGGAGTAGATGGATGAGAGGAGCATGAATCTCCTCCTGTCACCCTCCGCTGAGAGGAACCCCAGAAGTTACTCATCAGGGCCTGCAGATCCGTTTGAGAGGGAGCTGCTTGCCTGCTGCCTTTTTGCTTCTCAGCATGGAGAGTGGCTGTTGCAACTACTCAGTTGCTTAGGGCTCCGTGTCCTGCCTTGTGTGATGCATGAGGAACAGAAGATCAACCATCAGAAACTACTGACTCCATGTAAGCTGTGGCACTGCAGTTGGAGCTATGAAGATGGTTGCAGGTGAAACAGCACAAGCTATCGAGTATGACAGCTCAGCAGAGTAGCAAGCTCATTTTGTTTCCGCGACAAGACTAGATCTATTGGCAGGGGATCCTGCCCACCTCTCTCTGCCTGGCTAGCCAAAGCACCAAATGCATCAGTACTAATGGGAGTAATTCTAAAGGTATCAGGAAAACAACTTGCCTTATTCATAGACCCAGGAGAGGAGGGGAAGCATGCACCCATTTCCAATTTTTTAATGTCATCATCTATAGGCAAGAATGCTATGGCTCAAGGGATCAGTAGATTTTTCACAGTCTAGTATTACTGTGTATTTTTCCTATCTGGTTTTTCTCAGAGAGTTATTTTTTCTATGTTGACAACAAAGAATAGAGGCAAAATAAAGAAAAGGGGGAAAAAAAGGAGAAAGTAAGTGGCATTTTACAAACATCTTTTGCCGCCTAATTTTACTTGATGTGGGCACAATCTTAGTCTGAGATTATATATAATATTATACACATCATAATGTGCACGGTGTTGTTTAATTTCAAACACTTACTGCACAGTTGTGCCTAAGTGAAGTAGAGGCTCTTATAGAGTGTATGGCAAAGTACAGCAAATATCTTCACTGCATGGTTTCTTTTCAGGCTTGCCTATATGTGCACAAACACCAGTTCACTTTTTAACTGAGTGCTAAATATGTCACGTATCAGCAACAGGCTACCACTGCCCAGTGACAGAAAAAGAACAGCTTGTGGATGTTTGATGGTCCTTAGAAACAGCAAAAGTTCTTCTCTATTAAGAGGGTTTCATTATTTCATGGTATTTTGCAGTCTTCATAACTACCTATTGGATGTGGGGCAGTGGGGGTGTCTCTGTGTCACCACCTCTTGCCTCACTGCTCCGAACCAGCCACTGCTGCTTTGGTTTTAATTACCAGCTATGGTCCTGCCAGGAGTCCTTGTGTAATTCTAGAACTCCTTTGGTTGGTTGTTTTAACTGTGATGTTTACGATTAATTAAACTTTAAGGAAGTGAAACAATGTTTTGTTTGTTAGAATGATTTTATAAAAATTGCAAGTTTCAAAATCCAAGGCCTATAAAGATTTTTTTGTGTTCAGAATTGCATAGCTTTCCCAAAAACCCTACTGCTAAGGCAATGATGTATTACTTTCACTTTCATTATATGTTTTTAATCAGAGCGTGACTTCACACTAGACAAAGTGATGCTTTATGCATGGTCTCACTTGTTTTTTGCTAAAATCTTTTGACATGATTAATTTTACTTTAATGCTTTTGTCTTGTTGTAATGGTAAGGATGATGGGTATAAACCAGGGCAAAAAATACATGCTTTTCTGTCATAATGCTTCTAAGCATTTAAAAAATATATTAAATGAAAGAAAAAAATATCACAAAAGAATGATCTAACTGGAATTAAATTTCTTGCTATGTGAACAGAGAATGCAAGAAATAAATAAAAATGATGCAGTCACTGTTTTAGGTGGGGGCTTTTTGTATTTTTTTCCATAGCAATTTATCCATCTGTCTGATTAGAAGTGATGACTAGAAGAGAAATTGTGTCTTACAGGTTTCTAGATATATAGCAATTCCTTCTTTCGATGCAAAATTCCTTTTTCTCTAAGGCACAAAAGAGTAAAATACTTTCCATCCATGCGAAGCTGCAGCAGATATTTTTTTATATCAGTACTTTTTTTTTTAATAAGGTGTTAATTGTAACATTTGGTAACCTCTTTAGTTCACCACATCATCTGGGTGAACCATGGATATGATTCAGTGAACATCACAATAGTATCAAATGTAGATATGGACAATAATGCGTTTATGCTTAGAGATTGTAATAGGTTTGGATTTTCATTCACTGTAAAAGTTAACATTGTTGTCCAGTGAGACAGTATATTTGGATAGGAAAGACAGGCAGATATCCAGAACATCACCAAACTGGAGAGTTTACTCAGGATGACCAGCATCTGTTTTCAGGACACTTCTTCTAGTTATCCCTTAAGCTTTTTTTTTTTAATTTGTTATCTTGACCTTCCTGCCCTTTGCTAGGTATATTTAAGTTTGCTGTGTTTGGACATGTAAAGACAAACAATGAATCAGGCACTTTGATTTCCCTCTCCATCCCTCTCCTTTCTGCCAGCAGCAATCACACAATATCAAAGAATTCCCATTTATTTGTCTTCCTCTGACTTGCTGATCATAATGAGCAGCTAGTAACCTTTTCATCCTCATTGCTCTGATAAAGGCAGCCCACCTTCTCCTTTCTTCCACAGGTTGGCTGTGCTTTCATTTTTAAATGAAACAGTCTCCTGCAGTAGTCTGGTCTAAATGCACCATCTTTTTATTTCTGTCATTTTGACTTTTTAAATTTCCCTTGAATACGTTCTGTGACAGTGCAGCAGTCCTCCATCTTCAGTAAGAACATTTTGAATGTCAAGCCAGCACATGGTGGTGGTTCTCAAAACCCTATGAACATCATTATTTATATATTTTATCCAAAGGGAAGTCAAATAGAAGGAAGGTAGGATGGTTTTCTTCGTGTGACAGTCAATATGAGAGAACCTGGATCACTCCACTCCCCAGCCTGCATTGTTTCTGCTGGAATAGGTTATATTTCTTTCTTCCCTCCCTGTTTTCTTTGGCAGTTCTGTGGTGTTGAGTTGCATCAGCTTTTTATATACAGAATGATACTTTGTCCTTCCTGAGCAAATTAATAACAAAACTCCTGTTCCTTATTGTTCTGAAATGGCTTTGGAGACTCTGAGAACTTCTCAATCCTTCATGTGTTGGAGTTCTTTTCCAGGCTGGTTACTTATAAGACAAACAGTATGATTATGGCTCACATCAGAGGTTCCTAGGAGAAATTTTCAAATACTTAAGTGTCACCTTTAGTACCACTAGATGTCTAGCACATATTGTGCCTTTGAAAATGCTGTCTCTTAAGTAATTGCATTCAAATTATGTAAAGCTTTTACTTTTTTGAAGAATGATATGGTGTTAGAAGCAAAGGTTTCCTCCTTCAATTTACCCCAGATCAGTTGGTAACTGAATAAAATAAGTGATGTTTGCAAAAATTGTGGCAAGCCAGATGGACAGATTCTCCTGATAAATGCTTGTTCTAATTTCTCCCCCTGCTTTTTTTTTTTGCTTTTCTTTTTTTTTTTTGTCACTTGTGAGAATATTGCACACTTACTTTAGTCAAGAAATGTGTCTTGATGAGCACTTCTTGGCAGCCCTGATAAATTTCATCTCTCTTACTCAATTTATCCAGCAGTTGGAGATGCTGCAGCTTCTGCTTCAGTGCTGTGTCAAGGATGGTTTCAGTACTGCATTGAAAAGCTTGAGCAAGCATTAGCATATTGCTAAGGCAGTAGTCTTTATATTAGCCACTAGACAGATGTAATAAATGTGGTAGATGTATGCAGAATTGTGCATGTACACATATACACGTGCTTGTATGTATGCTCCTCAAATAAACACACTGTGCTAAAAGCTAATTTTAAACATAAATTTCATCTATATTTTCCATCCTTAGACCCTCTTAAAAAGTTCAAAAGCAGGAAAATATGGTCACAAAAGAAGAGAGATCCATACACAGAAAACTTAACTGACTGGTATGAATATCCAACTTTAAGCCTGGATTTAAGAGATTAATTCAAGGTGGTCATATACACTGCCAATAAGACACATTTTACACATACAGGGAAGTGAGAATATAGAAGTGAGAAACATAATACAGTGAAGAGTATTTTTTCACCTGTGACATACCAAAGGTTAACCACAGCTCCCATTCTGAGGTTGGTACCTGGGAATTCAACTGTGCAAGTGCCATTAACGGTGCATGCCTGCATATCTAAGAGCAAGACGAAAGTTTTAAGAGTTAGTAAAAACATAGCATGTTCTCGCAATGATTGCTGTATTTGTGTGCTAAATAGTATTTTCTTCTGCACTGTGATTTAACTTTCCAGAAATGTCAGCCGTCTTTGTGTGCATTTTGTGTTAGCTTCTGCTTTTACACAGGTGTTACTTGACTTTGTATATCTTCTTTATGCTGTGCCTTATTTTTAAGTGTGATGTCTTGTAGATTCTTGATAGCTTTCCCTTCCTGCGTTCCAAGTCCCTTCATATCTTGCTATGCTGTGTTTTTGAAACAATGAGTCTTATCACTGCATTCAGTCTGTTTGTGCTGAAGCCTTCAACAGTCTTGCAGCTTCTCTTGGCTATTTTCTGCCATTTTTTATGGACTTGTGAACACCCACCTCTCTGGAAACCAGGCTGTTCCTTTCCTTTTGCATGTACAAAGATGCCTGAATCTACACACTTCCATCCTCAGAAACTCCATTGGCAAAGAGTTACTTTCAGGTAGAGTTCAAAAGTGTTACCCAAATGTCTTGTTCTCTGCCTGTGCTCAGCCAGGACCGTTTGTAGTTGAAAACCTGAGTGAGAAAAGGGAACAGGACACAACCCCCTTCTGAGACATCCTCAGGCAGGGCACTGAGACAGTGCAGAGCTGAGCCTTGGTGGCCCCATGTAAAAAGGCAGCAGGTGTAAGACAGATGAGTTATCAGCTGCTGGTGATGTTTCTGCATCAGATACTGGTCTCAGGCTTCTGTAGGGCTGTCTTACAAAGAAAGCTGCTGGCTCCTGGAGATGTCCTCTTTGCTGTATCCTTGCTAGTACATTGGAACCTTTGTCTCAAAACCTTTCTCCTGGATCACAGAGCTTACCTTTTTCTAAGTCATCTTTCAGCTTGAGTTACATATCTTTACAGATGACTTGAGAATAGTGGTTCCATTTTGCAGCAACTTCTCCTTCTTAGTTCCAAGGCAAAATGAAAATAAATTCTTTCAAATGTTTTTGCAAAACCAGAATTGTATCAGAACGCCCTTTCTGTTCTCAGCATCTCATGCGGGCTGGGGAAGAGGCAAGCACTTCATGATGGAGTCCTTGCTTTCCTTAAGTACAATTTTTTAGCTTGCAGTTCTCTCACGTATGTCCCAGTGGGTATTTCACAGCCCCACCAAAGAAAGTTTTGTCAAGCTTTGCAAGGCTAACTGCAAACCAGAAACTGCCTAGCTACAAATAACAAGTTGCTGTGACTTCACAGTAAACCCAGGTGATCAGCAGAGTGTAAATATGTGGGCTTAATGCTGCCCTGGAGGTTCTGCAACATTTTGAGTCATCTCATCCTCTGGGCATTGTCTGTCTGCTATGAATATGCATATCCTGGGCCAGTAGGAACTGGGAGCTGCACTGTTCTGTCTTCTGTCCAAAGCTAGTGACCCACCTGGCTAGATACAGATTTCAGCAAAGCCACATAATTTCTAGTGAAAGGAAATACCTTCAAAATGTTCTCACCAGATCTGTTTGTGTAGATCCCTCAATACCTTGTGGCCACTGTCTCTAAAAACTCAGCCATCTGGAATAACTTTCACACAAAATTATATGGCACTATGCAAATTCAGTGCTCATTCCAAATATTGCTTTCTGTTCTTTAGATGATTCCAGGTAAAATTTATGTGTTTATTCTTACCTACTTGCTCTGGGATTTATGTAGCATTAATGGGAGCTAGGCACGTATGGAGATGAAAATGAACTCTGCTGTGTTTATAGTTGCTTACTTTGGAAAGCTTTGGAAAGCATTCCCTTTTTAGTGTCTAATGTGACATTTATGTACAGATGGGTTGCAAACAGGATGGCAAAGTACTGCTAGCTGGGTAAAATGTAATAATAAAAAATTCTCATAGAAATCCTAAGATTTTTTTGAGAAATTGATACATGTTTTATAAATTTACTCCTCTCAAACATTCTTAAAAGAGAAGGCAGTTTCCTTCCAGAAATGTTTTGTATACAGTTATTTGCAATACAGATTTCAGAAGCCTGCTGTAGCTGTCTCAATTTTTATAAGTGCTATAAGGACAAAAGGTGAACATTTTGCATCCTCAACTTTATTTGCTGTTGTATGTCGTTATTGCATTGTAGTGGCTCATTGTTTGAAGGAAGTAATTCTCTTTTCAATTTTCCTCTGTTTTCTCATAGCTTGATTAAGTTCCTTTCTCCCTGCTCTTCCCCATCCCTTTCCCCTTCTTTACTGGCCCCCCTACTCTCCTACCTTCCCTGTGTTTAAGACAGAAATAAAATTTATTACATACTTGAGAAGGGTTTTTTCTAAGCTTTCTGTCTCATACCAGGTATTGTATGAGCTACTGCTTTCATTTAACTGAATGCTGGAGTATCTGCAGGAACAGACTAATATGTCTTTACAGGGATGGTTTTTGATATGTTGTTTTGTCATATTTATATATTGTGATTCTACTCCCAAATAGGGATTGTGCTACTACAGGGTATGCAACTGCAGAATGACTGTTCACACCGAGAAAAAAAGTGTTAACAAATTGAATAGTAATGAATTAACCTGCAGAAAAAGCATTTTGCCCTAGTACACAGAAACCCTGCATAACTAGAGCATATAATTTTAACTGAAGCAGGCTCTAGGAATGCCTCAATGGATGTGATGTCGACAGTAGCTCATAATTCATGGATATGAATTATGGCTGAATATCAGGAAAAAACTTCCTGACATTGAGATCTATTAGGTTGTGGAATAATCTCCCATGGGAAATGGTGGAAGTTCCATTGCTTAAGATCAGACTGAGGGAAAGGGACAAATCCTGGCCTGGCCTCAATCTTTTAGGGCAAATTAATTAATTGTGTTAACATATGCCTTCCCATCAGCCTAGACAAGCAATGTCTTCTGGTATTTGCCAGGCATGAGCAACAACGGCAGCTGTAGTATGAGCTATCCTGTCTAGCCCCGTGACTGTACCCCCTCTGCTTGTGAATAGATCACCCTCAGGGGTGAAAAAAAGGGGTGGCCTTCACAGAATTGCAGAAAATGCTGAGTTGGAAGGGACCACAAGGATCCTCGAGTCCAACTCCTGGCCCTCCACAGGACCATCCCCAAGAGTCACACCATGTGCCTGAGAGTGTCATCTAAACACTTCTTGAACTTTGTCAGGCTTGGTGCTCCCTGGGGAGCCTGTTCCAGTGTCCAACCACCTTCTGGGTGAAGAACTTCTTTCTAATATCCAACTTAAATCTTCTCTGACACAACTTTAGGCCATTCCCTCGGGTCCTGTCACTGGTCACCACAGAGAAGAGATCAGTGCCTGCCCCTCCTCTTCCCCTCATGAGGAAGTTGTAACTGCAGTGGGGTCTCCCCTCAGTCTCCTCCAGGCTGAACAGACCAAGTGACCTCAGCTGCTCCTCACAGGGCTTCCCCTCAAGGCCCTTCACCATCTTTATTGCCCTCCTTTGGACACACTCTGATGGCTTAATATCTTTCTTGTATTATGGTGCCCAAAACTGCACACAACATTCAAGATGAGGCCGCCCCAGTGCAGAGCAGAGCAGGAGAATCGCCTCCTTCGACTGGCTGGTGATGCTTTGCCTGATGCCCCCCAGGACAGGGTTGGCCCTCCTGGCTGCCAGGGCACTGCTGACTCATGTTCAACTTGCCATCAACCAGGACTCCCAGGTCTTCTGTGGCACTGCTTTCCAGCATCTCATTCCCAAGTCTGTACGAACAACCAGGGATGCCCCATCCCAGGTGCAGAATCCAGCACTTCCCCTTGTTGAACTCCATATGGTTGGTGATTGCCTAGTCCTATAATTTGTTGAGGTCCCTCTGCAGGCCCTCCCTGCTTTCTAGGGAGCCAACAGCTCCTCCCAGTTTTGTGTCATCTGCAAATTTGCTCAGTATTCCTTTCAGTCCTGTGTCCAAGTCATTTATGAAGATGTTGAAGAGCTCAGGGCCCATGATGGAGCCCTGTGGAACCCAACTAGTGACAGGTCACCAGTCTGATATCACCCATTGACTGTTACCCTCTCTGCCTGACCCGTGAGCCAATTACTCACCCACCACGTGATGTGTTCATCCAGCTGTGCTGGACATTTTGTCCAGAAGGGTCCTGTGAGAGACAATATTGAAAGCTTTACTGAAATCCAAAATTTACATCAGTTGGTTTCCCTTGATCAGCTAGGTGGGTTACCTTGTCTTAAAAAGAAATCAGGCTTGATAAGCAGGACTTTGCTCTCATGCAGCTTAGCTGGCTGTGACCAGTGACCGCATTGTCTTTCAGGTATTTTTCAGTACTTCACAGGATATTCTTCTCCATAACTTTACCAGGCACTGAAATGAGACTTACAGACCTGTAGTTTTCTGGGTCCTCTTTCTTGCCCTTCTTGAAAATCCAGTCAGCTGGGACCACTCTGGGTTCCCAAGACAACTCAAAAATCATAGAGGTTTTGTGATGACATCAGCCAGATCTTTGAGGTCCTCCAGAGCTGTTCTGGAGAATTGCTGTGCTGGCTTCTTGGGAGCCATATGTGAGGGACACTGGGCAGTATTTTTGGCATGGAGGTATGGCTGGTTTCCAGCTGTGGTGCCCTTGACTAACCTGCATCTGTGTGAACTGCGTGTGAGAGCTGAGGTGTAGTACTGAGCCTGGCACCCTGGGCATTTGGTCTGAGAGACCAAAGGATCCTTGGGACCACAAAAGGGAATCAGAATCTTTTCCACAGTGTTAACATCTGTTTTCCGTGAAGTGGGTAAGCCTACCCAAGTGCTCACTGAGCTCGGCAAACACACAGAGCATCCCAGTGGCTGATGCAAGCTTGTAGTTTTCAGTAACAAATTATCTGTGACTGAATCATTTTAAATATTCCTATTTTATTACAAGTAGATAATGTATTTAATGCACATGATTTAGCATTAATTGGGGGGGGGAGCAGGAGGGAAGTCTTCAACTCCTAAGATGGCTATCACTAAAATTATTAAATCAAGCTTGTTTCCTTGTGAGCAGAAACTGCAAGTAAATGCAAGTGAAGTGATAGTTCTGCAATGATTACAAGAACCAGTAACTTAACATATATGAGTAGGCAAGTATTTGAGTTCTGATTATTTTGGGGGGGGGGGGGGGT
>VWZF01000204.1:1081026-1145745 GCA_013396755.1 Sclerurus mexicanus | reverse complement strand
GGTTGTGTGGGGGGGTGGGGAATGTTTGACCCCAAAATTAGAAACTAGGAGATGGTAAATCTTCTTCCCTTGGCTAAGAAGAAAATGGAGAATTGAGAGAGAGATGTGCTTGAATCACTCTCAGGTGGGCAGGCTTGGCAAATTATGTTATTAGAAATCATTAAAATAGATTTAAATAGAATTACCATGATGAGTGGTGTAAGGGCCATGTTTCTGCTCTTCTCCTCCCTCCCCTCCCAGTTTTACATGCAGAAGAAGCATGTATGGCTCCAGTCTGTACTCAGCAGCAGCTGCTTGCTTGCTGGTCAAGAATTACAGCTGCTGTATGTGCACAGCCTTAGCAAACATACATACCATATGTAAAAGATACTTTTCTGATTTAAATGACATGAATATCAAAGAGATGCAGGATCAGAAAGAAAGAACCAGATTTGTTTTTTCCTTGATTAAAGACTAACAAAAAATAAGTCCAATTAAAGGTCACAGAGCAGTCTTCTGCCCTCATGCATATGAAAGGCATTGTGCAGGCATAACTAAGGCAGAATTTGACTCCCAAATTAACTCATTTGCTGGATGCAAAACTGAAAGAAAAATCCTTATGACCAGCTTATAAGTGTATATAATGAAAAATTGCAACAGCAGAAAAAATGTATTCATATCGTATCTCTAATTCAGCAAAGTATTAATCATGCTGGTGTTCAGCAGCGTGTTTAAATACATGCTTAAGTACTTTACTAAGTACTGCCTGTAAACAACTCCATATGATGGTGCATTAACATAGACGGAGTTTATCTATATACACTCTCCAGAGAACTACAATTATTTTAAGCACCGTGGCAGCCAGTAGCACAGAGCTGGGTGATCCGTGGTGTCCAAGTCCCAGCCTTCTGGATAGTCCCTGTGCAGTCTTTGTCTTCCAGCTGCATTACCACTAATGTCTGCACAAGCTCATTTAAACTTTATTTTATTCAGCAGAATCACAACTGCTGGAATCAGCTGGGCATTTACTGGCTCCCATTAACTTCAGCTCCAGGAAAAAAAGATATGTCCAGGGCAGAGATGTCCCGTGTAAAGGTTTATACAGTGCTCAAGCCTCCAACTTAAGTCCTGTTAACATGCAGGATGTTTCAGGGTCTTTCTGTACTGGGGCACATTTCATTCAGCAGGATTGGAGCCACTGTCCCCCTGTCAGCTCCCAGGCTGTCTCTAGCGCCGCCCCGAGAAATGATCACTTCAGCACTCAGAAATTTGATTTTTCTTAACTGCAAAGATTTACAACATCAATAAAGCCCTGACATACCATCCCTTTTCCTCAAGCCATAATTTGGCTTCACTCCAGCAGCTTTATTTTAGCAGCCTGGCCTCCTCTCAGGGAGGCAGGGCTGCCATGGAAAGGGGTTCCAACCCCCAGGTAAAACAGCGCTGGTGCCCACCTGAAGTAGGTGCAGTCATTTGAGGGCTTTCATTTGAAACTTTCCATATTGGAAAATAATTCATTGTCGTCAGAGAAAATAACTGATTCCTTAGGGAAAAGTGTTCTGGTTTTAAACGGCACAAAACACTGCTGTTTAATGGGAATGAAGATGCATCTTCAGTAATAGAAAAAATTGTAAGAATAAAGTTAAACTTGCTGTTCCAGGAATGAATGTTTTTATACAGAAAACTTCCATTGATCAATCACCTTCTATTGATTTTCACCAAAAAAAGAAAATGGTTTTTTTCAGGGCTGGCCATTTAACCATATTACCATGTAGTTTTTGCCTCTGCTTCTGAAGTCCCTAATTACCTTTTTGCAGTATGCAGAAAGTGTTCTTGAGGGCTCTGTGTTTCCTGTGATGCTCAGAGGCTTTGCAGGATGCCTCAGCGGTTAGGTCTCAGTGAGCTGCTGGAGTGGGTGCACAGACAGGGATGGGAATCCTCTTCACAGAAGCAAGGCTGCAGAAGTACACCAAAGTACTGAAAGATGGTTGTACGCCAGTTGTGAGTGTCAGGAGCCCCACAGAGGGGCAGGTAGGGTTGAGGAGTGATTAGTTTTAGTTGGCTGGGTTAGACAATGAAAGCATTCACCAGAGCTGCCCAGAGAGTCCACAGCTGGAATTCATCCTGGGTGGACTGCGGAGGCTGGTGCAAAAATGTCAGGCAAGTGTCACATGGGAAAAAACCACAAGCAAAGGAGAGTCTGGACTATCAGAGTGAAGCGAATTGTGTGGAGCAAATTCATATCATGCCATGAAATCTATGGATGAAGTGTATTAAGAATTTAATGTCTGTTCTACTTACAAATAATTTGTAGTTGTCCAACAGAGCAACCCACAGGCAGATAAAAAAAACTGGAAAGAAATATTTAGTATACCCATTTTTGATCATTTATATATGCCTTTTTAGTGTCTTGTTTCTTGCCAGCACTGGATGCAGCACCTGCTAAACTTGGTCCCTCGACCAGCTGGGACCTTTAAAACAAAGGAGAACTTGAAAGTACACCTGTTGGGGCTAAGTCAGTAACATGAAGTTAGTTCAGGTATAACTGTACCATTCGATAACAGTTTCGGTACTCACGGTTCTGTGCTGGGACTGTCCCCTCAGAGCACAACAATACTGCCCTTTGTCGTGTGTCCAAATAAAGCATAACTGAGTACCTAATTCTGATTATTTCAGGGAACTTGCTGCAGAGTTACATTAGCTGTGTTGCCAACAATTTTATCTCTGATCTTGCACATTTAGTATATTAAGACAAAGCTTTGTGATTCAACTGATTGTTTTTCAAATGGGAGGTTTTGATCTTATGGTTGAAAATTAAAAGTAAATTGAAAGTAAATTGAAGAAAGTAAATTGAAGGGGCATCAAGCATATGTAGTGTCTTGGATTTAGTGATCTGGATTGTAATTTTTGAAGCTGTTTTGAGTTATCAGCACTTGTACTGTAGAGAAGGGAGCAAATAACTAAGCCTTCAAGGTTTTTAATGTGATTTGAAGCCAAGATTTTTGCAAAATTGCTTAATATTCATTTTTATCAAAAGTATCTTTATGCACTCTGGTACTGCAATAGGAATGAATGTATTTGTGAACCTCCAGTGAAATGGATCTCAGCAAGTGTCCCAAACAGGTTTTTGTAGTCATTTAGGGGTTCCATATATTGCAGAACGTCAAAAAGTGCTTTACATCAGAAAACAAAGTAAATCGTAAGATTTATCATTTGAAAGCCTACATCATATCTTTGCAGACTTGTTGTCTAAATTCTGATTTTAAGGACTTTACAGAATTCTAACAGAATTATTTCTATAATAAAAACTCCACACTGCTTCTTGGGATATGTTCAGTTAGTGCAAAATTTCATTGTTTTAGTACTGTGTAAATAAGGTGCACTGACATAAAGGAATAGGTTGCTTCCACCAGCTCATTTTGCAGGTAGCTGCTATTCCTGTTTGTTTGTAATCTGTGGAAGTTTATTGAGTCTAGATCTTTTGTAATTTTGTTATGGTCAAAGGATTGCAAAAGATCCAGCTCATCTGCTTTTCCCCAAGGTAGCACCCACTAGCTGAGCCACAACACCTGCTAGTGCTCATGTTCCTGAGTGGTTACGAATATAAGGTAAAATGTCCTCTTCTAAACAATGTACTCAGTGCTTTAAGGTAGTTTAAGCTAGTGGCTTTTTCTAATTGTAAGAAACTAGAAGCAATGACTGCAGCCCAGCTGATAAGTGGTGACTTTCACAAGCACAGTGCTAAACCAAAGCAATAGTGTTGATCGTCTGTTCTTGCTCTGGAGTATGAATCAAAACTGTTTGTATCAGTGGTAACCTAATTTGTGTAAAAACACATTTGTTTTAGCCAGATGTGGATCAGCAATCTCCATATTAATATATATGATCAAATGCACTGCACTTGGGATTATATTCTGTCTTTATTAATTTATAGGAAGGCTGCAAACTCCTTAGGCAGGATCAGTCTGCATTAATGTTTGGTAATGATGCACTGTGCATTTTATCAGTGTTTTTGCAATGAATTCAAAAAAGAACTACTCAAGTGCACTTTCTTACTTTATTTCCTTTGTGTTTCTTTTTCTGCCACATTTTTTACATCTGATTTTCTTTGTGCAAGTCCAAGTTCATCAGGAATGGAAGTTAAATTGAGTTTTCACCTGCAGGATATGGGACAAGGACATACTGTTGGGCAGCACAAATCTGTCTGCCCATGCTCGTCTCCCAGTTCACTGCTGAAGTATAATCCTGCCAAATCCCAGTGCTGCATTGCCACTTGGGCATACCCCTGTGCGTGGCTCTTCTTGAAAGAGTGGCTTTTGAGACACTTGCAGGGCTGTGGGTCTGTGCAGTATTGGCTGTGTCAAGCTGCAAAATGCAAGTTGTTCCATTACTGGGGTAAGGAGGAGAACTGAGGGTCAGTTTACCCCTCTTGGTATGTTACCTTACCTGCTGCCCTGTGTTAGGAGCATCCTCAGCAGCTGCCCTCAAGTAGTCTTCCTCTGCCCACGCCATACAAGGAAAAGACCAACTTCAAAATGATCCTGGCTTTTTCCTCTCCTCTTGGCCTCTCCTGTGGAGAAGAATAGGAGTCTGTAGGAGCTTGCAAGGCTGGGCCTACTAGTGAGAAGGTGCAGGGGAATCTAGGAGGTCAGTATTTTTGTGGAAGACTGGAAGAAGCTGGATCTTGGGAAGGAGTGTTTGGTTGTATTTTATTTACAGGTTTAATAATAAGTAGTGTTAACTGGAATGGGTGATACCTTCAGAGGGACAGTTGTTCTTGTAAGCAGTTGGGGAAGAGTGAGAGAAGGCATAATTCAGCAACAGTGGGTATGCAGGTAACTACCAGTCCCTCTGCACCTACCTGATAGAATAGACACACTTCAGCTTCAGCATGCCTTCCCAAAAAAGTCATTCTTTAGGGAGATGAGAAGAAGCTATAATCTGGCCACCATTATGCAGTTCAGTTTGGGATTAACTGAGTAAAACGCTGTCTTTCCATTGGAAAGGAGTGACTCTTTTAGAAAGGTCTTGGGTTTTTTTCCCTTTAATTCTGTAGGTTATCTTCTTGTATAACAGCTTCTTCACATCCTCTTTCCCCTTCCTTACCTCTGTAATGAGGAAGCACTCTCTTTGTCAAAAGTGAGTGTGTTGTTTTTACCCAGCTTCCAGATCATTATTAAGAGTGAGAGGGAGAGAAATTTGGCGGCGTATTGGTGGGGACGGGAACTGTGCCTGCTATATTTCACTGGGACTGGCGTGTGGAGTAGGAAAGCAGATGTGTGTGGACTGCCAGAGAAATCGCTGACTGATCCTTGCACAGTCTGGGTTCGAGGAGCTGAGACAAGACAAGGCAAAGCAGGTAAGACTGATACCCGTGCCAAAGCCTGAGCACCTGCCATGCCCATTGCAGGCAGCAGGAGCTGGGGAGGGCTCAGCATCCACCAGGATGGATGCGCTGAGCATTCCCTGGGGTTTGTGTATTCCGTTTGATTTCTTCCCTTTCACGCCGAACAAGAGGAACACGCAGAAGTTAACTGCTTGGGAGGAAGCTGCCTATGCCTTTTTTTGTGCTGCATTTCACCTCCTTTGTTTTTTGGTTGGTTGCAAAACCTGAAGCCAAAAGATGATTGAAACACCTCTCCCAGGAGAAGGGGGAGCTGAGCACACTGCACCCCATCTAGTGGCTTAGCCTCACACTGCCGGGTAGAAGGAAATGCAGCAGCAGGAGGAGAAAGAGAAGGAGGAGAAGGGCTCCTGCAACTCCGGCCATGGGCTTCGTAGACTTTGGACTCCACAGCACCTACGTGGGTGATTCAGAGCTGCTGAAGCAGCTGCAGGACCAGGAACATACTAGCTGTCTGTCAGAGCTGGGGTGGATCATGCACGAGGGACTTGCACCAGGCTTGGAAAGAGTGTTAGATAGATGGCAACACTAAGCCCTCTGGAGTTAAGAAATGTGAGAATTAAGCTGCTTCTGCAACCTTAATTCGGCCTCTGTTTGCATAAACTCTAAGATACAATCTCCATTGATATCACACACTATTCTTTGTCACACGTCAGTGCACAGAAGGAACTGCACTCAGTTTCTGCTTACAGCATTTCTCTGCTGTTCAGCAAGTAGAGCCTGTCTATCACATGCTTCTGAAATCTTCTGAAGACAGAATTTTTTTCACAAGGTTCCCTTCACAGACTTCACAACAACAGAGGCCAACTGCTTCATGGACATTCATTGTGGTATTTTTATACCATCCTCTTTGTAAGAAGCACAGTCTCTCATTGTTCCCATTTTGCAGATGAGGAACAGAGGTGCAATGCAGTTAAAGTCAAAGATATCCTTTACGTTGGGGTGCCCATTTCAAGACCCTTCAGACCATGCTTTCCAGACTGGCTTTCCCACCTACTTCTGTTACAGCAGTGAGCACAGAGCGCTCCTGCATATCAGCCACAGGGTTCAGATCAGACTCTCTGAAAATGAAGCACTGGTAATTAGTGTTCTCAGAACAGGAGAAATGGGTAGCTGGGGGAAAAAACAGCTTAAGAGATTTGTCTAGCACCACAGTAAAAATGTGTGGCAAAGTCAGGGACAGTATCCTACCCTCCAGCTCAAGGCACAGCCACCTTAACTGTGAGAAATCCCATCTGCTTCTTCAGCCCTCAGCCTCTCCCTACACACTTCCCAGAAGTGAAGCAACCTTTTGCAGTCAGAGGTCATGTTCACTGTTGCCTACTTCATTCAAGGACTGTGACCATATGCTAGTTGAAGCTGTTGCTGTTGTTTCTAAGTTCCTTTCCACCCAAACCACATCCCATTCCTATCTTCTTCGTGTCAGTGCTGGAATTCATTTAACTCCTGGGTGAGCCTGCTTAGGGCATTAAATCAAAATGAAAATATCCTCTCTCATTTTCTGGGCTGCTTTACCATCAGATTCTTGAAAGGGCTCACTGAGGGGTGCCAAGGAGAGACTATGCTAGCATGAAGAGTGGCCTGGATTGCCTGGGCTGTCAGAGGGACAGGGCCACAGCAACGCTTTGACCCATTTCAGTGGTATTATGTAGGTTGAGGTTGTAGTTTCAGAACTACAACAAGCTGATCCAAACTGGTGGTGCTGCTGATACATCAGTCCTTCTCTTCTCGTGGCCTTCCACTCCTGTTGGCTCCAGTTTATGAAGCCAGCCAGGGAAGCTTAGAGGGGAACAGATCAGGGTTAAATTCAATGTGCCTTAAAAAAAATACTGTGGTTTCTTGGTTGTTTATTTCTTGGCTTCATGAATGCATGGGCCATCACAAAGAGTGATGGAATCTGAGACAAGAGGGGCAGAAATGTTTTTTGAATTGACACTTTCTGCAGGTCTCTGGTGTGCATGGAACTGGACCTTCAGCAAGAGGGACAGTTGGGAAGTATCACAGTGAGCTTTTCAAGGACTATACCAGCATACATAAACACAGAGCTGCCAGAGGAGATGTGCACTGCAGGCTCTCATATTGACAGTCCCTAATGTTTGAATGCTCCACATCACAGCATTTTCATAGATTTTCATAGTCGGCCTCTTCAAGGTGTATTGAGAGATGGTGTGTTGTAGATCTGTGGTACACATCTCTGCGACCCAGGGAGTGTAAACGTGACAAGGTTCCACCCAGACGTGCTGACAGCAGAGGAATGTGAAGACTGCAGAACTTTGAGCTCTGGATCAGTATGTACTGCTGTGTTCCCACATTTTGCTATCTCTTCCTCCAGTCCTAGTCCTTGTGCTATGTCCTGCCTGATCTGTCCTGACCCATCCCTGCCCTTCTCTGTTTCATTCCCTTCTTCAGTTCAGTCTCCACCAGAACATGGTGCAAGCCATGTTTACTAGGACAGTGAGTCCCAGTTTTGTTCATGCAGACTATGTCTTATATTTTCCTGAGCAATACTCTGTGTGAAATTAATGTCTTCAAATGAAAAATGCAAACCAAATGAGGATATGTATATTTTAAGTGTTTGGGATTGATACAACAGCTTTACTTTAGTTAATGTATATGTTGAATTCTGCAGTCCCAGCATGGCCAGTGATTTGAATTAACATGACCTTTCATCCTGTTTGTCAGCAGTCCGTGACCATGCACTAGTGTGTGATTTGTGGGTTATTTGTGATTCTGTGTGAACGTGGTTCAGCACATGAATTTTGACACCTCTTGATTTAAGTAGCAGCTGCTTGCGCTATGATACTCAACTGGGTATTCAGTTTTGGGAAATATGATTTTCCTTCTGTTTCCTGACTGGATGCTTTCTAAATCCACAAAAGGTTTTTGGGGAGACAGGACAAAATTTCCAGTATGAGTGCTCATATGGAGTGAATTTTTTGGATTGTTATGAGTAGGTATCACAACACATTTTTCACAGCCCTTTTTTTCTGAAAATATTAAACAGTAAGTGTTTTTATACAAAGCAGAAGAAAATCAACATAAATTTAGTCCACATCCATTAATGGATTTTTTATTTTCAGCTCTACATTCTTATTTCATCGTCTATGTATAGATTTGTAAAGTAAGTCATCTGTGCCAATTTTACGTCAGTATCTGGTTTTGCTATCCAGGTCAAATTTCCTTCCCTGAATTCGAAAATTGGCCATGGGTCTGCCATTTCCCTTCCATAGGAGCCCATCTGTGGGGATGGGTCTAGATGAGCAACACTTCTGCCTGGTTTCTATTGAAGAAAACAGTCTTTGGTGCTACCTAATTTATATAAATTCATTCCTGTGTTTCCTTATGCGTTTGTCTGCCTGGTGGTTAGTACATTTCAGAGTGGGCTCCTATTGTCCATCCTGACCAGAAAGAATATTATAAATTTTATTTAATACTGTCCATTGTGGGAAAAATGTTACCAATAAGACATTTTCTGGTACTTGGAATGACCATTTTGGTGGTGATGAGAACATTAAGTTCTGCTAGGGCATCTCCAAGTACCTTCATTTTTTTCTCAGGATACTGGCAGGGCCGTGCAGAAACAGGGTAAAGCCTGGGCTGCAGTCCTTGCTCAGGCAGCAACATTCCCGCCTATGGGTATGTGTCAGGGCATGGTGGAGCTGGTGGCTCCATGAGAACAGGCCTAAATTCCATCCAGGAGACATGCTAGAGACAGGACTGGAGACACACTAAAGTGTACCTGCATGGGGTCCATCCAGGCCAGGTCCCAGTGCCTAGACCTGAACTGAAATGGGGCTCCTGCACCCATGGACAAGTGGTGTAGGGGGGGCACCAGTCTGATCAGGCCCATTGGGTCCTGTTGGCACCTTCACTCATCATCCTGACAGTATGTTGTCTGAGTAGTCTGTCCATTAAAGATTAACTTGGGACCTTCTTGAGGTCTCTGGCAGGGACTCCTGAGCTTTCATTAGGCAGCCTAGGTACCTTAACATAATAATATGAGGACATTTCTGCTTCTGCATACTGTGCTTGGGCATGCTGGAAGTTAGGCATGTTGGAGTTTCAGGCTTTTCTTCAGATACTCAGACTAAGGTATAAGTCTTGTGGAAAAGAAAGCTCTTTTCCTGGTAAGCATTGGACAGATCCTTCCACCCTCTTCTGCCTTCAGTCTAGTGCTTTAGATATGAGCTGGACTTTCTCATAAATAAAACCTTTCATTTGCAATTCTGAAGTACTTGAAAGGCAAAAATACAAAAATCTGTAGCAGTGAAGGTTTCAATTTATCTATTATGAGTGAAACTAAGTGTATCGAAACTGGTGTTTTAATATGGCAAAATATGGGCACGTCCCTCCTCCATATAGAGTTTTCCAAATGGAAAATCACATTTTCCTTCTTCTCTTGGAATGACTTCAAGATTTAGTGGGAAGAAAAAAACCCTTTTGGTTACTCTAAAATAGTATGTTACTCAAGAATTGGGAGCAGGGTAGGAAGTGGTGAGACTATGAGAGAAAATAGTGGGAGACTTGGTTTTTGGGGCAGTAGGAGCCAAGTAGGATATTGCTGCATGTGACAAATTCTTTTTAAGACATGGGTCCCTGAGCAGCAGCATCCAGGAAATCCAGAATTCAGCCAGGAAAATGCAAGCAGGGGCCGTGATTGTCCTGAGCTTGAAAGGTCAACTTCAGAGGAGACCAGGAGAATGTGTGCATCTCAAGGTCAGGTAGAAATTGAGCCATAAATGGATGGAACTGGTCACAAGCAGTTGAACATTAACACACCATTCCTGGTTGTGGTCTTCCGCCCTGTGGCACTGTTCGAGAAGGGATTGCATGTCCTGGAGTTGATGTCTTGGAGGATCCAAAAGCCTCCAGTGGGACAAGATTTCTTTCTAGAGCCTTCTGGCAACTCTGCCATGTTTTTCTCCCATCAGGGACTATTCATCATTTCATCTATGAGAAGATTTTGTTATGCAAAATGTCACATCATGAGGCTGTTATGATGTGACTAGGTGTCATTCCTCAGTAATATATGTTGGGCTCTACTTCTAGATTGTAAATCCAGGCCTGAGTAGGTACACAGCGTATTCTACTTGGGAGCAACCATCATTGAAGTAATTCATGGTGGACAGATGGACAAGTGTCTCCTGATATATGGTCTGTGGAAATTGGTGGGGCATTTGGGTGGCCGGGGGCAACCTTCAGCAGGTAGGTGAGTAAGCAGGGAATAATGAAACAAGAAGAATTGTCACTTTGAACATTTCCGCAGGACCATGCATTACATCCTCTGCTCCACGTTGTGCCAAGATGTTTGGTGTATTCACTGAAATGTGCTTCTCAGATCTGGCAAGGTCTGCACAGAGTCACTTCCATGGGGATGGCAGGAATGTGCATAGCTTTGCTATGTATTGCACGGGAAGGATTGTGTCAGGATTTTGGTACAGGAACATGAGTTTTTAAGGTGGGAGTGTAGTAGTTTCCTACTTTATTCAAACATTGTTGGTTCAATTAGGCAGCTTTATTGTTCAAATGAAATCCAAATGGGTGCCTGAAGCTTTGAAAATGGATAAATATTATTCATGCCAACAGCCAAATGTATATGTTGCTGAAAACCCAACAGAACATTTTGCCATAGGGTGACATTTACCCATGGAAACAGACAGGTCTGTACTCAGAACTTGCATCCAAGTAACTTTAAAGCAATTTATTTCAGGAAGGAGATGAGTGTGCCAGCTATTCCTGCTGTTATGTTTGCCTGATCTGGTGTGTCAGCATGAATTTAATCTCATTTTAGATGCTCACATATGAAAATTTTAGCCCATTAAAACAACCAAACTGAGAAACCCCCTGACCTCTGGAAAAACCTGGCTGGTGTTACTCCAGAGAACATATAAAAGAATAATTCTTGACATTTGAATGAAAAAAAATACATTTTCATTATTAAGAAATATCTTCATAATGAGAAATACCTAAAAAATATAAAATATCTTCGTTATATGAAATAACATTCACTGTGTTCTGAATTATTCCAAGAACTTTGATCTGCTCAAATAACTCTTTCTTAGTGCTTATGTTATCCTGAATTGAGGGTAGGTTTGGGGTGGCATTTTACTTTTGCTTACCTGCAACTTGGGTTGAAGTACAGACTGTATCCTAGATGAACTCAGCAGCTCTGTGCCTATCCTACTGGTGATGACTTGAATTAAGCTGCCACAAAACGGGCATGGGAATGAAGCGGTAGTGAAGGTTCTAGCTGAGCTGAAGGTTTTCTCAGTGATGCAGCTGGACCACAGCTATACCAGTTATTTTTTCTCAAAGGGGACTTTGAGACACTCTGCTTCATCTTAAGATTTTCTGCTTATGGTAACTGCTGCTGGATTGTCCCAGACTTCCCCCATCGAGTTGAGCTCAGACTCAAGTTGGCATTGGTGTGTTACTAGAAAAAATACTTCATGCTTGTTTGCTTGAATTTTAGGTGACAGAATGCAGTTTGACTGGGAATGCTAACAGAGGTATTTGCCACCTACTGTTGATTATTTTCATCTTTTAACTTTATTTCACTATCTTTTGAACAAAAAATATCTGTGAATGATTGCCTGATGCCTTTAAAGTCAATGGCAAAACTCCCACCATATTCACCGCGGCTAGAATTTCATACTTATTGTGGTCAGTCTTTCCCCACAGTTATTAAATAACAAACAAGGAAGAGAACAATTCACAGAGGAATCCCAGCATTTATTTATATAACCTCCTTGGTGAGAAATAACAAGTAGCATTCAGTAATAAATGCATAGTCTTCCTGCAAGCGATGTATGAACCACAGGAAGGTGAATGGTATCTGATATTTTGTTCTCAGGAAATAATTGGACCAGTTGTGGTCTGCCCAGTATTTTGCAGAGAGGGTTAGTAATGAAATTAATATTGTGTATCTGCCACAAGCAAATCACAGTCTCCAAAAGTGAGTCTGTAGGTGCCTTCTGTGCTGGAAAGAGACATGTCATGTTACTCCGCCCTCCTCAGAGCTGTAGAAATAACCAGTTTTCAAGTAACAGTAGTTGAATATTATGTAGCCAACAGGATAGGCTGCTAATATTGTGTAAGATCATTATTGACTCCATATGTCCTCTGATAATGTCATCCTCCTTCTGGAAACACACTCCTCTCTTGCGTCATCTGCACAGGTCATTAGAGATGATAAGCATGACTTCTTGGTGTGTACTGAGTCTTGAAGGGGCTATGCTCAAGCTGTGCAGCAGCTGAGGAAGAGATTTCTTGGCTTTCCTTACAGTACCTTGTGTATCTCAAGTAGCTGAACAGTTCAGGGCAGTGAAAAATCTATGGGGTTTCAGTTTTTGTTTGGTTTCATTTGTTTGTTGGTTTTGCTTTTTTTATGAGTTTTTTTGTTTGGTTGGTTTTGTTTTGTTTTTTTTTTTTTGAGTATAAGAATCAAGTGCAGTTTCTGAAAGGAGTTTTTAGCAGAGCAGGGGAATAACTATAGACTGTATCACAGATTTCAGATCTCCTGGGACCAGAGCTTCTCCCTCCTCCTGTCTTGAAAAATGCTATTCCTGTTCCCTCTTCTTCCCTGCTAGTTAGTGTTGAAGTGACAATAGACAGGGGAAGGTGTAAGGAGGAGGAGGAACTGATGACCCTTTGATTAATGTATGGGGAACAACCAGATGCTGTTTCCTAAATGTGCAGTTATTGCCAGAAACTAAGCAAAACTAGGTAAGACAAAGAGCACACTTTATTGTTTGTTAGGTGAGTGAGGTGTATCATGGAGGTGCCTTTGAAGCATCGTTGCGTCAGGTTGTCCTTGTAGGCATTATAGTTGAGAGTGTTTGATTTCATGAGCGTTTCATCTGTGTTTTTGAAAGTAGGTCCCAGAACATTGTCTGGTACCTTTCATTAGCTAACCTTTGGCATGTGTGAGGAGTTTCTGCCTGGGATAGCTATCCTGATGTGCAGTGCTGCTGTGTCCTTCACCTGCGTCCGAAGAATGACCGTGAGTGTCACTTCCTGCACAGTGTCACTGATGTTTGTGTAGTGATGTATTTCTTAGCAAACACCACTGCAGTCTTGGACTTTGCTGCCTTCCAGATCATTCTCAAGTATAAATCATCCCTTTGGTTTTGACCTAGAAAGCTTTACCTGTTACATACATACCTGGGAAATTGCCTCCCACTTTACCGAGGGTCTCCTACCAATCATACATCAATTGCATGGAAAGGGGGCTGGTGGGGGTGTTGTCTTTCAGTGGGGCTGTTGGGACTTGCCTGTGCTCTTGGTCCAGGAAAGCATGGGCATCCTGAGCTTTGGAAGGTGCGTGTGAGGGGTATATTAGAAGAGGTGGTTTCTGCCCACTCCAGCTAATCTGTTTATATCTGTCTATCTCACATATTTTTCTGGCACCTATCACCTTGGTAGCTAAGCATGTTCCCCAGATGACCATGGCTTTTCTCATCTTCTCCTCTTTTTGATGGTCTTTTCCCCTTCTTTTCAGATCGGTCTTTAATAAAGTTGAGAATTCTTGCACAGGGTTTTATAAACATGTGTTATTAAATTTTAAATCTGTTTTGAAAGTGCCTCTATCCTACTCCCTGCTAGTAAAGTGACCTTTTTAAATGGAGGGAAGTGGGTTTAGATGACAGTCATGATAAATGCGGTCATGTTCACTCAATAAAATAAGGCCCAGTGCATTTGAGGATAAATCAGTGAAATGTACAGCCCCACCTGTCTGTCTCCATCATTCATTTCCACTGTCACTTTCACAGTGGCTGATGGATCACAGTTGCTGTAAAATTAGACAGCCTTTAATCTCATTTCATCCTGATTAGCTTCTCCTTACCCTTTCCCTCTAACTCACTGACTGACACGCTAAAAACTCACACTGGGCTGTGTTTGAGCATGGCATACAAACTTCTCTTCAAATACCCTTTTTGTGGGGCAGGCAGGTGTTCCAATGAGTTGAAATCGAAAAATGAGAAGATGAAATTTTCACACTATTAAAGCAAAACAGCAGACAAAGGCTCATATGAAATTAATGAAGGCAGCAGCCTGGCCAGACTGCGTGATGGGCCAAATTCTTCCTGTTACACCCTGTCAAGCCCAGTGAGTTTGAGAAGATTGTTCCTACTAGACATTGAATTTAGCATGCTCATTGCCATGTCATTTTGACTGTTATCTATGAAAAGCTAGGTCTTATATGGGTGTGTCTTCACAAGGAATTACACAATTTTACAGCACAAGTTTTCTGGTGCTTTCATGGTACGTTTTATAGCAGAAGAAAAAAAAATTGTTCATTCCCATAGCTTTGATTTCTGTGTATAACTCATAATTCTGAGGGACCCTGAAAATAATCAAGGGGAAAGACTGTGATGTTGGTGATTTCACAATTTCAATGCCCGGAACTTCCTTCCCTCTTTGATGTAGCTCCATCCTTCCTGTTTTGTCCAGCTCCCTCCAGCCCCATGGACAGATTCATGAGACCAAGAACAGAGTTTTTCCCAAAGCTCTGTGAGAAACAAAGGTCAGAGTAAAGGTCTGCAGTGTTTTATTGCAGTCACCTTTCCTTCTGACACCCAAATACTACCCTCCTTTCAAAGGCAAACTTTCTCTTAGCTTTCCTGTGAGTTATGAATGGTAGTTCGAGTCATTTGGGCCCAGTCCTGTATCAGTGAGAATGTTGCCATCAGTTTAAGTAGGAGCCAGGATTAAGCCATTAGTTTTCAAGGTTTCATTACAAAATAAGTGTGGTAGTCTTACTGCATACCTTATATGCATGGGAACAGCAAAAAAGCTTAAAACAGAGTTTCTTCCTCTACTGACCCTGTGTGTGTTAATATGGAGGACAAACAAACACAAGTGTTTGCAAAAGTGAAAACACAACATGTGAAAAATATGCCTGCAGACAGTCCTTTTTGTAAACGCTAGAGCCCTCCAGACTGACCAACAGAAGAGGTTAAGGGTGCAACCACTGGCTTAGACCTAACTGGAAACCATAATAGAGCATTGGATTGGGTAAGAACTGAAGCCGTTGCAGACTGATCCTGGGGAGTCGCTTCTTGAGAGGAAGGGTCCCAAGGCAGCAAATTTCTCATGGAAGTCCCAAAATTCATTATGAACTACAAGCATCCACAAAATCAAGAAAAGTGCTAAGGTTTGCGGAGAGAAGATTTTTAAAGAGGAAAACATCTGAGACTAAAGAATGAGATAAATATGATATGCAGGCTCAAAAGAGAGCAAAAATCTATTTCATTCTTCCATCCCTCTGTAAGAATCTCTGGGTAGTATAAAATTGTTTGCAGTGTCTGGTATAGGATTAGTTCTCAGTTAATATAAACTGTACCAGTAACAAATAACCTTAATTAATGAACTTTCACTGTACCTGGCTGCCTAATTTGAGACCTGTTTCACTTACATGACTTGTAAGAGCACAGACTATGAAAATGATATTCGACCTTTACTAGAAACTGAAAACATACCTTACTTATTCATCATTGCCTAGGCAAAAACTTCAGTAAGAAGCTTAAATGAGCCCACTTGATCTTTAAGAAAATGTGTCCTAAATAACAAAGCTGTGCGTATTTCTTACTATTATTATTTGCATATGCTATACTGCACAACTGCATTCTGAGAAAAATAAAAGATAATAAAACAAATGAAATGAGAGATATATCACCCAAAATAATCCAAGTGTGAGATAGGCTGACTCTTTTTTTTTTTTTTTTTGGCATTGGCAAAAGAGCACAAAGTAAGAGCTGGCCCTGAGTCATATTGATTTCCCACTGCACTGGTTTCCTAAGTGCTCTGTTGATCCGTGTCAAGCAATAAGTTCCCTGCCTGTACATGCACATCACCTCCCCATTTGTCCTCACCTAGATTTAAGGTGCCCATATGATGAGCTGAACAAGGACATCATTTTTCCTACTGGTGTCACTGGGCCAAAACTACTCTATGTGGTATGATAACTAATGCTGTGTAAGTTTACATTTACCTTATAACATCATTATAGTGCTGTATGGCACACTGCAATAACATGTGCCTATTATGTATATGTAATCCTTATTCTTGCATTTTAGCATTTGCAGTGGAAAACAGAAATTTTTAAAACATAGATGTTTCATCTGTAGTTGGTCCATAGTAATCATGATACCTCTGGGGAAGAAAAAAGGGATATTGCAAACCTAATGCCACAGTTTTGATCTTTGTTAACAAAGGGCTTCCTGATTAGATGAATAGAAGATGTGTGATTGTGCTGCTAATGACATTGTACAGGAAATTAAGCGTATACATTTGCAAAAGGCATTAAATCAGCAGGACCTTAATTTAAAAACTTAAAACTGTATGGAAATGCAGGTTGTTCATTGCTGTGTAATAGAAAGCTACTGAACATACTGACTCTTCTTGTGGAAACATGACCGGCAGAACAAAGCTGGGCTGAGGTTTTTTTAATGTTTTCAAGCATCCTAGGATTTCTAGCATCTTATTTTCAGGGAAATATTTTGCAACTTCACCCCTTTTTACAAGTTGGTTTTAGAGCAGTATATTCAGCACTTGGGCAGCTGAGGGTGCACTGAGGGACCAGAATTCGTGCTTTTTTCCCTAATTATTTGCAAGATTGGATAGCATAAGTTTACTAGTAAGTGGCTTTGTCTGCTGCTAAGTCAGTGAATGTACATGCTTGGGGTAATGCATTCCCATATTATTTCACACAGATGTAATTTCAGTGCTGTATTTTGTACCTTTGGAGATATCTGATGAAATCTGTATCCTGAGCTGACAAAGAATTCTTGCTTTGCTTGCAGTTATGCCATATAACAGTGCCCATCACTGTGTCGTGGAAGTGGAAAACTTCTTGTTCGTGCTGGGAGGAGAAGACCAATGGAACCCTAACGGTATGTATAGAATACTAAAAGGCAAAGGCAGCATCTGCCTTCCTGTATCTGTCTGCTTGTCGGGTCAGCTAATGTAGTGATTAGCAGATTAGGGATTTTGAGGACCCTCAGCCTAATTGTTGAACCTAGTAAAGGCTACTTTTAGGTTTTAAAGTAATGAATATCTGGTACTTTTGCATTAGCATCTCTGTCATTCATCAGCTCTCACGTCCCTTGAGAAATGCCACAGGCAGCAGAACAGACTCTTTCAAGTGTATGCACCAGGCAGCAGCTGTTAAGAATTTTAACCTTCATTTCCAGTCTCCTTCCAGTCATAATATAATAATGCAATTGCAGTAGATGAATGCTTCTTTTCTATTGTCAAACAAGATACTCGCAGCTCAAGTTGTTAATGTGTTAATTATCTAGACTCTGAGATTCTTAAAGTGGTCCTTTTTTTAGGCTTGTGCAAGAGCTTCTCATATAGATTATCTGCTGCTACCTTCTTTGATTTGATTACTTCATAAATTTACCGCAAAGAGAAATTAAACAATTTAACAGGCTTCTGAGCAAAGCAAAAAAAGAATACCATGCCTTGCAAAATTCACAAAATTGTCAAGACATTGTTAAAAAGCTTGCACACAAAGAAAGAGTTGTAGTTGTAGCAGTCTGTGTAACAGAGATAATTATGACTGAGAAACCATAAAACAGCTTGCAGGTACACATTTTTACTTTAAAACACCAGAGGATCCAGCTGAAATTACATATACTGCATATATTTTATTGTGAATGCCCCATTTCAGCATCTGCACTAAACCAAATTATAGAAAATTGTTACATCTGTTCACTTCCTAAAATCCGAGACAAACAATTCAGTCCACCCTATAAGCATGTTTCTGGTGTAGTTAAGAATATCACTAAATGTCTTGGGAGAAGAGCCCTTTAGTTCTGTTGTTGAATGTCCTTTATATTAAACAGGAGACAGCGCAATATCATTAATGACAGGTTTTTTTAGGATCATCGGCCATATCCATCCACTGAGGGCCCCCGTTGTGCTTGGTGGTAGGCATATGGATAGTAAGAGGCAGACCTTGTTTCAGACAGTTTCTGCTTAAATGACCATGTCACATGAAGGGTAAAAGAAAAGAAATATAATTACCCACATTTTAAAGACTTGGAAACTGAGTTGCAAGGTGATGGAGAGATGTTAGAAGGGGTACACGTCCTGCATCTGAGGTAGAAGTCAAGCATAGCTTTTTGTGAGATGAATAGTAACTTAGGTAGATCAACTCCTGAGCTGAAGGTGTTACTGAAGACATCTAACAACTTCCTTCTTCTGTGAATACCAGTGCTAGGTTTTTTTCTGTAGAGAAGATAGCAACAGAAGAGGTAGGAGCATTGCTATACTGATCTCCTAATGAATTTACCCCAAGATCTTACTTGCCACAAAAAGCAGACCTGAAATCGTAAACTACTTCCTGTGCTACTGCTGGGCTGGTTCTTTCTTGGAACCAGTTTGCTCTAATGTGCAGCTACGTGGGAACAGCTCGCACATACCCGCTTGATTTTATGTAAAGGGCCGTGTCTGCTGTCTTCATAGTACAGAAGGGACTTCAGACCTAGCTGGAACTGTCTTGCCAAGGCATTACAAGGCTTTTGCTTTGAATGAGAATGTTCCAGGTGTTTTTTCCAGTATAAAGAATTTTCCTTGATATGGTGGCAGTGGAAAGAGCACAATACATTGCTTTAGCAGTCAGACCATCTGATTCTTGAGAATCTGTGTGGACCCCAAGGAGTGCTTATGCCTCCTTCATGCTCCTCTGACTTCCTGGCAATGCAGAAAGCATGGGAGACATTTTTTCTCACTTTTTTACATCCTCCTAGGGTTATGCCTTTCCAGTCACAAGGGCTTCCTGTACGAGTAAATGCTGATGAAACCAGGGTGCACAACATAGACATAGATTTAAGACCAATCTTCATAACCTTCAGAGCCCTTTACCTTGTGACATTGCTGCAGAGACCTCCCTGTAGGGAGCAGAGAACAGGATCTGCCTCCTTTTGTCCCATCATCCTGATTGGCTAATCCTGATTTTTGATCACTTGTCCCAAATTCTGTGTTCTGACAGATGCTTTCTAACAAGTGCATAACCTCCTGACTTGATGAGTAAGGCAAAAAAATAGATACATTTCTCCTTCAAACTGAAGTCCAGAATTAAACTGGAGTCAAACCAGTTAAAACAGGCAGCTTAAGTAGGTCATCAAGTTCTTTTCCTGCCATCACAGGCATCATATAGTTCCATTTCTAATTTTTATAGTTCTAAGCTACATTGGAAAAGCAGTTGGATTTCTAGCCCCCAGTACTCCTGTTGGAAAGCTGTTACAGAATCCAATTGCTCTAAATGACTAGGAGCCTTATTCTAATGTCCAGTGAAATGTATTCTTTGCCTGTCTAAATCACCTTGTTCTCATGCCAAAGCTGGCCTTTAGTTTAATAGTTTCTCACCTCCTGGAGATTTGTTTCTCTGCAGTATTACAGACAGCACTCCGATCCCCTTTCAGCTTTTGTTGTCCTAGGTGCAACAGGCCAAGGTCTTCTGCCATAAGGTAAACTTTCTGTTCCTCCTGTCACCATAGTAGCTCTTCTCTGTGCCTGTTGTAGTTTGATTTCATCTCCCTTCCTGTGAAGGGACCAGATTTGTATCCTGTATTCCTGCTTTAGGCTTACTAAACCCTTTTCTTTCTACCCTGTGCTATACAAGCGTCTACATATGTAGTATTTGTAGTGAAAATGTGTATGACACGTGGTAGGTTAGGTGGGCAAGGTCCCCAAAGCATAGGTTTATATGACAACAGTGAAAAAGCTGCTGTATGACAAATGACCACTGAAGTCCCCAGTAACTCTGAAAGATGTAGTGAATATGGCAGCATTAAAACCTCCTACTGGAAGTCCATACTTATGATCAATACTTACTCTGTTTTTAAATCCTACTTTTTGAAATACAAATAGATTAATAAATGTCCTAAATAGTGAAACCAGAGCCACTTATATGCTTGCTGTTACTGTTTTACTGCTTATTGAATCTATAGCTCTCAATGGCTCTTTTTCTAAATTATCTGTATAGATTAAGGGAATTTAGATAGGCACCAGAACAAAGTCTCACTTATCTAAACACAGTGGCAGAATGACCAGTTACACTTAGAGTATGGGGATCTCACCCAGTGTTTCGAAATAAGTTTGAATGGTGCTAAGCATGGTCCTTATTAGGCAGCATGCTGTATTCAAAGGGAAATGCTGCATTGCTCATCACTCTTCTGCTTCACCCTCCTCATACAGAACATGGGCATAGAATAGCAAGGAAATGAGTTTACTTCCAGAGTGGTCAGTGTGTTTTCTTTCCCTGTTTTTTTGCAGAACATGATCTTAAATTATTACAAATACAAATTCTAGTTGTATTGTTATTCTTCTCTACAGTCTTGATGGTGTCTTTACACATGCTGAAGTAAGGGTGGAACGAAGCAGGCAAAGTGAGCCAATCCTGCAGAGGCTTGTCTTATGGAAAAATATTCACCTTGTAGAATACCCAGTGACCATTTATAGAACTGTGACATACACAGTTGGGTTATTCTGCTGGCCTGTGAAGCCTCTAATTCAATTTTTTAGTCACACATACATAAACAAAGGTTTCTGTTTCTGAAATGCTCATCTGTTGAAGTCTCAGGTGTTACAGGAAATTGCCATGCACTCTTTTGCTTCAGTTTTCTTGCTTTGATGTCAATCTGCATGTAAAATAAGGTGAAATCTTAATATTGTGAAGACATGAACACAGTTCCTGGGCTTGACAGCAGGGAGAAGCTAGTTAGCTGGTGTATGTTGCTCATGTTTCATATTTTAGCTAACACACTTGGAATAAAATTCTAAGAGTGTATTCCCCCTTCGATGCACATCTGTAATTCCTTCTAACTTACACTGAAAGTACATGGTAGAATAAACCATCTAGTGCAAATACTGCATACCCCATGCTGATGGCATATGCAGCTCCTGGTTATTTGCACAAGGGTTTTTTGCCATGTTCCACACAGAGATGATGTGAGGAGAAAGAAAAGCATGTGTTCTCCTTTTTTTTTTTTTACCTAACACAAAATACTCTAGTCATAAAAGTACTGTGGGGATGCCCTCTTTTGGGCAGTAATACTGTTTAGTGCTGTGATGTATTGTGGCTGTGAAAACACCACAGCATGTATAAGTAAATTTAAATACACATTTTCAAGATCTTATTACAGAGAGCAAGAATAATCTCTGTCTGCTTTTACTGCTAGCGACTGCTAATTCAGACCTTGCAGTGCCCCATTTATTGAATTATTACTGTACACATAGTGTAATCAGACATTGTTGTAAAAGGGGGAACCCTTCATAAAACCTGTCAAGTTGTGAACTATATGTAATATATATTACAATCATGATGTTAAATACATGAAACAAACAGCTGAGTGTCAAAATAATCTATCTTTACAGGGAAACACAGTACAAACTTTGTTAGCCGATACGATCCCAGGTTTAACAGCTGGATACAACTTCCACCCATGCAAGAGAGGTAAAAACCTGCTATGTGTTTTTCAATTTCTGTTTTCTCATCCTAGGAGCAGCTGAGGTTTGGCTTAGTTCTGGGAGTAAGGAGACCTACAGAAGCACTGAAAACACAGATAAAACTGCAGCATGCAGTTCCATCCCATTCGTCTCCTAATTTTTAAAACTTTCCAAATTCAGAACTCCACATGCCAAATCCTGCAGTGCTAACTCATGCAAAATAGCCATGGACTTTATACAATTACTGTTTGCCTGAGTACGGTCTGGAGAATTTTTCTGAAGTCTCCATAGTGTCCTGTCATGTTCCCTGACTGAAGTGTCATGATGAGTTTGCAGTAAACAAGCAGTAATTATAGTCAGATATCTTACAGGGAACTGAAGCCCTCACATGTTGACTCCATCCTGTTTCACCACATCAGCCATGAAAATCTTTCCTGAACATGTCTCCACTTGTCATAGGTGGTCTTTGAGTGAAGTTGCTGTCAGCTAATGCATATTAGAGTAGCTCATGTTTTAATCTTGCTGTGTACCAAAGAGCAAAGGTGCATGTGGACTTGTGCAATGACTCATAAAGATGACGTAAACTTAACTGTGGATCCCAAAGCCTATCCTGGCAGGAAAAAAGTCCCTCAAACCTGAACTGAATGATGCATGTTTCATAAGGAGAATCTCAAAAGCAGAAGATCCAAAGTTACAATGTTATTTGAAAAAACATTCAGCGTCCTTCCTTGGATTCAACACCCATCTTCTCATGGATTCCATGTGCAAAAGATCTCACAGTGTCTCCCTAAGATGCTGTCCTTATTCCATGTGCTGTCAGCATTATAGCTCTTTTTTCTTGTTGACTGTTCACAGTATTCAGGTGTCTGGCAGTCATAAATATATTGATTTCAGTGAAGCATTGTGATTTAAGGTGTGTATTATGAGATGCATGGAAATATGACTGTCTTTTCAAATTTCCAGAGGTAAAATGTCAGTATGCAGAATTCTAGAAGGACCTTTGTTCAGGATTCAGTTTGATTGACCTAAATCCACATGCAGACCCATGTGTGATATTTGTCACCAAAAAATACTGCTTTCTACCAGTGCATGGAGAAGTGCAAGTGGAGCAGTTCTGAGCAGGTTCCCTGTTAGAGCTGAGCACACTGATAAAATTAGCCATAAAAATAGAGATAAAAAAGAGCATCACAGTGCATTATAGTCTGGCCTTATTAATAACATCATGTTTTACTTTAAAAATCCTTTACTAAAATTCCTTTTCCTTTTTTGTTGTTAACAGAGCTAGTCCAACAGTGGTGGCCCTGCTTTGGTAGCACCCAGTCTTCTCCCTCACTCCTGCCAGCATTGTGGGATAACCTCACAACTGTGACTGTTTACCTTAAAACAGAGGGAGGGACGCCTTCACCTCTGGCTCTGCTCCCCAGACTGAGTCAGCGCCGGCTCAGGTGTTGGCAGGAAGGGAGACAGGAGCTGAGAATCAGATTGCGCATCACTGTCCAAGTCATCCTCGGTGAACCGGGAGACTGGCTGGTGTTTGTACCGAGCCTGAAGCTCTTCCGTGGAACCTCATCTGTGTCCTAATTAGGCCCTGTGGGTATCTGCAAACAGAATTCCTGAGGGGCGTGTGCGGCTGGCATGAGCCATTGGGTTTATTTGGCTGATAAAGGTCAGAAGGCAGAAGTAGGTAGTCGAGGGTTGGAGAAGGGAGACAGTAAGAGTTTTTTCATCTCCACATTGGCCAGTTGTGTTTCACTAGAAGGTTGTGTGGCTTGTGACTTGCTTTGTGTCCTGGGGAAGCACTTTCAGCCAAGAGTCAAAAATTTAGCTGTGCATTGTATTGGCTTGGCAGCTGCACCCTAATAAACTGCAATGTATTAGCATCTCAGCTCCTTACAGTGTTATTTAAATGTAATGGTCCACTTATACATAGTTCCTTCTGCAGGACACTTTACTATGACAACGTTGTCACCTCTTTTGTCCAGGATAGTAGCAAATAGGCTTGCCCACTGTCTTTCTTTAAAGGCTTCTGAGCATTGGGGCTATTGCTGGAAAACAGGGATTTTCAAATCACTTTCTAAAATGTTTTTGATGGTTTATTTGGTTATCCCTAATGACTTCCTCAAAGTTGTTGCAGCCTTCAGAAGTAGGGTCGGGCCCAGTTTTTAGAAGACTGTACAAACAAGAATGAGCTTTTATGCAGTTTCCTTTCCCAGTTCCTTTAGTCAGATAAAGTTCCCATTAAAGTCAACAGGCTATTTTTCCCCCTAGGAGTACAGGGTCATGCCCTGTCTCTGCTGGCATAATGCAGGCACCATTGACAAGACAGACTGTTTAATGGGTTTTTCTGAGCCATTATGGTCCATCAAGTCAAAACCTACTTAGGAATTTTAGTCTGAGAATAATTGGCTGGATAGACTATAATAGCTCCTTTGAAATGACTGCCAGGTAAATGTGGGTTTCATTCACAGGCAGTATATTCTCAAGTCGAAAATCTGTATGAAATATTTGATAAGTAAACTTTTATCTCATATGCCAAAATCCATATCTGATTGATTTTACTGTATGAGCTATAAAGAAAAGTCTAATCCTATTATGGATTCAGTGCTGTCAGTGTATTTTCTTTAAAGCCAAGTTTGGTTTCTTTTCATCTGAAGAACATCTCAAAAATAGATGCTTCTGAAAAGTATGCACTATTTTCAGGAGTTCATTGTTTAGAAAACTAGCAAATTACTCATAAGCTTTGGAAATACACTTCTCTTTGATGATGCCATAACAAAGGGATGCTTTTTGGAGATGAGTTCAGTTGGACTAGGACAGTCTTTGTAGCAGTTGTATCTGAACTTGTGGTGTGAGCCTCAGCTGGACACCGCAGTCAGAACTGTTGCATCTTGCCAGCTCAGCACAGAGCTGGTTTAGGTGTGTGGAACAAAATAACATTTAAAACATCTTTCTTTTTCTTATATTCTGAGTTGAAATTTGTTGTTTAAAGACCAGCAAAAAGCACGACATTGTTCTAAAGATGCACAAGGTTCTGAAGAAACACAAGTGAAAGTGGGAAGTGAGCAGGTCAGTGTAGTCTTTGTGGCTGAATGAACTGAGAGAAGGTGGCACGGAAAAGACATAAAACAATTTCACATTTTATTTTTGTCTTCAACTTTTATAATAGCAATGTTAACCCCTATTAAGATTATTTATTTTTTAAAAAGCAAAGCATGTACACAATAAGTGACTCTGAAATCAGGTCCACATATTGCAATGAGCAGTAATAGCACTGATAGTTTTAAACCTCAGACTGGTAGCTCTGTTTGGTGTTTCAGGGCATAAATTAATCATCTGTGAAAACCAGAAAGAAAAATCTTCCCTTTTATGTGTGTATACTTGATAGAAGAAGTTGGTTGGGCTGATGATTGAGTGAACGAGTGTGAAGGAAAAGCATTTCAGAGACCAGTGAACATCGAGTACCTTCAAGTCCTGAAGAAAATCACAAAATAATTGTCTTATTGTCCATATTCAGATCCTGAGGTACATTCCAGTTATCTGATTAGAATGGATAGTGTCTTCTCAGTATTGTGGGGAAAGTTGTCATGCAAAGATTGCTGTATTATATTTTAATCTGAATCACATTTTACAGCAATTTAAAAGTCATCACTTGACAGCATGCCCTTACACACTGTAACAGCATGCCCTTACACACTGTATCATTGAAAAGTGAAAAACCAAAAAGCTTAAAATATTTGTGACAGGAGCTACTGAGTGAATGTTCACATGCAAGCAGAAGAGTGAAGCATGCTGATGTTTTCATTTTTGCTCCTTATAGTGACACTGTGTGGATGAAACCAGGAGTACATGTATAGCACAACGTCAATGAAATCCTCGTTAACAGAATAATGCCTGCAAGTTGCATCCACCTCTGTTTATTAAACCTGAACTAAAAATAACCCAAAACATGCTGAGAGCAATTTGTTAATGGGTTCATCAGAGAAGTGCACAAGGACAGATGAGTGAATATGGCAGCACTGATGACAGGGACCCTGTGGGTTTGTGCCATCCTGAACGCAGGAATGTTGGAGAATGTAAACCTGCCTGTGCAGGCTCTCTGATGTGTAATAGGAGGCAACCTCTGCAGCTTATCCTACTTTTGGGGCAGCTCTTGGATGTCTTGCCTCTGGCCCTTCCAATATTCTGAGACATCTTATAAGCACTTGATTGCCTATAATACCTATACCCTCTGTCAGATTATAGTGAAATCAGCCAACAGGGGTTTTTTTGAGGAGACAGCAGTCAGGCAGACATGGGTACATGTACAGTGTAATCAAATAAGCTTTGTTTCCAAATCAGGCTAACAACATAGATGCACAATTTGCTGCCCGACCATGTGGAGCAATATATGCCATCAGCTTCTATCTGCCCATTGACAGATAAATTAAATGGTCTTATTTAATTCGTCAGTTGATTTGGAGGTACTTAGCAGTATTCTTGTCTTTCTATTTACATGGGTTTTTTCAGTAGTCATATTCCTGTGGTGGAGTTCCCACCCCCATTCAGCAAGGAGTGCTGTCCCATACCATCCAAGTTGCCAATGTGGAGGCAAGGTGAAAGCAAAGAAGTAGACAGGAGGTTCTCAGTGACGCTGGCTGGTGAGCAGCCCTATCAGGTGTGCCCCAAATCAAAAAAATAAGGTCAGAAAGTTTGCATCAAATCTGCTCCCTGAATACCCAGCCAGCCCTGCTGTTTCTATGGCTGTATCTTGATGTCTGCCTGATTGTTTTTCCAACTTATAAACCACCAGCCAGTCTCAGACACTTTTAACCAAGAGGGAGATTTCTCTAAAATGTTAAAGGATGCTAGAAATTTTGTGAAAATAGGTAGCTGTGTAAAAGAGAGAGATCTTATTCCTTCCTGCCTTCGCTAGAGGAAATGCTCCTGGATATGTGCCTGGCTAGATGGCGGGTTCGAGACAGGGCACACCAGGCTTTGCTAGCTCACCTGGTCATGAGATGACTATTGGGAACCTTGGGGAGGAGTCGAGACATACCAAAAGTGTTCATTGAGGGTGTTGTGCACTGTAGGTGGACCATTTCTCATCCCAAGTGCTTTGCAGTGGTCTGCAGGTTCAAGTCCTTGATGGTGCAGGTGACCATCAAGCCCCCAGGATTTACCTCATGGTTCAGGAGTGCAATATGTAGCTGCTCCCAGATTCAAATTCGGCCACCTGGGTAGGAACTGGAGCACATTGTGTCAGCCATGGAGCAGGGCTTGGCAAGGTGCAGCCACGCTACAGCGTGCCTCCTTTGCAGGAGCTCTCAGAGCTACACCTTGCCATGTCTGACCTGCCTGCTCGTCTCTGGGCTCCCATGTCACTCTGTTTTCACACAGGAGAAAATTTCGTGTTTGGGACTGACAATTTTTGTCATTCAATATTTTGAACAGTTCTTTATCCTAGCCCAGCTATGGTCTTTTGCAATTTTCTTTCTCATATTACTACAGATGAAAATTAAAGCTCTCTAGTCTAGCAAACCATCCTCCTGCTGAATGATATAGGGAGCTTTCCCTGAAAGTGGATTACACCAAATAGGATCGCTCAAAATTGTCTACTGCTCAATTTTTTCTTCAGCAACAAACACTCACCATTAATTCTGGAGGCATCAGGAAGACAAACTAATATATATATATATATATATATATATATCAGTCCTGGTCAGAAAAATTAATTCTTTTCCTGTACACCTGGGTTGCATGTAAAAGAGAGAGGTGGCTAAAACTTTTCTCAGAGTTAGTTGGATGGAGACAGATGTCTATTTGAGTTAAAGGGTGGAAATGTAGTCTTGTGGCTAGCATGAGGAAAGTTGTTCTATTTGCAGTACTGCAGAAAAAAGAAAAAAATTATAATTGAAGAAAAATTTTGATGATGTGGTTCTCTTAGTAAATTGGGAACAATGACCCTTGAAGGACCATAAAGAAAGTGAATGTCAAGATAATTTATTATTGTTACATTATCTACCTCATTTTTCACTTTGTCTTACTGAGTTGTTATGTCCCTTACAAGGTAATGCCCCAAACATTAATGGGCACCTTTTTATCTTTCACGGGTGTGAAAAAGCAACAAACAGCTTTGAAAAGGGTTATTTTCTGTCAGGTTTATGTGTGCCTATTGTTTTGACACAAGAAAATGAAGTATTTATTTGATATGGAGCGTGTATTTGATTAGCAAAGCAGCCACAGTCTCTAGGATAGCCATAAGCATGTGAAGCTCTTCTCTCTGAAGCAACATTTGAAGAAGCAGCTATCTTAGTTCAGGGAGTCAACTCTAGAGGGGAAAAAAAATGGTTGACATGGCTAATTGGTTTGTTGTTGGCTTGTTTTCTTTTGTTCTGCCCTGTCCTCTAGGAGAGCCAGTTTCTACGCCTGCCGCCTTGACAAAAACTTGTATGTAATCGGTGGAAGAAACGAAACTGGCTACTTGTCCAGCGTTGAGTGCTACAATCTGGAGACAAATGAATGGCGTTATGTGTCTTCGTTACCACAACCTTTGGCAGCCCATGCAGGAGCTGTCCACAATGGCAAGATATATATTTCAGGCCAGTGTCTTGTGTAATTACTGCAAACAAAAAAACCCAACCCAAAACCTCCATTAAAAAAAAAAACAACCCAGAACCCAAAACCAGAGAGCTAAATTTCTGTTGCAGCCAATGACTTTATTTGCATTTATTAACTGATGTGTATTTACTTTGCAGGAGGTGTGCACAATGGGGAATATGTCCCGTGGCTGTACTGCTATGACCCTGTGATGGACGTCTGGGCCCGAAAACAGGACATGAACACAAAACGAGCAATCCACACTTTGGCCGTAATGAATGATCGACTGTATGCAATTGGAGGAAACCATTTGAAAGGTCACATTTTTAATAGCAAAAAAGCATTTCAGTGTCCCACATCTCTGATAAAGAATATTTTTGTTAGACAGTCATTGTTAAATACATTAAAAACCAAGCAATACAATTTAACAGGACACTTGAGCCAGCAATTTTAAAAACATTTTATGCAAATTATTTTAAAATTATAACAGTACATTAAATATATGAGTAATGAATGCTTTAGATAATAAAAATGGGAGCTTCCATTACTCAAAGGCATGGACAATTTGTCATTACCAAGAATTCAATGAAACAAACAGATTATTCTTTGACCCGAAAGCACCAGCAATATTTTCCTTTGTAAATCATTTTCCAAAATGTGCAGTTAAAGAGAGCTTTATTCAGAGCAACACAAAAAAACAAGCTCCTGATTTAATGAAGAGAAAAAAAAGCAAACTTCCAGCCATTAAATATTAGGACTAGGCTCTTAGATCCCTTTTTAGTATTAAATGTAGCTTGCTAATTATAATTCTTTTGAGAGGTCTCTTGTTTTCATCTTTGGAAAGGTCTCATATTAAAATAACTACTGCTTGGGCATCTGGTATTTTTTTTGTCTTATCGCCTTTTTGTCGTTGCTGTTACTGCTAAAGAGATGTTGCTTAATCCATCCACTCAGACAAAAAGCGCAGCTCTGCTCCTTTGTCCTGTGACAATATTTGACAGTTTATATTCCTGTTTTTTCTTCTTTCTGCTTTCTTACTTAAAAAAACCCAAAGCCCAAAAAACCAAAAAACAAACAAAAAAACCCCAAACCCAATAAACAAACACTCCCAACAACAAAAATGAAAATCATAATACAAAAGAAAAAATAATGTTAACTGCTGGTGACACCAGGCCATGTATGACTCTGGCACCTGGGTCCCCATGAGACTGTAAAGCCACATGATGCTTTTGGAGATCTGAATGTCTGTGGAGCATGTAGAGGTCAAAGTCTCAGATGTAAATTTTCCCTGAGAAATAGTATCCATGCATAACCCCCTGCAGCCAGGTTGATGGCTGCTGTACCTCTACTCTCCACACCCAGTTGTGATGGGTGTTTCTGGACTGGACCTTAGAGGGTGAAGGCAGTAAAAGCTGCTTGCACATGAATACCTGCAAATTTTGTAGAGGTTACAGAGCTTCACAGTATTGGCTTTTCCTGCTGCAAAAGTAAAACATGTCACAGCTCTCCTAGAGCTAAAGCACATGGTTTGGTTTGCATAGCCTTGGATTGCTTCCATCCTGCCTTCTGCTTTTTTTCCCTGCAGTTTCACCTGCTTCTAATGAACATTATATTTTTGCCTCTACAACTGTTGCCATAGGTGCCTTTGTTATATATGAACTGCTCGCTGTTGTGAGAGGTATTTAACATCCAGGCTTCTGGAAGGACATGGCTGTCTGGTAGAAGGGCTTTTTGGAAAACTGGTTTCTTCTGTACAGTGAAACAAAAGGAAGAATTTGCAAGGACAGGGAGGAGGAAGGGGACTGAAGTGCGAATGAAATGCTACAAATTCTCCACTAGCAGGGAATAGCAGGGCTCCATGCAAAGCCCTCCTTTGTGAAGCTGGATCTGTACAGTAGTGTTAGCAGTGCATTTACCACATCACAGCCAGTCATGTGCATACTGCAGTTTGTTACAGGGCTTTGGACAGAGTCTGGGTGCATAGCAGAGCCTTTCTCTGGCCCCTTGAAAAACTTAGAGCAGCAAAATATTATTTCATATTAGCCATTCATTATCAAGCAGCATCTTTGTTAAGTGCTGATATCAGCCAATACCCTTTTTGCCAAAAATCTTACTTCTCTTTGCTGTTGTAACTTGAAGAAATGCAGTAGTGTCAAGTAAAGCATCCCAACGTGTTAAGAAAATCATAATTTTATTGCAGTGGTTTGAGATAGAGAGATGCCTAAATACTGGAGCAGGAACCAGGACTTCTGCTTTTTGTGTCTGTGTTCAGCTCACTTAATTCATATATTAATTGATACAGCTTGAGAGTCTGGAGCCGAGACCCATCTGCCCTTTGGGGATCACAAAACAGCAGTCACTTGGAGCATTTTTCGGCTGTCAGGGAAGGATGGGACCACTGTTTTTGTGGTGACATTTCATTTTCTTGTTGCCTTTAAGACTTTATCACAGCTGCATGCTTTAGGGTACACCTTAAATCAGCAAAAAAATTGGTCCTGCAAGTCACGTCCATCATGCTAAGGACTTTGTCCCCCTGGAACCAAGGGGCATCTGTTGACTTTTGAATAGAGTAGATCTGCTGACCTTTGAGAAAAACTGCCAGGACAGTCTTTTCCCATATGTTCAAACTTGTATTAGCACTGATAGATGAGGAAGACTATTGCTTGAATCTGATTGCATCGCTGCTAAGTTATTACTGAGTGTTTTCTGATATGATCAGGTTTTATATGGACTCGTGATTTGTAGAAGACTGTAGAACTAATCTTAAAAGCCTTCAACAGATTTATTTAAACTGAAATAATGAGACATTAATGTTACAGAAGTTGGCTTAAATATATACAGCAATATTTTCTAAAAAAAAAGTTTATAATGTTATAATTTTACTAATACAGTTGTAATAGTAATTTAATAAATTTAACAGTAAAAAAATAATAAAATGGAATATCATAACGCACATTCTCTATTCTTAATGCCCAGGTTTCTCCCATCTTGATGTAATGCTTGTGGAATGCTACGATCCAAAAGGGGACCAGTGGAATATCCTCCAGACACCTATTCTGGAGGGTCGCAGTGGCCCTGGTTGCGCGGTCCTTGATGACAGTATTTACCTTGTAGGAGGCTACAGCTGGAGTATGGTGTGTACCTGCTTTCTGCAATGGCCTTTCCATTCCTTTTGAGTTCTTCTAAGCCAGTCCATTTAATACTCAGATGGGATGGAGAGGAGATGAGGGGGGAAGTAGCTGCAGGAGTTGGTCTTGGTTGGGTTTTCAGCTTTTGGAGAATGTGGAGTGGTTTGCCACCTTTGTACTTTTCTATTTAGATAAGTTATTATTGGACTGTATTCACTGATATGGAGTAATTAAAAGCATAGAAAGATGGGATTTTGAAAAAATTATTGACGAGACTTTATGTTTATAGCTCTGCTTAGAGGCACTTGTAAAAGAGACTGATTTGCAGAGTCTGGGTGCTCAGCACATATGAAAACCAAACCTTTTGAAGGGCATCTAAGTTAGAGCTCAAAACCACGAGTCACTTTCAAACATCTTTAGAGCAGATGTGTGACTCGGATTTTACCAAAGCTACATTTAATATGACATTTTGTTCTGTTACAGGGAGCCTACAAATCTTCTACTATTTGCTATAGTCCTGAGAAGGGGACTTGGACAGAACTAGAAGGAGATGTTGCAGAGCCACTTGCAGGACCTGCTTGTTCAACTGTCGTATTGCCAGCCTGTGTACCATACAACAAATGATAGTCCAGGAGCATTCACATGAACACTGATTGCATTTGGGTGAATAATGACGGGTGACGTAAATATTTTATTAGAACAGAATTCCTGTTAACAAAAAGCTACCATAATTGACCCCTCATTCCATATTTATGCTTTAGGAGCAAACTAAAAGAAAAGAAAAACCAAGCGTTGTCCCATCTCAGATAGGTGCCGGTGTCTTATGTAGCAAGTAGCTAAAACACACCGAACATTACATGCTGACAGACTGCCATTTCAGACTGATTTAAACTTTTCCTGCTGCAGAGATACTCCTCACATCAAATTTAACTTTAAAAAAAAAATGATGGCTAACTGTTCAGATACAGCCTGAAGAGACAAGATCAGTATTGTGCATTGTATCTACCTGCATGTGACCTGTGTTGAAGTCATGAGGATGTTGTTTTCATGAATGCTTCAGAATTCAAATAGTGAAAAGCTCACACTGCATTGCAGAATTGTCTCCTCCTCTGTAATCCTAACCTACAGCTACTTCATATGCTCTGCAAGCAACACAGCATCAGAAGATTATAAAAGGTAAAGAAATATCATTCAGTTTTCACACAGCTTGGCAACTCATACTCTCTGCCTTCAAAGTGCCCATGTGGAAGTGCAGCAGAAAGCAGACTACAATGAAAGCCATGCTTTACAGAACACTTCTTGCAATAGCAGCTTAGGGATTAGGATCAAATTCTTCTAATCACACTTGTGTAGAGTCAGAGTCATTTCACTGAAATCACATGGAATGACTTTCTGCATTAGTATTACAGAATTTGGGTCCTACATCTTAAAATCTGACTTTGTAAAGTAAGCTATTTCTATGACCACTTAACGGAGCACCAGAAACCTTACTTCCTTTTCACTAACCTGTTAGATAGCAGCATCCATGCTAGTTGCTTCCAAAGACAAGAAGACTGCATTTAATTATAAATTAATTACTTTGGACTCTGCTTATGCACATTTTTGGAGAGACACTGGTAAGTAGTTAAAGTAGTCCTGCGTGGTTGATCTGAAGATGTACTCTGCAAGATTTTTACTATTGGTCCAAAGTAATATGAGGCTAGACTTTCCACTGCCTTATAGCCTGTGTAATTATTTACACATTGCAAAGCGAGTCAGAATGCTACCACATGGGACCAGTAGCATTTAGGACTTGCTTCATGAACTCATAGTTGCTTGCACAAATCAGACTGTCTCTGTGTTACGCTTATGCCTTTCTGTCCTGGCTTTGCAAAAGCAGTGACAAAATCTGAGCCTGACTCTTCACCACCTTGCAATTAGCAGACATAATCATCTGCACCTCACTAAAGTATATTCATAATACTTCCATTGCAGTTTATTGGTGTGCCAATCATTACCCTCTGGACCATCCTCTTTGCTGATATAAACTGACACTGCTCCATTGAAACCAATGAATGTACTTTATGTCAGCTGAATATCTGGCCTTTAATTTGCCTAGTGGTAGCTGGCTGCACCAGATAAAAGGCAAAGGACACTCAGATCCTGCGTTTTCATCCCTGCGCATATCTTTCATGACAGGACTTAATGCTAGTGCATTAAGCAGGGAGCAGGCAACTACTGGAGGTTGGTTTCTGCTGCAGAGGCAATAGATGGGAGAAAGAATTCATTATTTGCTTTGCAAAACAGAAAAAGGGTGAATGTACACAGAAATTACACTATATATTGATGCCTGAGAGCAGTATAAATAACGGAGAGCAAATACCATGGGACTGTTACTCTCTGGCATTAGCCCAGTTTTATTGCAGTGCAACTCCCTTGCTTGCAGCAGAATTACAGAAGTTGTAAAATTGGAGTTATGCAGTAAAGACTGATACCACACAAATGCAATAATCCAGTTGATGAGGTTGCTGTTTAAACAAAATAATTATCTGAAGATGCTAATATTTGAATGTGCCATTGGGGAGTTTTCCAGTGAGCATCACTAAGGAACTCATAAAGGTGGAGTGTATATCCTGAAATCTCAATCCATTTCTACTATATAGTGCAATCTTAGTTGGTTTTGTATTTATTTATATTGTTCAGATCCAAGGGATCCCTTGTAAAATATATTTGGTGCAATCATGACTTTTTTTTTTCTTTCCTGTTGAAAGTATATAAATATAAATATATATAAAAAGGAAACTGTTAAGATACTAAATGAGGAAACCTTGAATGACATTTAAAAGGTCTGCCACTAAACACTGACGGTCACCTCTCTCTAGTAAAATGTACCATTTTTAAAGGATACTTCTTGTCCTTTTAAGTGGTTCTTTTTTTTATCAAGATAATTTAAAGATTTATGAGGACTGTATGTAAATCTTTCTATCTTTTAGGAAGGCATGACCAAGGAAAAAGTGCTAACTGAATAAGTCACACAAAGAATGTAAATTTTGTACAGTACTAGACTGTGTAAATGAAGCTTGCTTGTAGGGGGAAACTTTAAATAAAACTTTATGTACTAATTCAACTGTCTGCCATATTCCTACTTATAAAGTGTATGTATAAATAATATCTACATTAAATTCTTTGGAACTTTTTTATCATGCAGATGTATGAATTTCTTTTATTTTGTGTCTGCTCTGACCACAAAAGCAATTGCACGCCTGTGAAATGCCTCTGCCTTGTGCTGCTCCCCTGTTCCGGTGTCCTATAGTTTCACAGAGTATTCTGAGTTGGAAAGGACTCACAAGGATCACTGAGCCATCCCCATACAGTGAGCAAACCTACAACCTTCGTGTTTATTAGCACTATACTCTAAACAACTGAGCTAATCTCAGAGTCAGGTAAATGGAAAGGACACCGCTTTGTTAAACCCAGTCTGGCTTTGAGGACTTTAATGCTAGTCATGGCAACTTTATCCATTTTCAAAATGACCCTCCTGTGGCAATTAACCCTTCTAATTATGGGTATTTCTGTTCTTAGAGGGGGAGTGTTAGCATGGGTATGCAGTAGAGGAGTTGGGACAAGAGATGTTGCCAGGCTGAAAAGACAAGGCTCTTCACCAGGAAGGAGAAGCATTATCAATACCAGTTACTATACTACTACATGTATTATTTATTCATGCCTACCAACCTTTGTCATGGACCAGAACCTCCCCATGTAAACCAGATGGGTGCACTGAGCAAATTGAAAGGTGGTCTCTGACCCCCATGCTTACAGCAAGTGCGAGTTGTGCTGGCTGAGGGCAAAATGACAACCTGTTCCAACAAGAGGGAATCAGCCCTGTTCAGATCTTTTGTGAGGAGGGGAAAGGTGAGCCAGTAGCAACTGCAATAAGATAGTACAATGAATAGGATTGCTTCATTAATGAGTTTATTTCAGCAGAGGAAGAAAGGGAGATTTATGCATATTATTTTTAAATAATGTGGGAGAAGAAGGAAGAGGAGAAGCTAGAAGCAATGGGCAGAGATATTATTAAGAAAGGAAGGGAAGGAAGCAAGAAAGAAGAGGTATGAATGAAGGGAAAAAATAGAAGAGCCTGCAAGAGGAGAAGGTGGGAACTTCTTGTGGGTCAGGGGCATGGAGAAAGTCAGAACTGGAGTAATGAGGAAAGCAAAGATGGTTTCTGAGAAACACATATCAGAACAAGCCTGGAAAGAAATTACAAGATAGGTGATATAACAAGTTGAAAAGAAACATGAGAAAATGCAATAAAAGAGGACATGAGATAAACACAAAACTAAATAAGCACTTGGTGATTATGCTGCTCCTATTCAGCAAATCATTTTTAGTGGTCTGGCTGTCAAGCAGAAGGATAAATCTGCAGAGTACTTAGTTGAGGCAGTGTTCAAGCTTTCAGTGCACAGACTTCAGCACAACAGAAATAATGAAAGAGATGCCCAGCGGCACCTTTGCAATGCCTGGGCTGTGGCAAGCACTGAGCTACAGTCTGTGCCTGTGACCAGGGAGGAGAGCTGACACTGGTGGTGAGAAGCACAAGAAGAGCAGATGAGTAACAACTCCTGGTCCCTGCTGGGCTGAAGAGAAGCACCCTTTCCATCTCTGATTCTCTGATGAGTGTCATCTTTGGGAGCTGGGCACATGGACTGTTCTATGGTTCACCTTCACTGTTGTCCTTCCTGCCAAACTTTAATCGTCTCCATTTTTTTGTCAGCATGACAAATTTGCCTAGGTACTTCTGCAGAGCTTGACTTGGAAAACAACAGACTAGTGAATGAAGCTATTTCCCTGGTCCTGAGATATGGTTCCATCAACAGACTAAGCAGTGTGAGAAGACTGGGTTGCTGCTGACTTGCAACCTGTACACATGCCCTTAAGAATGACAAAGATGACATTTCAGAAATAGACTTTTCATTAATTATAGCACTGTTTTCAAAGATAATGGTGCACCCACCTCCCAAAAGCTGGCATTGCTTTCCTTCATGTGTTTGTCCCCTTCCTGCCTTTAATACAATTATTTACTCTGCATCTGTGAGCCAATTTCTGAGAGAAATCCATGCCAAGCCTCATTATATATGCTGGTTTCTATTGTATTATAATCACTCATCAATAAAGTACTCTAGTTCCCTTGCTTTAAGGAAGAGCCCATATTTCAATTTGAATGGAGCTGTCTGGGTACAGACAAAGGAGACAGAAATCCCAAACAGTGCTGAAAGGCCAAGACAGTAATTGCTGACATACACGCTCCTGGGGAGTTTTAAGATACATGTTCTAATTTCTGTTGTTAGTGCAGCAGTGAAAAAAGAGTCAGTGTTTCAGCCTCTCCGGTCCAGCCCAAGGAAGCAGTGACAGCAGCACTGGGGTCAGAGTGGTTAGCAGGAAGGGAAAGCACATTAATGAATTCTGGAGGGCTTGTAATGCCATAAAAGATTCAGTTAATCTGCAGCATAGATGTTGATCAGCAAAACTGAACCTAACTCTCTGGACCTTGTCAGATGTATTCTGTGCATGTCAGTGTTCCACACCAATTACAGATTTTAGAAGATGCTCTCATGCAAAACTATGCACCCTAATATATAAGCCAGCTCAGATGTAACTAAAATTAAAATCTGACTGTGGCAAATCTCTGTGATCCTGATATATGAAAATCCAAATAAATGATTTGTTCCCAGAAATGAAAAATAACTTCAGCAGGAAATTTCAAAATTACTTATGCAGGATTAATCCAGTTCAATGAATGCATCTTGCGTTGATTAATAAAGCAATCCTGAATTGCAAACTAAAACGAGAGGAGACTTCTGGTACTGATATATTTGTGTATTTCTGAAGCTGGAGGGAAATGTGCACTTGCAAGAGATGTGGTCAACCAGTGTAAACAGAGATTGAATACAAATACTGATTTTCTAATTGTCTTCTCCCTGCAGCAGAAAACTACCTTTGTGTCATTGAGTCTTTCTTGAAGAACACAGGTAATATGTTACCTGCCACACAATGAGAACAGGGCATCTAACATGATTGTACAGTGACTCCAATTAGTATCCAAATGACATCTGCAGTCTTACATAGCAAAGAAAAGCAAAACTTGAGCTACTTTCTGCTGATTTTCTTGCCACATGGAGTAGAAATTTTGGTCAAGTAGCATTAGCTTTTGTGATCTGCTGCCCTTGAGTTTAATTGAGCTTAGAGGTGAACAGATACAAGGAAACTGCTTAGAAAGCGAAAATCGGGGAAGGAGATTTAAACAAATGTAGCATTTTCCTAATTTTTTTGTCAGCATCTACACAGACCAAAAATCAATTGAATTTACTTAAAGTGGTCTCATCACTTAATCTAAAAAACTATTCCTTAGTTTGGAAAATTGTCTTTGATCATTGCAGTGTTTTACAAAGGAATAGTTATGAATGGTCAAGGTATTTTGCAAAATGTAATTAAAATCCTTATGGTTTTACCTTTAAGAAATGGTTCACCCTTAAACATCTTCCAGAAAACCACACTGGCAGGATCATATTTATGAAGCTTGCTAATATGTTGGTATGTTGTGTGGTATTCAGTTCCTGATTCTTTGCAAACTCGTTTCCATTTTTGTTTGCATTTGCGCAAAACAATTTTTCAAAAAACTTTGACTGACCAAGACTGCTTTGTATGAATGGAGGCTGAACTTTAAACACACTTCACTGTGAATAGTGAATACCAAGATTGATGATCCATTGCATAAACAGTAACAGAAAAATAGTTGCTTCTTGTATATTTAGGGGTTTTGAGAAAGGTGTATAAATACATGTGCACATTTGCACCCAAAAAATGTCAGGTTCACAGGCCATAGCAAGGACAGCTGTGCCATAGTTTTTGCTACACAGCACTGAAACTTGGATGTTTTTCTCGAAAAACCACTCTTTATTTGCAAAGATGCCATTAGTCACAGCAGGAAGCATAACCAGAAGGAGGATGTCTGTAACTATAGTAAGAGATCACATTAAACTGTAGGTCAAAATCACAACTGACTGATTACCTTCAGGGTGAAAGTAAATCTTCAGACTTGCCGGAATGATACGGAACAGGACTGACTGGGGCTTGCCAAGGGCATCCTCTGCCTCCCCCACACCACAGCAGGGTCAGTGATGGCCAGTGCACTCCCAGCAGACATTTGCTGACTTGCCTAACCTTTGTAGTGATGTGTGACAGGATGCAGTCATCGTCATCATTAGAAAATGCTTCCTAAAGTCTAGCTTAAATGTCTCATTAGTTTAAAGAGGCGATTCCAGGAAGAATCTAAAATACAAAACATTTATTTTTCAAAAATGTAAGTCCACAGTTAAATAACCTAAAACTTTCACAAATGACAGAACCTTCAAAGCTGGTTTTCCTTCTCCTGCTTTCAGTGGATAAGGAGAACTGTTTATTCCCACTCTTTGCAACAGCTTCCTTTGCAAACTGAGACTACCAGTCTTCACTTCTCTCTAAGCCCATGGCTTGGTCTCTCCTCCCTGACTACAGAATTTACATCTACCAGCAGTCTGGTTTTCCCTTTTTAGCTGATCTCCAGCTGGTTCACATCTTCAGCTGCACACTGACCAATGCAGAGAAGACCAGGAGGTTTCTGTCTAACTTACAGTAATGCAGCCCAGGGTTGCAGTGGGCCAAAGCTTTGCAGTGAGGTCTTTTCATCCCTAGGAAGCCTCCCTTTAACTTGCCCAGGGTAGAACCGACCAGACTGGTATTTTGGCACTATTCAAGACAAAACATCCACTTCTTAACAGCATTTCCACTGAAGATAAGGACGGAAGCTGTTATCTGGCTGTGCAAGATTCAGGTGGGGAGTCCAATAAACTTTAGAGACTGGAGTGTACATACAGGACTGCATAAAGATTAATTAACCAGATGTGGAAAAGTATGGCATTTTTATCAGTGTCTGGGCACTTGGAAAAAAATTACTGTTGTCTTTTAAGCTCTTTTGCTTCTTCTAGTTTAATAAAATGAAAGATATCAGTGAAGAATTATGTCTGGCACATCATCACTGCTTGTGAATTATTCTCCAAGCATTCACTTTTGCCATGATATATTCCACTGATTTCAGGAGCTACTGAGCACTGCCAGTATCTGAAATGAAAAGATATATTTCTCCAACAGCAGTCTGTTTTGAGTAGCACAAGACTTTGTCATGCTCTGGGACCCCTCCTCTTGTTTTTAGGTGGTCACTCAAGGCAATTATTTTCATAGCTATATCTATTCATGCTTCTGAAAAACACCAGCTCTCCTGTTTTTCCTGTGAAAATGTCATTGGACATCAATTATTTCCAGCATGGATCCTTACGCCATCCCTGGCCCTGTAGTTCAGAGTTTAATCAGGCAGCCTTTTGTTGCAGTCCTTAGTGATACTGGATACTGAGTCTTGGCATTCAGGGTTGCAATAACACTGGCCATTCCTCTTACGTTGGGTAAAAACCCAAGAGGTTGTAGCCTTGGCCTGAAAAGTGAATTGCGTAGTAGACTCTATGTCTAGTCCAACCCAAAAAGTTGATAAATGAAGCCTTGGACAATCACTGTAAACCTCACATTTCTATGCTAGCCCACTGGGCAGGCCATGGGCTATGAAGCTTCATTCCCTCCTCTCCCCTCCATTCCCTGAAAATATGTGACAGTTCACCCAAATGCCTCCTTTCTGGTGTCACCCTTGGCACAAGGTATTCCCCAGGCTGTGCCCAACCCTGGCCTTCCCCAGGGCCCGTTGTCGCTCAGAGATGGCAGCAGGGCTGGCATCGGCCACGTGTTGGGGATGGTCACTGTGCCCTGATCCCATCCCTGTTTCAGATGGAGGAATTAAACTACGTTGCTTTAGAGAATTAACTGTGCAAACATTTTAGGACCAAGCTGCAGAACAGAATCGACACCCTTCTACTTCACCAGAGGGCACTTATTGATAGTTATGGAGAGAACTCAAAAAATCATTTTTAAGATCTGGAACAGCACTTAATAGATGAGAAAACAGAGTTGTCACTCTGTGCTGATTGGTTCCAATTAGAGGATGAACTGTCCTCAATTTTCCAAAGTATATTTGATTTTGAATGGGTTTCTCATGGGCGGTGGGCTACCATAGGCAAATCTCATTTTGACAAGTACTAACTAATTATGGACAACGCAGTGGCAGACTGTAATCTCTGTCATGAGAGCTATCAACAGGGATGCAGCGAAGGCTTTAACAGTGGGTGGCAGTACTCTGGGTCAAATTAATCACCACCATAATGACAATGAAATCAGTAGAGCTTTGGGATGTTAAGTTTGATAAAAGAAGCCATTCTGTTCTCTGTCTGGCTATTTACATTAAAGCTTGGCCTCAGCTTGAGCTAATCCTTTGTCACAGTGTTCAGGGCTGGCTTTTTTCGGCACAGTGGAGAGAGAACAAAGAGCAGCCCCCCTTGCAAGAAGCAATGTTTTCATGTCCAGATTTGAGTTGCTGCAAATAGATTAGCTAAGTGTGAAGCAGACAGCCCCAGATTTGCACAGGCTGCCGTTTTGAGGCACGTGAAAGGACTCAAAAATGTAAGTGGAATTTTTGGGGCATGTAACCTTGGAACTGCTGATGTGCATGAAGTCAGCTTCATTTGGCTTCAGCTTTTTGTCAAAGAGCTTTAGGAAGGTCTGTTTTGCCTCCTTTCCCTCCCTTCACCACAGCCAAAAGGGTTGAGGTCTGAACAAGAACCCCCTTACAGCATGGCATAGGCAACTGCCAGACAAAGAGATATGCAGTGAGTTCAGACACAGCTGAAAAGAAGTTTCTAGGAATAACCAGGTGAGATGATTCGGCATGTAACGATGCTACACTAAACTCTGTTAAATTTTAGCCCAAGTCAGCCTTGCCCTACAGCTATGGGCTTGCTCACCATGAGTGTTCATACTGCTTTATTCTGCTTTAGATACATGTTTCATGCTCTGCTGCTGATGGCTCTTTCTATAATGCTGAGCCTTGGAACATTCCTTAGTAATGTTCAATGTACCATTGTGTACCAAGGCACAGGCCCCCTCCAGACCCCCAGAAAGGACACATGCAGGGGCTGGACAGGAGCTTCCACCCCCGTTAACAGCTCTTCAGGCTGTGCATCCAGGGCAGTAAGGCCTGAGGCATCATTCAGTGTATTCCAACAGGTTTGTGTGGACACGGGCACACCAATAGGCTGTGCAGGTTGTGTTCAGGTGTGACACAAACATGGAACGCCTCCTTGTTTAGCCACACACGCCTCCCCCATTCCCTCTCCTACCCCACTCAGGGTTATCACCTCATGTCCTCTTCATCTTCTGACAACTTATGAAATACTGCTTTGATGAGGGTGATGTAGCCCAGCTTTTTGTCTGAGGCTACAATGGAGAATTTTCATTCCTACATCCACACTCCCATATAAATTTATGAATCAAATGTAAAACAATGTCTTTCCATTCATCTATTTACTACTGGACTAGTTACAAAAATATATAACTCCCCTAAAATCCAAATAAACTGCCAACCATCCGTTTTGAATCCATTTTGTAACTATGCAAAATAATCTGTTCTTTTGTTAGAATGGTTAAAGGAGATTTAGAGGGAGGAAAGAGCATGGTGACTTCCAAGGGAAGAGTGAGTGATTCAGTGCAAAAAGGGTAAATTTCATCTGCACATTCTTAACTGTGAGGACATTCTGCACATCTCAAGAGTGCACTAAGTGGTGCAGTAAACCAGTAAATTAGAAGAATGTAAATTCTTTAGTAGGAATTGCACGCAAGGGAAAAATGCTTCCTCATGCTCATATTTGTTTTCATGAAAATAATGTACACTCTTTCTAAAATCATACTGGTACAGAGCTGAGTAAGACATCAAAACCAGTAATAGATATTACACTGGACTAAGAAATGGCAATGATACGATTATCTTCCATGTTTCTGATGATCACTGTGATAAAACCAGGACTTGGCATATTTAGAGCCTGGCACTGAGTAGGGAGCCTTGTAGCTCCCTTCCCTTCTCACTCTGTCTGTCTTATTTATCTCTCATTAAACTAAATTGTATTCTTATTGGCTGACTGACCTCTGATACTGTTATTAATTGATTTATATAGTGCCTTTTGCAAGCCTCAAGGCACTTCAGAGAATTGAAAATATATATAGGGATCACTTCACCAATCACCTCCCTTTGAGCTGGAAACCAGTGGCCGTTGCAGTGGCACTGGGAAGGCTTTGGGTTGGAAAAGAAGGCAGGGTCATGGAGCCAGAATTTCCGGCAGTCCTACTGCCAAGCAGCTGCCTTGATATCAGACTGGAAGCATCAGAAATCTTTCAGAGAAAAGGCTACGTCTGGCAAGTGATGAGTCAACAGAACATGTTCAAAAGCAAGTGTGAGACACAATATTTTCACAATGAATTCAGTGCCCAGGGGTCATGTGTGTTTTCCTGAGGTCCTGATGACCACAGAACTGCCCAGGCATAGTTCCCTCAGAACTTCCACCCAGCACCAGCCCTTCTTGCAGCACTGACTGACCTTCCCACTGGCTCACATGTGCACATGTATCTGCAAGCCTTACAGTGCTGCCACAAGCAAATGCCACATACAGGCTTTGTCATTGAACAACTACTAGGAGCCACACGTGGTGCTTCCTCCTCACAATGTGTCAGGCACTTGGGAAGCTGATAGGGATTTCAGAGTGGAAACTGGGCTTGCTGGCTGGCTGAGCCCTTTTTAGCTCAGGACCCTGAGCATCCCAGGCAGTGTGTGATGGCTGCTAGCAGCACTGCTACACTTCCTTGATGCCTGCAGTGCTATGAGTAAGGAAGAAAAAAAAATGTTGAAATAGGCTAACCCACACACAGAGGGTGGCCACCAAGAAAGGAAGGGATTGCACACACCAAAAAAAGGATGCAGACCTTCTCCACAGAAGGTCGCTCAGCCCTCTTTTCATTACCTTCAGTGGTGACTTGCAGCACCACAGCAGGACCACACTCATGGTCCCTGTCAGCATTGATGACAACTTCCCAAATGTGGGAAAACTGTAGGTTTTCAGAATAATAGCTTGAGTATTCACAATAAACATTTTTAATACTTTCTCATCAATTATAGATGAGAAAGCTTTGTGTTTTTTCAGAATATTAGAGTTTTGTCTTCATTTGAAATAGCTGAATGCCTCTAATTTAAAAATAAATAAATAAATAAAAATCTTTCCAAAGGTGCAAACATAGCAGAGAATATCAGAAATCTCTTTATTATGTTAGGTCATTAAAGCTACTTAGTGAAATGCATTGTATAGATCTGAAGGTTTTGAACCTTTCCCCATTAAAATGAACCCTGAATATGAAAATGTGCACCCCTTTCCAAAGCAGAATTAATTTCACGGACTCCATTAACAAGCAGGTCTGCTCTCGTCTTATCTTTCAAGAATTCTATACCTGATTGCATTTATGTTCTCATTTAGCATCTCAAAATGGGCACTTTCTCCCAAGAAGGGTTAGTGCATGACTCACCCGCTTAGTTAGTCTGACTAATTAGCATACAGTCACCCATTAACAGCATTAGAACAACAACTGTAGCTCTCATTTCCACACTGTCTGGAAAACAGACCTCTTCTAGTTTGCAAGGACATTGGTTGCTCCCTGTCTTCTGACAAGTGTGGGGTTATTTATCACACTAGCACAGGATTTGCAGATAGCTCTGGAAGGGGTGATATAATTCTTAATATCCTGCAAAAACCTTCAGCCCATAATCTTTCCTAGCAATTTATTGGAAATTATTCTAAAATGAAGTCCTTAAGTCTGCCAGAAACCTCGCTGACATCCAAGCTGCTCCCATGCATTTCTTTCAACTTCATTGAAAGAAACCAGTGGTGGAAATTAAATAAGTTTTTCTTATGTACAATAAGTCACAATAAGTGAATCAACATTAAAATCTTTCATACTTCAGCCATTCACAGCAGTCTTGGACTTATTTCCCACAGCTCTTCTAGGTGTATCAAGCCATGCTCAGATAGAAGTAAGATTTGTGGGTCCTTAGAAGAGTAATTTCCCAGGAAGCATACCTTGCAAACCAGGAACATTTTTATTCATGGAGGTGATGCTGGGAACAGCAGGTTAAAAGACTGAACTAGGGAGGCAAAGCCATCAGCTGCTGGAGCTCCTTAAGACAACTGCAGAGTGCCCAAGGTACTCAAGGAGATTTACACAGCCAATTTCAGCCTGACCCAAATAGGCTGAAAAGCTGTAGGACCTACATAGGTGTGAATTTCTGTTATTTATTTCAAAGGGCTCTTCATGGGAAGCCTAACTATGGTCACTTAAATGCCAGGACAGTTAGTCATTTCACTGCTGGTCACCATATCAGAAATACCTATCAACCAACAGACTTCCCCCATGTCACCAGCACGCAGGTGAAACCCACCATTGCCACACACCTTCACACCATGCTCCAAAGGAATAAACCTGCAGGCTTCAGCTCCACCTGTACAGCTCTGGGATGGTCCTCAACGTGTGATGGGAAGTACTTAATCTCCCTGGCTGTTGGCATGGAGCTGTTGGATGCTGGTGTTTGGCTGGGTTATTGAAATGACACTGGTTTCACTGGGTGCCTCGGAGCCAGCGTTGTCACCTGCAGGGCCTGCAGGCTTTGTAAGTAGGGCCCCTTGCCTCTGCCTCAGCCAGCAGTGAGTAACAGCAGACATAATAGTTGAAAACATGGGTGTTCAACGTAATATCACAAGTTTTAGAAATCTGAAAGTTTAGCGGACCTGCAGGTTTTACCTGATGGGAAAGTCACTATTAGACAACAGGAAATCCAGTTGCCAGGGAGGCTCACATTGGACAATGCCAGAACTCATGCTGAGCGAAGTTTCTATCCGCTTTGAGCAAAAGCTGAGCCGCAGATTCCCTGACCAAAGATCCCTCACGGAGCACTGGATGTGATGTTGCTTGTACCTCACTCCTGCTGCGCAGTCACATTGTGGCGCTCGTAATGACTGTCTCTGCTACAGCTGAGACTGAGAAACAAAAGCTCCTAGCACAGATGGAACAACACCAATGCCCCAGGAATCTGAGTCTTGCTTTCAAATTGCCCCTGATGGTACCAACAATGACCTTGTCCAACTCACATTAGCAGTTAAACAAGTTTCAGGACCAGTGGAGGGCAATATTGCTTTGGCTTCCTTGAATAAAGGAATCGAGGCACCAGCTAGGGCACAGAGCTGCTGAGTGCAAGGCAAAACCCTTACTGTGGGCACAGGATGACACTTATTGTTCTGTAGAAACCAGCCCCTAGAGTGTATGGCCACTGGAGCACCAGCACTGCCTTTGTAAAATGTCTCACTTGCTAAACACCAGCTTGCTGTAGATATTGATGCTTTTGTGCTGGCATCATGTCCTCAGACCAGTGCACAGGGAAAGACAGAGGTGGAACCAGCTCCAGGGTGAAACAGATTCATTGTACATACCAGTCCTCTTAAAACTTCTATTGTTTTCCTCATTATGAGCTTGATTCAGCACCTAAAAATTTCCCAGTTCCGCACTTACCACAGGTTTATGTCTACTTAAATTTACAAAAGAAATCAAAAACGGGGTACTTAAGTCACATTTTGTAGAAATACAGACTAATTAATGCAGGAAATGAAGTACTTCTTGACTTCAGCAAAGCATTGAGAGCGTGAAGCCACAATGCCTGTAAAAGTAGCAGGTGATGTAAAATATTTGCTTTTTTTAAGTACTTCCTTAGACCCCTTTCATAATATTAAATTCCTTATTTTAACATTAAGAAGGAATGTTCATATTTTGTTTTGCCTCTCAGCACCTTTGAATTGATCTTGCAGTGGTATGATTTATTCTGCTATAATTTCTCTCTCCTGTTTAAGACTTTGATTCATTAAGTGTTTCCCTGGAAAGAAATGCTTTGAAGTTGTACTTGGTGAAAAGCTGTGACATTTCTCCTTTTTCATTTTTGGTGTCTGTGGCAAGTGATGGCTGCTCATTGGTACCCACAGAGCAGGTGACTTCTGGGTGACTGGTGCTGCTGGGGTGGTGAGTGGGCTTTCTGGAAAGATGGAACAGGAGTAACAGGGTTGAAGGCTGTTTGGATAGACATGGCAAGGATACTGTCCAAACTAGGGACAAAGCTGGGGCAATTGAGGGGAAATTAAAGTCTGATGGGGTTTGCAGGATAGATGTGGGTTTTGTGGGGGCAAATGGTGAGGTTTTTTCCTTTTATTTCTTCTCTCACCTCCTGCTGCCACATCCCTGCCTTGTCCCACTTTTGTTGTGTCTTGGAGAGCCACAGTCCCTATGAAGAGTCCCACAGCAGGTGCTAGCGCAGTCCCAATACACACCACTAGAAGCACTGAGAGTCCTGCTGCCCAGGCTGCAGATGGGCAAATGTGTCAGGGAACACAATATCTTTGGTTAGACCTGTTATTTGATTGTAAAAGCACAGAAAAGCTTCCTAGGTTTGTTTGGGTTTTTTATCTGCAGAGAAGCTTGAAAGCTGCCTGAAAGCTTGCATATTTTTCCAGCTATATCAGTTGTTCCAAGAATAAAAGGTATAATTTCTTCCTGCAGTCTGTGTCTGTCATGTCTGTAGATATGTAGCACAGCTACAACATGATTCAGAATTTAGCATGTGCCATTCAGTGTGAGCTGCACATCTGTGCCTGCTGAAATGCTGTGCAAGAGCCAGAATTGTGCACCTCAGACCACTTTTGAATTGTATGTTCACCTTTACCTTTATAGAATTTATTTACACAGCACAAAAAGGATAGAAAATTGGAACTGAAGCCTGTAGAGCCTTAACATGCTATTGAAATTCCTTTTTGCGTGAGAGAAGCATTTGTATTTTTTATAAATAACTACTAATGATAGGATAGCAGAAAAGATAAGTGACTCAGTGGAGGCTACGTACTTTCTCAAAAGCCAGGGATTAACAAAACATATTTGCATTTCACCTTTAACATGCAACTCCCAAGAAGAGATTGGCAATGCAAAAACCATTCCTCTTATTGATATTATACATTTGTCTTTCAAAGAGAGTTTTGATGTTAGAAATATTATCAAAAGCTTTAGTGAAGACCTGAAATATTTAATCATGAAATAGGTCCCTCAAAAATTTGAAATCAATTTGGGTTTTAAACTTTTCGCCTTGTGATTCCAAAAGGGGCCCAGTGGAACCATGAAGGTTCAGCTGCTTTTTTTTCCCTTGCGGTGATACTTCTGCCCCCAGGGAGTTCCATATTATTTCATTACACATACAATGTTTCTGGGTCCGGAAGATAGGAGGTAACCCAGCTGAAAAGCCTCTATTGTTAATGACAAGAGATGCTCAGTGCTCAGTGATCCTACACTTCAATAAAGAAATTTACTGTACTTAGGAAGACTGGCACCTCTGCATATCTGCAACTCTGATCAAAATGGGGGAATCCAAAGAGACTGTACATTTATATGAGTTCTGGCACATCACATGGCATGAGAATATGTTGGTTTTACTCTTCTGATACCAGTTAGTGTCTCTTGTAAATCCATGATTGTTCATCTGCTTCAATTCCCACACTTAACTAACAGCTTTGCTGAAGTCAGGTTAAGCATGCAAGTAGGGTTAATCTAACTCATCTGTGAAATGCTGACAAAGAAGACATTCTTCTCTTCTATTACATTACCAAAAATATTGAATTAGAACTTTATTTAGTTAGAACTATCAATTGTCGCATGGGTCTTTAGCTCATTATATCAGTGCATCCAATTACCTTCAATTCACAATCCAGTTGGCTTATAACACATGTTCACAGGGAAGGACCCTATACATCCTCAAATTCTCTTCTGACATGCCTGTATTCCTCAGACACAGGTGACATTAGCAAAATGATAGCTAAAGTTTCGGCTGTTGAGAAAGTCACAAAGATCATGGGGAATGGCATCTCATTCTTCTGCAAAGCTGGCATAAGTTTCTCAAAGGGGTGAGCAAGATGCAAGAGTACTTCTGCCTCAGGAAACAGAAAGAAAAGGATAGTGTTGGTCTGAAGAAAAGATATTGATACATCCTCTTCTTCCTAGGGCAGAGATGATGCTTCTGGGAAGGGTCCTTTGCTCCAGCACAAGCTCTGTCTATCTACCTCACCATCCTCAGCCTGGCTTCCTGGGCTCTGGAGTAAGCAGCACAGAGACCAGGGCTCAGTGATCTGATAGTTTAGCCAGATACCTACACTGCCTAAGCAAAGGGGCAGTTCCTGCTCTACTTGGCCAAGAACAGGAAACTACAACACTGGTGTTCTGATATTGGTATTCTGTTGTCACATCTGGTGGTCAAAGACTGTTTTGAGTTGCTTTTATTACACTGGCATTTAATCAAACATAGAGTCATCATAAACAGGATGGGACTTGGAAAGACCATTTATATACTTAGCAGTTAAATATAATCTTAATCTAATGAGCAATGTTTGCTAACCAGATCCTAGCCTTAGCAAGGAAGATTTATGATAGTGCCTCATTGTTGTGGTGTCAGATACTCATTAATATCTAAACGAAATTTCTCCTGAGGCAATGTAGACTTCTTACTACTTCCTGACGGGTTATTGTTGTACTCTTTGAGGTTATTTCTACCCTCTTTGTCATTTATGCTTTTGAAGATGCTTAATCTGTCTACTTTAGTTTCTCTCTGCTTTAGTCCAGAAAAGCCTTCAATCTTGCCAAAGAGTTTGGAGGAGAATAAAGAAAACTGCTAGATCCACCCTACTTCACCTGCATCTTTCTTTAAGTGCTCAAAGTGTTCATAACTGGACACCATTCTCCAGCTGAACACCACAACTGCACTGAGCAGAGCAAGAAAATTTCATGTATGTTGAAGACAAAGGGACTTTTTTTATACATCCCAGTGCAATGTTTACATTTTTGCCTCAAATTCACTGCAACTTCCAGATCCTCTCCATGACTTATATGCTGTTGCAGCTCTTCCCTGGTTTATGGGTTTTGGAGTGCAGATTCTCCTTACTGACTGTAGGGCTTTTCCTTATAAACTTGCACAGTGTTCTGTTCTCATCACCTTCTCTAGGACATCAGCAGTAGTATGGTTCCTAATTCTGTCCTTTGAACTGTTTACAGGTCTCTCAGCTTGGTGTTTTCTGCAAATTTGACAAATACATCCTTTCCTTCATCAGTCATGTTGTTTCTGAAATTTGCTCTGAATGAATATTCAACACCCAGCATTACCACGACAGATCTCTGGGACATTCTCCCTGGAAACATGATGCAGTGTGAGAGTTATCACTAATTATTCCTTTTAGTTTTTGAAGTGATTTTGAACTGACATATCCAGGATGTGTTTACCTTAATTGCTCATGGGAATTCCATGTGTAACTCTGACAAAAATCTGCCCAAAGTCAGGATTGATAGACTTTTATTCCTTCTTTTCTAATCCAAAAGGCCTGTTATCCTATCACAGAAAGAAATTAGGCTGCTTTAATACAATTTGTACTTGGCAAATCCCTTTTGTCCTTGAAGTTAGTTTGGTTATTTGTTCCGTGAGTCTCTGGCTCTTCTTTTGCTGTTTTCTAAAGGTGTTAGGTTTATCATTTTCCAGGCTTATCCCATGTAATTTATCTGTCACACATTTCATTACTTGTTTTCATCTCTAGCTTCCTCTAAAGGTGAGATTTGGTCAACTTCACCCGTCATGAAGCAGCACTCTTTTAAGCTGACACACTCTTATGCGCTTTGTAATGTGCACAATCAATGGCTCCAGAACAGCTTTGGAGCACTCATACAGTCCTAACTATCCTCATTTCAGAGGAAATATCAATGCTCACACCTATGGTTAAACTACAGCCATAGTTGCCTCAGTCTCCACAACCACAGCACTGCCATCAACTTGTCAGCTCTGCTTTGGTCAGCCACAGCCTCAAGTAGCCCAAGGTAATTTTGTTCCTCAACCTGAACAACCACAAACTCCAGATTTCAAACAAAGTCATCTTTGAGGCAGGCCACTTATTGGATTTTGATTTAATTTAAGAAAAGTCACACTCCCAGTATAGCACAAACAGTTGTAGGCTGTAAAGGACAGAAGAGTCAAGTTTTGAAGTCAATTTTCTCTCTAACAACATACTAGCTCCTCTGTCTCCCATCCTGGCTTCTCTCACCTCTCCGGTCCTTCCATTACACCAGATTCTATCTATGCCTCATGAAGCACAATGCTGGAGAGATAAGCAAGGTGGAAACCCCAGGAGGGATGTGGGAAATGATGAATGAGGCAGCTGTGAAAACAGGGTATGCAGAGTTGTACAGAGCATCTGTGGTGGTACATTCCACCCTCACTCCATCCCCACCTTCCCTCCCACACACCCCAAATACTCAATTGCTGCTGCAGCATGAAACAGAATTTATGAAGTTATGGTTGATTTGGAAAATGACAAACAAACTCCAGAACCCATTCCTCGTATAACTCATTGGTTTGGCCAGTTCAAAAGCCAGACAGGAGATGGTGACTAACTATGGATTACCAGTGCTTATATGCCAATACAGCCCCGCTAACAGCTGCAGCACCCAATGTGGAAAACCTAACAGCCACACTGCAATCAGCCACACACCCGTGGATGGCAGTGCTAGACAGAAAAGATATGTTCTTTATGGTCCCCTTACAGGAAGAGGATGAAGAGAAGTTTGCTTTTACTTGTGAAAGTGTACAATGTACCTTTTGCAGACTCCCACGGGGGTATAAACATTCACCCATGATTACTCATGCAGTGCTTGTTGACCTTGCTGAACTCTTACAGTCTCACTTCCTCAATATGTGAAATTATATCAATATAGAGATGATATTCTAATTGCAGGAGATTTGCCTGAAAGGGTAGGGGAAGCAGCAGCAACAGTGTGACAAGAACTACATAAAGCAGAAGTTGAGATCCCACCTGAGAAACATGTCAAGGACCAAGTGAAGAAGCAGAGATTTTGGGTACTTGGTGGATAGCAAGCAGTGCAGTAACTTCTCCAGACACCTTAAGAAAAATAGAACAAGAGTAGATGTCCCGATCTAGGAAAGAGTTACAACATTTAACAGGAACTTTAGGATATTGGAGAAAACATGTCCCTGGATTTTCTACCACTGCTTGCACACTATATTCATTTTTATGAATGGGAAAACTGTGGAGGTGGAATTAGGAACATGAAGAGGCAGTCAAAATCTTAATACAGAAATTAAAAACATATCAACCACTAGGACCAGTATACCCCCACGATCCTACGACAACAGAATGGGGTTTTGCTGAACATTGTACTTACAGTAACCTACTTGAAACCATTTCACTGATGCCTCAGCAAAAAGGATAAATGGTAAGTGGCAATGTAAGGCTGATGCACTAAATATTAGCACTGGCAAGCAAATAATAGGAGAAGGTGAACGTAGTACAGAAGTAGGAAAATTAAGGGCAGTTGTTTTGGCAGCACAGAATGGAGGAAAAATGATATATGTGGACTCCTATGGTGTGTAGATTACACAGTGGTTCAGTCAATGGGAATCACTGAACTGGGAAGCAGGCAGATCTCCAGTTAGGAGAACTCAGGATTGGCAATTACTCTTAGATATAGCCAGGAAAATAGCATTCAAAATGGGATGGGCAAAAGCTCACACCAAGAATAATAAACCAGCCACAAACTGGAATTAAAAGGTGGATGAATTGATTGAAATTAGGGAGATAAAAATAGGGAACTCTTTAAATCCTAAGTGGTATCAATTGGGAGAATAGCGACATCAGAAAGTAGGTCACAGTACTGGCCCCTAGACAGGAAAACTTGTGGTCTTACTCTTATAGAATGTCCTCGTTGTAGATTAAAATTGCAATCAGATCAGCCTGCAAAAGCACTACCCTACACATCAATCAAGGAAAAACTTTGTAGTCTACATGGCAAATTGATTATATTGGGCCATTCAAACCCTCTGTGGGAAACCAATCTATCCTCATAGGAGTAGCAGTAGTCTTCCAGCTCACCTATGGTGACTAAGTGCTGAAAGTGCTGATGGACAAAAGTACAGGGGATATTATCTTGGTTCTCAAGTCTATCTGCTCTTGATACCATTCCAAGGGATACTGGCTCACATTTCTCATGCAAAGAGTTGCAAGAATGGGCCAAGCAAGAAAAAATTCAATGCATATTGCACCCCCACCAAATGACCCCAAGTCAAATGGTATTGTAGAAAGAGCTAATGGGTTACTGAGAAGGAGCAGCCTTAAGCCACACAATGTTCAATGGGATACTTGACTTTCCAAAGCACTTCATCCATTGAATAATCAGTAGTTTGTAAACTGAGCATTCTTTGTAAAGCTGAACCTGATTCTTTACCTTCCAATGAAAGAAAATACTGGACAGCGTTAGAGCCAGGACAACGTGTTATGGTAAATTTACCACAAACTGGAACCATGCCTATGACTCTGACTAAACCCTGTGGCTCAACTGATAGGAGCTACTGATAGGAGTGGTGAAAAACAGAATCAATGCACAGTGGATATACCCTGCACCATAAAAGGGGTAACCCAGTGCACCTTCTCCATCAAAACCTTTTATTTCTTTTCTTTTACAGCAGAAAACCAATCTATACTGATAACAATGACAACAGCAGTATACCCCCAACACAGTCTCCTCTTTCTTCTCAGTTGAGAAAAATATAATCCCTGCAGATCAAACACAAAAGTCTTGGGACCATGCACTACTAAATTATGCTGAAAATGCTGGGATCTTGCCAAAAGATAAGGCAAACTTAAACATTGCTACTTTAGTTATACATGGAAATGAGGCATATCTAACGGATAAATGGAGATGAGAAACATTATATGGAAAAATAATTAGAATAATTCATGATAATTATAACAGTTAACAAATACGATCAAGTGACATCAGGGAAAGAGAAGGAATAAAAATAAAAATAAAAATAGGGTACTGGGCAATCAATGAATCTACCCCTGAATATATACTGATTTTTTCAAACCAGGAAATAATTAGAAATCTTGCTATAAGAGATCAAAACCAGGTTGCTGGTTCAATTTCACTTTTACACAACCCATATTCACATTTTGCTTCTGGGTAAACACTGTGTACAACTGTTGTTTGATTTTATGATTATTAAGCACAAAATAAGGAATTTGTGTGCAATGGGGTAGCTGTGGGTTGATGAATATGTATCTACACCTGATCTAAATGTATCAGCAGCAGTACTACACAATAACATCATCTTTTATGGGCCAGAATGGATTATTACAGATGAAAATGATAACCAGAAAATTCTATCTAACTAAAGGGAACTAAAGGAGACATCAGTTTGATACAATGTTGAATACAATACTTTGGTATACACCATAAAGCCAATCATTGTGTTGGGATTAAATCACCATGGAACTATCCTCTATCTGACAGACCATAAAGTATGGGCACAAATGGCAAATTGTTGATGTTGATTCATGTTAGAAAACAATAGAGATTTCTTTGTGAAAGTAATACCATTAAGGCCCAAGACATTTATCTGACAATGAACAAAACATTTGTCATTTTGAAATACAACCTGATGAAATCCTGAAACTGTACTTTTATATGATAGAAATGGATGTTTTTGTTTGAGAACTCTTTATGATTTTGTACTTACAGATAACAGCACTGGAAAGACAAGCAATCACTCAAATATCTGTGTCTGTTATTTTTCCAAAACTGTGGGATGCAACTTCAACTATTCAGCTCTTGTCACAGTACAACAATTGTTACAAGCTAACTACACCTCCTATCAAGACTGACCACCTACTCCCACTGGCAGGAATCTTACATTGCTGAAGAAACTCATGAAACTTTCATGATGATGAAAACATGATGGCCTGAGTCAAGTACTAGAACATACATGTCTGAAATCATGGACACATAACTCTCTGTTCATCCTGATACAGAAGAGAAATACCATGTCCTAGGAAGAAAGTGAAGAAAGATGGTGGGATACCTTATTTGGGTGGTCACCATCACTGACAGGAACTCTAAATCAAATGCTGCATCCCATTGAAATTTTACTTACTTCAGTTGTATTGTTTTTTATTGAACATTATTCTATATGTTAGATGTAGAGAATAGCTAGACAGGTCGCAGTGTTGCAAAGTCCTCCTTACATATATAATACTACTCAATCATGCGTAATCAAACCTTAATAATTATGTAACAATGAATAATTTCCTTCAAATTACAACTGGAATATGGCATTAATCCGTTTATAGGCACAGAGGCAAGAGGTGACCACATCAGCACTCTGTGGAACAAGAAGAATTAACTTCATTTATGGGGTGGATTGTGGTGGTGCATTTCTCTCACCCCCACAGCGTCCTTGGACCTGCTTTACAACTTCAGCAACTCCCATTAAGCCTTAACTGTACCAGCTGGGCGGTGAAGCGTCCCTTGACTGTATGAGTTGGGCAGTGAAGCATTTCTTGGCCATACCAGGAACTTTTGCATGGCAAAAGTGGGAGCGGCACTGTTCATATAAGGGACATCTATTTCCTGACCAAGGTGGAGAACAAGGGATAATAATTTATTCCCTGACAACCTTGGAACATTACTTCCCTGAATTGTAGCCCAAATGTAATGGTACCATTGTTACTGGACTTTGGAAAATCTTCTGTAGTTACTAACTTGGGTAATGGCCAGGATGGAAACTAATGGCTAAAGCCAGTCATCTTGTGATCCTACAAACAGGGCACCTAAATGAGGCCTGCTGAATTCTGATGGATTGCAGGGGGCTGTGCCAGCACCTCTGTCTGAGTGGGATGCCTCTCAGAGCTTGCAAACTCACAAGTTTTTGATACTCAAAGGACCATCACCAAAAGCTGAGGGGGACTGGGCTGATATCCTCCATAGCATGAGGCTTAACTCTCATCCACTGAGAAATGCAAAGGTATTCAACATGAGTATTTCACTGAACTCAAGGGGAATTTTAGGGGAATTTTTAACAGGAACCTTTTTACATATACGTATATATGTATATTTATATCTACTTATATATATTTATATAAATATACACATTTCTAAGTCTGTGTGCATTCATGTGAATTGATTCAAATGCCCTTTAGCAAGAATAGTATGAATATTGCCATCTTGAATCTATAATTAAGTGGTTGTTGCAAATCCTACTGAATCACTTTATAAATATTAGTCAATGATTAAGTGCTGCTAAAGCCTTTAGACATAAATGGTTGATCAAATACGGAACAGAAATTGGACTCAGCTGCATCCAGGATCCATCAGTTTAGATAGCGAGACAGTCCTCTCTGAACCTTGTGACTCAACAGAAAGGTCTCCCTTATCCTTTTGTACCCCTACCCTTTTGCATCCCTCATCTCAGTGTAAGTCATTCTAAATTGATTCTAATCTGGTCTTCATTTATATGCTTCTTGTATGTAGTGAGCAATAGAGTGAACCTTGCCATCAAACTCTGTTAAGTCACACTTCCGCAAATTCAGATTAAAACCTACTTTTGCTAATGCCTTTGGTGATGATTCCTTTAGTGGCCTAAACCACTCATTTGCAAGAGTAGCATATGGGCAAAATGGGAGCTGTGTGTGTGATTGGGCAGCACATCGGCTCTCTTGGCAATACTAATTGAAAAAGTTTTAGCAGTGACTTCAAAATTTCTGGTGTACAAATAACCAGAGAAGGTTAACAATAATAATGTTGAGCGGAATGGTGTTCCCCAAGAAAGCAGCAATTTTATACTGTTGTAGTGTTCTGTGGCAATATTGAAAGTTTCCAGGCAAACTATGAACAGAAGCATTTTAGAAATGCAAAATTAATTCTTTCTGTTGGAAAGGGAAGGGAGCCTGTCATGCAGGTGTACAACCTGTGTGTCCCACTGCACAAGTCTGTTTCACTAAACAAGGCATATGGGCCTTTCTCAACATATTTTTACTGTCTCTTCAAATGATGTTCAACTGCTTGATCAATATTTCAAATGCTGTGCCCAATCACTCCTTCACCTTTGTGTGTGTGTGGGGACCTGGATGGAAGTTTGATTTGTTTTAACAGTAAATCAAAGAAAACGTTCTTGATTTAAAACACAGCTTTTACTTAAGGGAGGCATATCTTTAAGAGTATTAGGCTGAGTTAGAACTGAACATTGATTATTTCATACCTTTGTGGCACAACTGCACCCTCTGTTACTTCTCTCTTTACTGGGTATTAAGCATTCATGTTCATAGCTTCCCTCCATTCCACACCTCCCTCAAGGCATTTTTACTTTTGTTAGAGGGAAAGGGAATGGTATCATGCACGTTTCTTAGGCAGCTGTAGAGACCAAAAGACAATTCATTTATTCTTGCTTGCTCTACAGTTACTGTTCTAATAGCTCATCAGAGGGTGTGAGCTGCTTAATTACATTTCACTTTCACTGTGTTTTATCTCAAAAAACAGCACAATTATGCTAATCCACAAAGTAACATTTGTGCATCAATGATGTCATCAAAACTAAAACATGGGCTAAACCATCAAATTTTCTCAGGTTTCTTCTACTCTAAAGGCGCATTTCAGACACGCTTGCTCCAGATTTGCAGGGAATGCTAGCAATCACAAACTGATGTTGGGTATAAGATACTTCACGTCAAAGGTCAACCTGCCAGCATGGACAGCCAGAGCTCAACTGTGCTGCCCCTCTCCAGCATCCAGACTTCTTGTGCAAGCTCCCCTAGCTCATAATAAACATCTTAACCTGTATCCAAATTATCTTGGAAAAACAATCAAAATGTAAATGTTTTACACGGCTTCATGTGGGCAAAAATATTTTCTTTCACCAGGGCAAGGTGGAAGCCATGTAACATCCCAGGCTCCAGCACCAACCGACCTACAGCTGCACAAGTGGCAGCAAGCAGAAAAGGTGGTGTGACCACAGCAACCCTCTAAGTCCTTATAGGAGCACCACAGCGCTCAGCAGTCTGTGCCAGATCTGGGCCACAAGCCCTTAGATCCTGAAAGAAATTCTAAACATAAGGAAATCCACTACACTTCCGTTGCTCACTTGAGACAATACATCGCTATCCAAGATACAGAAAGCTACATTAAATGTTTTAAACTCTCAACATAATTAAAATACTGTTAAGAACTTGTAACCTTAAGTTACATCTTAAATTTAAAAAAATTCTAAGTTAATAGCTAATTATTTTGAAATTATCATTAAACATTTCACAATTTTGAAATACTGTGATTTAATGAACAGTTTTATCTGCTTTCAAAGGTAGCTTTAAATAAAAACTGCATAAGAACTGAAAAATCACTAATGTTTCCTTGACAAATACTTATGATTTAAAGTTGTTTCAGTCAAAATAAATAGAAATAAATAGATTGCAGTTGGTAATAATAAGAAAACATTGTATCAGAAACACTAGTTGTGCAAATGGTACAGGCAGTGACAACAGGAAAAAGAGAACTTCCAACAGTCAGACTACAAGGGAAACTAGGAAGGAAGGGAGACCATAACAAAATAAGAAAGAGATAAGGCATGAAATATGTCCTACAAAAATCCTGTGTTTCAAAGGCCGAGGTTCTCTCTTTTAGAATCACTGCTTCAAACCAGTGAGGAGCAACTGAGGCATGTAAGAGGGGAGGGTGCAGGAGAGTTAGTTTCTGTCTTTCTTGTAGATTATAATTTCATTTTTCCAGAACTGTCAGGTTCCTCAACTTCTGTGTTGACAAAATATACTTCTGTTCAGCTGAATCATGCAGTACAATCCCAATATGTCTTCTTTCCAGGGTTGCTTTCCACAGCCAGGGCTTTTATGGAACTTAGATGAGGTTTTGGTGATTCATAGTACTTAAACTACTTGAGAGCACTTTTTCAATTGGAAAATTCACTTGAAGTAAATGCATCATCAGCATGATTGTTCATGCATGAAAGAACTACAAGCAAAACAATGAGCACCATTTTTTAAAACCTACATTTAAGCCAAGAAAAACAGTTATCATGAACTATTAAAAGACCTTATTTTTCAGTTTCCATGAATCTCTCATGGAAAACATGGGTTATCCTTGTCTCTTCATTTCTTATTCTGAGAATCCCAAATTGCAAATGAAAAAATATAATGGGCACATTGGTTTAGAGTCATTAACATGATACATAGCAACATAAATTATATTATCTACAACAGATTAAGCTATTACTGATTTAGCCTTATTCTTCTAGTAGTCTTTTCCAGGAAAAAGCCTATAAAATCCAGGCATCAAATAATCTTACTATTCTCTACTTTGCTTTCAGAATGCTAAATATAAATAAAATGCTATTTAAATCTTTTAAAGATTAACGGAAGATGCTTTGGTATCTGCTAAGCAATGTGGATTTGAAGAATATGCCAGGTACTTAAATGAAAACAGAGGCTTGCATTTTTGGCATTTATCTGAAGGAAAACATGCTATCTGTGGGTTATGTATTTTCATATGTCTGTATGGCATTTTCACAGGTGATTTGATAGTGGTACTTCCAAAATATTTCTATTCCTAAGCATCAATGCAATATTTCACTCTTATTCCATTCTGGCAGTGTTTCTTTATTCACTTAAATAGATTCATATGATACATAAAAAAGGTCTATCTGCAACTCTGAATGCTTTTGATATATAGAAAAATATAGTCAGACTGGTGAAAGCAAGTATAAAAGCAGGAACCTCCATTAAATCAGAAAATAGTCACCAAAAAAATAAATTAAAAACTATTGACTGCTCCAGACAGTCATTTGGATAAGCTGCACTAACCAAAACCACAGGGGCAATTTGAGAAAGTGACTTCAAATCTTAAGAGCATTTAACAAGGGGGCTCACCAAGTCCCCAGGTCTGAGTGCACCCAGCCCAGTCCCAGCTTTGTGCCCATGACCAGTGGGAACTGGAGATGGGTCCATCAGATCTGAAGGTCACAGGAATCAGGCAATTTCACAGGGGAGTGGTACAGTCCAGATGTGAGAGCTCCTCACCGGGGGGAGCATGTTCCTGATGAAGAATGAGAGGATGCATGCTCATGTTGCCCTTTGGGTCAGGTTTGGGGGTAGCTGGCTGCTTCTGGGCATGGATGGAGACTCCTGCCCTGCAAGGTGACCTCTCAGGGGAGCTGCCATCTGCCTTACAGTTTGCTAATCAAGGTTCAGAGGATTAAACACCACCAAGCGCAAATACCAGTGTGTCTCTTCCAAAAACCCTGCTCCACCAAAGGCAGCAGAGCTGTGGCCTCAATTCTGTCTGTGACAGGCTGACAGTCGCCTTGTAGCTGAATTGGCAAGTTCAGATGTAGGAGAGGAGCCTCTGGCATGGGAGTTAGCAGGACCAGCTGTGGCACAACACACGGAGACAGGAGCAAGCTGGTCAGTGATAGACAGGGGAGGTGAGCTAATGCCTACGGGGTAGATGGAGCATCTTCACTGGTTTACCCCTCCAGTAACTTTGCTTGGTGAATTTGAATTGAAACATGGATATTTCGACTAAAGGTGATACAGATGTAGCCTATGTGTTCTCAGGCTCATCAATAAGCAGTCTGCTTGCATGGTTTCCTATTTATTTCTATTACTGGGTAAAAGAGTAATCAGAGGAGTATATAGAAGCTTACCTTCAAAGCTGACTGTCACGGCTGCTTGGCCTTAGTTTGTGACCTTGCTAGGCCACATGCTCCATTTTGATCTTCCAAAATTGCTGTAGGAATCGTTCCCATAAATTGTACCCACAAGTCCCCGGGAGAGTGAATTCAGTCCTTCACCTGTACATTTGCTCTAATTTTCTACTCTCCGTCCCCCTGATCTGGAGATCAGTCATTCCCCTCCATTCACACTGCTTCTGACATTACAGGTGCTAAGAAAAATCAGAATAAGCACATGTACTTAGTGTTTTCCTCCTAGTCTTTATATCTTGATGATAACATATCTTTTCACCCTCTCTTCCTGTTACAGGGTTCTTTTCATGATGTTACTTAAGTTTTTTCCAAATAATATAGACTCCTGTGGCTAAAATGAGGACAGGAAGATAGGCAGGGATGCTGTTTACCAAGATATCTTCTGTATTGGTTTTGCACGGCCAGGTTTTGGTAGGCAGGGGGGCTATACGGGTGGCATTTGTGAGGAGCTGCTAAAAGGTTCCCCCATGTCTGACAGTGTCAATGCCAGCTGGCTCCAAAATGGACCTGGAGCTGGCCAAGCTAGAGCCCATCAGTGACAGTGGTAGAACATCTGGGTTAAAAGTTAATCACAGAACCACAGAATGGTCTGGATTGGAAGGGACACTTTTCAACAGTTTTCATCAGTAACCCTGCCTTTGAGTCATTCTGACCCAGAGAGATGTCCTGTTCTCTGATGAAATCTAAAAAAAATTATATTCCAGTTTAACAAAGAGTCGTGTCTCTTAAAGAACTAAAATACTTTACAGTTGGCCCAGAAATTTCATTCAAGGATTAGTGAACCCTGTTTTGCCTATCATGAGTAATTTACCTCAATTTTGTCCATCCAGAAGTGGTTTTATCTTAACAGAAATGAAAGCAGGGTTTCACTTTGGTCACTTAAGAGAATGTATTCAGTGAGTAATCTTGACATGAGCAGTGACTTAGTACTGAGGATTTTAAATCCAAATTAAGATCTGCTCTTTCTTATTATTATAATTTTAGCTTATACCTTCAACTCAGTCAAACTTTCATGAATATGCTGCTAATATTTGTAATTGCATTGGTATTCTAATATTCCATCCACATAATTTCAAATGGAAATACATTGAACCACTTTGCAATACTTTGTAAGCTCTATTTCATTAAGGAGGAAGCTTCGTTTATTAAGGAGGCTATGGCAACTGTAATGGTGCCATTATGTTTCAGAAACGTGTTTCTTTATCCTTGGTTTATGTTTATGTTCATCTCCTTGACTTTTTTTAATTTTTTTTTTTTTAAATAATTGTTGCTTGTAGGAATCTGCAAAGCAGGCTTAGTGACAAGATTATGCTGGATGTTTTGCATTAAATATTTTGCTGAAGAATCTCTTTGGTTCCTTCCTGCACTCAGAGCAATATAAAGTAGTTTCTGTAACCATGATGAGGAGTTGGCTCATTTTTGTGGGGGTTTGGCTATATGAAAAATTGGCTGCTGTATCAACTCTTCAGAAGAGATTAGGGCAATACACCACACTGAGGCAAAGTATGAGGTGTGAGCCTTTTGAGAATTTAAAAATATGGCATGATCTTCTTTGCCCAAAGTACTTCTCTACTCAGAGTAAACTGAGCAGTTATTTCTGAACTGAACATTTCAGATAAGAAGCAAAAATGCAAGAATCATGAGTAACCATAACAATTTACAAATATTGAATAAAAATGAATGTTGTTTTATTAACCTAACATTTTATAAATTAAATTATAATAAATCTAGTCATTTTTCCATGTGAAAATTAAAAGGTCTCCCACAAAAACGCTTTTTAAAATTATGTATTTATGATTATTATTTGCCATGTTTTTGGAAAGATAGAGCCAAAAAAATGGAAGTGAGCAATCAAAAAAGATCAATGAGAAGCAAATGAATCCTTTTCCAAGGATATCTCAATAAATATAATGGAAACTTTGTTTTGTGGTTTGCACTGATTGTCTTGTAGCCACAGTCATTCTTTTCAAGTCATTAGCTTCATTAAACTAACTATACGTATGATTAGCTCTGTAAGTACAGTAACATCATATAGTTTGCAAAAAAAAGGAACTTTTTTCTAAAGCATGCAACACATATTTTAAAAAAGATAAATTCAGTTCATTGAATGGTAGCTTTTCAGGGAGCTAACTTTTAAATGGTTTTAGCCAGTGGTAAGAGATGGAAAGACTGTCCCCTTGTGGATAGGAACATGAGGAAAACTAATACTGTTACTCACTGACAGTAGTGGTAACCTCTGGCATTTGGAATCTCATTAAGAAATTGGCTAGAATCCTGCCTTGCACACTACTCATAAATCAACACTCACATATACAAAATGCTATGGAGAGCCTTTTAATTTATTGGTTGGCCCGACAAACAGCAGAGGGTGAAGACTGAGCTAATGCAGCATCCTTGTTAACAGCATCAGTCCGGGCTAACACCTAACTCTAACTGCTGCAGGTAGCTGCAGTGGTGCCTGCATAGAAAGCTATTTTGAGAAAAACAGCTCAGAGCAGACAATGGGAGAAGGCTCCACAAAAAAAGACAAAGCCTTATGGTATATCTACAAACCAGTGTGCTACCCACACGCATTCATCTGTCATACCTGTGCTAGAGCATCCATCTACAGGACAAAGCACCACTGTCCTCACTCCTGAGTCGCGCTGACAGAGGGACTGGAATGGGATTGATGCACAGCTGGCTAGAGACACTCATCCATGCTTGCAGATGTTAGATTATCTGTCAGCACTACAGATTCCCCATACACATCGTCACCTCTGACCCCTGAGAACTACCAGAAGATGCCAGCACCCCATCATCTGTCAGAGCTGGGATAATCAAGGCCAGCTTCAAGTTTCTGCATGGGGAAGCAGAACTTTATGGGGCTGCTGAGATAGCAGGGGATGTTTGTCATAGGATGTGTTCTGGTTTATGACATACAGTCTTTCCCTATTGCAGGCAGTTACAGCCACCCTAACACTTTCATCTGTTTATTATCTGCCTTTATTAAGAATTGTCTCCCAACTATCTTGATTGCAAGAATTTTCTGAAATATCATTAGAAACTTCACAGATTTTAGCTTGGCCATATTGACAAGCAGTGTATATCTATTCACCCTATTATCCTCTTGTTTAAGCAACTTTTTTTTAACACTTTATAACTTAATCCCTGGTAGAGAGTAATCATATTTCCTCCTAGCCTTTGTTTTGTCCCAATAAGCAAACCACATGACTACAGCTTTATTGTACAGGCCAGGCTGCTCAAATGCCTTCAATAATGTCATGTGTCAACTGAAAGAGTACTGTGGGCTCAACTTCTTCTACCAGCAGTCACTCAACAATGTATTTGATCTTATCAATACAAAACCTTACTCTGTCCTTAATGGAAATACTTTGACTGATGCCTTCTTTGCTAGTGTTGGGTTTTTTACACAGTCGCATCTCAAGAGTTCACTCCTAAAAAGCCCAGCTAACTTGGTAGTTGATTTTATCTGTCATTTCCTACTGACCGTAGCAGAAATTCTCATTCTTCCAGCAGTGATAGACAAACAGGTGGCTGACACCCTTTGGAGACTTTCTATCAGAAAGCCCTAAAGGTTTGTGGCTAACCAGTCCAACACTGGCAAGTTGAGGTGCAGGTTGGTGTGCAGGTAAAGGGAAGATAATCCTGAAATAATCCTTTGATAGGAGGACATTTGTGGAGTCACCATCCTTGGAGGTGTCCGAGAGGCATTTGGATCTGGCACTGGGTGATATGGTTTCCTGGTTTAGGGGTTGCAGTGGCAGTGCTGGGCTAGCGTTTAGACTCAGTCTTAAAATGCTTTTCCTACCTTGGTGATTCCATGATTTTACGGTCCTGAATTGTGCTAGGTGGAGCTCACTGAGTCATCAGTTGTCCTCCACAAAAGTGGAGCGTGTCGTATCTACTGATGCATGAGCTGGTCGAGGAATTACTCGAAGGGCTGGAGATGACAATGTCAAAACCCATGGTGGGTCCTTGCAGGACTAGAGAGACACGAGTATTTGCAAGGGTGTGTTAACACCTTCCATTCAAATATACCCAGTTCCTAAATTTATGGCACTGGGTGAGTTCCACATGCACGCTGGCAAATGGCCAAAGGCCTTTTAATTTGGACAGTGTGGGATTCTGGTTGGAACATCCAGATATATATGCAGCAAGTGGATACAGACATGTGGGGGCTTTTCTTCTTTTTTGTTTTTTTGGTATGTTACAGGTCGTTTTGACTGTCGGATGAGAACAAACGAAAGGCGAAAAAGAGGAAATTCTCTAAACCCGTTTCCTCTATCCGCGTCTCTAGCGCCAGGAAGCAGCGCCAAACCAGGCTGTTTATTTCTGTACTTCACGGCCAAAGCGTCACGGGGGCTGTGAAAGTTCCCTCTTTTCCTCCCCGCCGAGGAAACTCCGTGAGACAAAGCTCTTCGCTGCAGCCTTTGACGGCCCCTGCTCGGGCCAGCGGCGGCGGCGCGGCCTGAGGAGCCCGCGGGCCGCCCCCGCCCCGGCCCCCG
>VWZF01000204.1:877394-1080987 GCA_013396755.1 Sclerurus mexicanus | reverse complement strand
CTGTGTGTGTGTGCCCCGGGCTCTGTGTGTGTGTGCCCCGGGCTCTGTGTGTGTGCCCCGGGCTCTGTGTGTGTGCCCCGGGCTCTGTGTGTGTGTGCCCCGGGCTCTGTGTGTGTGCCCCGGGCTCTGTGTGTGTGCCCCGGGCTCGGTGTGTGCCCCGGGCTCGGTGTGTGCCCCCTGTGCCCACCCTGCCCTCCCCGGTACCCGGGGCTCTCACACACAGCCATACCGGCGCTGTCAGTGCGGCACAGCAGGTCTGGGAGGTGTCAAATCTCAAACCTTTGCCTGGGTGTCAGGACATGTGTCACCGCGGCTCCAGAACCACTGCTGAGGGCTGGCCTGTTGCACTGTTCTTGCTGTTCGTCTGGGCCTTGGGAACCTGCTCCTGGTTTAAACTTAGGAAGACAACATGTTCTTACTGTTTCCTATTGCCCATGGAGGCCCTGCTGTATGCTGGCACAGGTGCAGAGAAAACCATACAGAATCGCAGAATCAATTAGGTTGGAAAAGGCAAAGACCAACCTGACACCACCTTGTCAACTAGACCATGGCACGGAGTGCCACCTCCAGTCTTTCCTTAAACATCTCCAGGGACAGTGACTCCACCACCTCCCTTGGGCAGTCCATTCCAATGTCTAAGCACCCCTTCTGTGAAGAAATTCTCCCAAATGTCCAATCTAAACCTCCCCTGCCTCAGCTTATGGCTGTGTCCTCTTGTCCTGTTGCTTGGGGAAGAGACTGACCCTGACCTGGCTACAGCCGCCTTTCAGATACCAACCTCAAAGAGCTGTCAGATGTCAGTAAAATGCCCAGTTCCTCAATCTTTCAGGCTAGAAAGGGATTTAACTTTTCACTAATAATTTTAATTTTATAAAATCAAAATGCTTTCTCCCGTAGGTAGCTGCATGCACAGTGATTAAAGCAGAGCCACTGCTCTGCCATTAGCCCTGCCAGACCCTATCAATTCTGTGCTCTACCACCACGCTGCCTCCCCTGGAACCTCTGCAGATGGGAGATGATGGGGAACTCCCCACTGCCTTGGTATCCCAGCCGTACAGTGCCATGGGGAAAGCAGCCTGACAGTCCACCTGCTGAAAACTGCGTAATCAGCAGAAAAAAGTGTTATGTGTGTACAGTGGAGTTGGCTTAACTAAATTAAATAGCAGATAGTAGCTGTGGCAGTAGTTGGTCCAGGAAATACTTAATGTACGTGAGATGACTTGACCTGCCCACATGAGAACAGCTGAACTTAAACAACTTTTTATTTTCTTGCCCATTCTTCCAAAACAGTTTCTGAAACCATCATGAACAAGGAGGGAAGAAGACAACTAACAGTGAAGTCAAGAAATTGATCCTAATAACAGGCAACTTGTTGCCTGGCTTAGCAAGGAATCCCAAAGAGTGGCCATGAAAATAAACTTCAGCTGATATGTTTTATATTGGGACAGAGGTTATTATTTTGAGATTATTATATTGGACCAGGAGGTTATTATTTTGAGATACAATTTCATTTACTCCTATTTCAGTCCACTGCAGACTCAAAACCTTTTATAAAGTGATGATATTAAAAATGTATTTTCCAGGTTATGACTTAAACTGTTTCAAGGAAAACTGAAGATAATGTGAGTTTTTGTGACAGTTATGGACTGAAATGAACCTTGTTAGTTTTATTACTGACATCTGTTGTTGAGAGATTTAAAAAGACCTTATCTGAAATGTAAATGAATCATCCAAATGTGGTATCTGTTACCTGAATGTGTTTTTAAAGTTATTTCTGAGATACTGAGTTCCATTTAATTCCATCTTAACAGGTGTTTTAGAGCTTAGACTTTGAAAACAAGTGGGATTGTGGGTGCTGTCTTCCAAAAGAATAATATTAGCAGTGGAAGTTTCTTTTTTCATGTAGACAGCTACAGCAGAGAGGGTGCCCTATTGTGGCTCCTAATGGTGTAAAGGAAAAAGCACAATACAACGTTTTCTCAGTTTGTGATGTCTTCTCCCTCATTGTTGACACCATCAAAACAATTAACTCTTTTTATCTGGATGCCTGTTTCATACAAGCTCAGTCAAATGATCCCTTTCTGTTGTGCTGCCTACTAAATGCTCATCTGCTCTTAACTGAGTTTTCACCTTACCTGTCCAGCTGACACAGTGATTTGAGTAGAGGGAAGAGTATCCCTGCTGTGCAGTCATGCAGCCTTCTGAGTTCCCTAACAAAATCATGTGCCACCACCTTCCTTAGTGGCAAAGGGTCATAGGCACAGAAGTTAAAATGTTGAAAGTCTCATTTCTTTGTCATCAGGAACTACAGATTTGTGTTACTAGGAAAAATTCTAGTGTTATTACAGGGAAAAAACCAACCAAGCATTTTGGTAGGCTCTAGTAGTAGTGATATTTTCTAAAATTATGTATTTTATGAGAAAAAGCAAAAAATGCATTAACAGTAAATTTTCATTGAAAGCTTTTAATGCATCACTTAAACACTCAAGGCTGGGTGCCCTTCCTCCTCTTCAATTACACAGTTCGGAAAAATTAGAAGCAGTTATAGTTTTCTAATTAAACTTATACGCATCATAAGGTGAATGCATTGTATTATGAATAGACTATAAAGAATAAATGTTTTTGTTTAAACAATGGCATTGCATATAAAGCCATAGAGAAAGTTTATGAACAAAAAACCCTCTTCTATACCAGTGAGCAGAATTGTGATCTCATGGACTGTGAGGTTATTTTGCTGTATTAATGGTGGTGGTGGCCCCCCAGCACACGTTTTCTGTGAGAAACATTTCTGCAGAGCTGTGAGTCCTCTCAAATCTGTCATAGTTGAAAATGGTACAGCTTCAACATCAGGATTAAAAGGTCTGTGTAGATGCCCTGATTACTTACTTTAGAAGGAAATTAGACCTACAAGGAAAAAATGAACCATAGTAAACATGTGTGTTAACACCATGAGTAGCAATCCACATCTTAATTCTTTTTTTTTTTTTAACAATACTGGTTTTTTGGTCACTGTTATTTTCCTATCAAACCATCTTATCCTATGAGTTGCTTATCTTAGCAAACCAGCAATTATTAGTATTTGTGACCGCTCAGATACCATACCACTTCAGATATTTCTTGACATACACGAAAAGAGCCTGATTCAAGTAATGCACCAACAACTAGTAGGGGTTAAGTATGGGTAGGATTAACACAGTGGAAACTCAACCCACAACATCTCACTGGGTGCTTGCCCAGTTTGGGCATGGAGCTGATGGCAACTCCTTCCCTGTTTCTGGAGCTGAAGATGCTGTATTGACAGCAAGGGGGCATTCACCACCCTCTGCCCATGTGCTCACTGTTGCATCCTGCTAAGCTGCTCAGACTTGCATTTTCTTTGGATCGACACAGTTTTTGAGCATTTTCTGTTTGGAACTCACCAGCTCTGTTGGGGTGAAAAGCGTCGTAATTTTCTAGGCTAGCTGCAAAAGACTTCTTTGAAGTCTTTTCAGGTGGCCGAAGCCTATTTTATAGATATTTAGATAAGAGAGGGGCATTTCACAGTTGAATTGCCCTGTGGCTGACTATTTTTAGGCTTTTTAGGCCTAATTGTCTATAAGATGCCGCAGTCCTAATATGCGAATATTTGTTCTTTGGAATATAAAGGAAAGAAATTAATTTCATGGCTATAAAACTTGGAAATAACAACTAGAATTTGAACTTGCACCCAGCATACCCCTTTTTGGCTTTATTTCACAGCTTAAAATAACCAAATACAAGCTGTTGCATTCCAATAACATCTATCTCAAGAGCTGTAATCAATGCTCACTTTGTTATGTTGATTATGTTGTATAACACCTAGGCCTAAAAGCATCTGAAATTGTGAGCTGTCTCTTTGGCATTGTGTTTCTCATTTTTCTTTTCTGTCTTGCAATTTGCTAAGTTTGCTGGAAGTTTCATATAAAGACATGAACAATTCATGCATGCAGAACATATTGACTTCTGTTTTTCACTAACATTCATTGACCTTTTAGGTCAATAAATTTTGAAGTTGACTTAAGAAGTCAATATGCCTGATTTTAATTTAGATTAAGTTTTCGTCTGATTCAGCACTCTGTTTCCCTTTTTGTAAATAAATAAATAAAGCTTATAGCAATTTATTATCAAAATGCATGTCAACTAAGAACTTTCTCATATAGGTCTGGGAATCCCTCTCTGGATTATAATTTTTTGCTGTATTCCCAATGCACCATTTGAAAGTGATGTTCCAGCCACCCAGTGTGTGCCCTGTTCCTCTCAACATCAATTTTAGAAAATGATACAGATAATTAAACAAAACCATGTGAATTTCAGGAGCAAATGTTTTCCATTACATTGGAATTTCACCTTACATGAGCAAATTTGACTTAAATTACATTTCCATTTGACATTATTAATTCCATCAAGGAAGCTTTGTGTAGTATTAATTATAGATACCAATTATATTATTTCATCTTTCCTTTCCATTGAAGCTTCAATGAAAATTCATCAAGTGAAGGACATGATTATCATAATAATTTTTTTAATCCACCTCAACTCCCTTACCACATACACACAAAAAATATTAATAGCATTGGAGTCATGCATGTGAAAGTGTACTCCTCAAAATTTTCTGCACAATGCATCTGTCAGTACAAAGGAAGGGAACATTTCTTCTGTTGCATTTTTGGTTTGCTGACATGGATACTTTCCTTTGATAAATTAATTTGGCAGTCAGGTCCTTACAGAAATCCATACAATGGTATTAACTTAAAGTTTTTGTGATTTTTCAATCTGTCTTGAAATGGTGAAAAGCCACTCTGATGTAATTTTAAGTACCTATGGTTTGATCTTACAGAATTTTGACCATACAGTATTGTCAGCCGTTGCAATGTCACCTTAACTTCACTTAATATACTTGACAAAAAGAGCCTTATTATTTTTCTCTGGGGAAAAAGGTGATCAGAGGAATTATCAATTGGTATTTCAAACTTCAGCAATAAAATAATAGGGGAAACAGTGGTTAACTCTGAGAAAATGTGTCACTCTAAGATAGCACCTGATAGCTGGCTGATTCTAATGTTAAAACTGGAACTTTAGCAGCCCATAAATCCAGGTATCATCTACCACATTTGGAGTACTAATTTGAAAATATAGTAAATGAAAACATCATAAATTATAAGAAAAATAGCTTTGAGGAAAGCTCTTTAGTTTATGTAGAGACAACATTCTGCACTGATTTTAAATATTATTTGTTTTTAGCGTTGGCATTCTGCATATGTGATACATGGTGATTTAGGCTATAGAGACAGTCCTCTTCATATTAAATCCCATGTAAGTTTGCCTTTATGTTTAATTAGTACAGCCAGCTCTTCTTCCTGTTCGTGTAACCCTGCATAATTCTTTTAGGGATTTGGAAGTAAGGACAGAAAAATGCTTTGTAAAAAAAATATTGCTGTCTTTCCATTCATAGCTGCCATGCTGTTGAAAATCATCAAAATATTTGCACAATGTATTATTGTGCATAGGCCATGAAACTGCTGTCATGTCACTTGGCTGTCCACAGAAATACCTACTTGTTTCAGAGTATCTGCACCTTTACTTTGGCCTGCTCCCCCATTGCTTGGTATTGGCATTGCTCTGTATTGTATTTGTGCAATGTATTGGCACATAGTTGCTTTCACCATTGAGTAATTTCCTTTTACAACTTTCATTTTGAATGTATATGCTTGGCTAGTTATTCTTTTTTTAGTATTGTTCCTTCTCTCTGTTCAAAATTGTATGATTACTAGACCTAAGAAACACTCTTCAAAGGGAATACATGTTATTATGAGAAATGTTACAGATTTTAATTTTTTCTTCTAGGCATTGATTTTAAAGTAAAGCCAGTAATGTTTAATGATACAAGAGTGAAACTTCAAATATGGTAAGTTTTAATTTGTGTCACAAATGAAAGCCAACTAATTGCATTATGACATGAAAATTATCGTCTACTGATAATTGTGCATCTTCCTAACATGCAAGAGTTCTTACTAGGTCATTTTCAAATTTGAATTTAGCCTAGGGGAGCACATTTTTTGCAGCAACTAATGTAAGTTTAAAAGAGGGTTGTCACTGGGTTGCTTTCACAGTAAAACTTGCAGCATACAAGCAGTGCAAATCTATGATCCATAGTAAGTATATTTAATTATATAGGAACATCAAGAAAAGTGACAAAGCAAGAAAATTTTATGTTTCATTACCCATCAAATGCATGTTCAAAACCATCACCTAGAGAAAGCCAGTAAGAGGAGTCTGTGAATGTACACTATTTTTTGATTTGGAGGTTTTTCTACTGGGTATATAGGGCTACTGACAGCCATCTCTTCAGGCATCCAGTACTGAAGGTTATCTATATTTACCAGTATTTAACTTCTCAAGGAGTAAATCTGTACATGAATTATCTGAGCAGTATTAGATCTGCAGTTATTCCCTCTCAGGCTTTAATACAGAAGTATTGAAGGCTTGTTTACAGCTTTCTTAAGGCATAATTATGTGTAGGAATCACTTCATCCCTGTATTTTGTCAACTCTTTCCCAAAACCTGTCTTCCATCTAAACCAGCTTATTGTTTGTGTCATAGTTTACAAAGGGCTCATCAGAATACAGGGGTGTCATCTGACTCCTGCAATGCTTGTACTCCAGATTTTTTTTATCACCTGAGTTGCACTGATCATAATGATTATGTATATAAAGAAGCAATGGTGGAGTTCACATTACACTCAGACTTCAACCACTGATTTGGCTTCCCTAGTAGGGCTGTATTATTCAGAATAAATTTCCAGTGTATTTCTTATACTGCTATATCTTTCACCCGTATCTTTTCTTGTTCGTTTCATGTTAGAGTACATAATTCAAAATTTGGACAATACTCCTTAAAATACAATGATTATCCTTGGGGATTCTCCAGTTTGATCATCTTTTTATTGTTTGTTTGTTTGTGTGTGTGTGATTTGTTACACTTTCTTTCAGGGATACTGCTGGCCAGGAACGATTCCATACACTTAGTACTAGCTATTTCCGTGGTGCACAAGGCTTTGTTCTTGTATATGACATCACAAATCTGAAGAGTTTTCAAAGTATAACAATGTGGATGGAAGACATATACGAGGTAAGTATATCTGTAAGTGGTTGATCTCTTAATGAGGGTAATTAATGTTGTTTTAAATTACATTAATGAGATTAAATGAGATTAAATGACATTTAAATGACTGCATGAGATGTATTCTTGTTTCTGTATGTTTCTAATGAGAATTTCTTGCATTTAACTCAGCGTACAGTATGATAGTAGAATTACTGTCATCTGAAACTGGAATACGGTATATACTATCCAAGACAAGACCGTAGTGATACCAAAGTGTCTTCTGAAGTGCTTCTAAAATGTACAGTCCAGCTTTGTGCTTGTTGAGTTGTGATGCTTTTGTCACTAGTGTGGCTACACATAAGTCAATCTCCATGAGCTCATCCCACGAATTTAATTGGATTCCATATGAAAATTCCATATCACAGCCAGTTATTTCCCTTTCCTTAATTTCTTTACTTTAGTGTAGTTATCCCAAGATAAAAGGAGTTAAGCATCCTCTTTGTCCTTGCTGGATATTCCATGAGAGGATGGTTTCAAGAGGGAGGAAGTGGGGTGGAAAGCTGTTTGTTTAGCTCAGCTGCTTGTGATACTGCAGCCAGAGACACGTGCTTTCATGTGACATAGGAAGTGATTCAACAGCCAGACAGGGGTTGTGTTCCCACCTCTCTGCTTCTAAACATTGGTTCCCGCTGTCAAGAGCCCTCTGTGGTTCACCCTGACCTTCTAACATGATAGAAAACTAACACAGCAAAAAAAATTGTGTGTTTTTTTTCCTGCTGCATCAGTGAGTTTAAGAGGCTCATAGAAAGGTCTGACACTGGAGTTGGTGCAAGGTAAGCAGCTAAGAGTAGGAAGGCCAAGAGAAGAATGTATGGGAACAATGGGAAGTGAGTGAGGAGTGGGCAAGTCCTTGGACATGAGATCATTCAGCTGCCTGTAACCCTGTATTCCAAGTCTTTATTGCTAGGTCTCTCTCGATACATTCCCTGTTAGGGAGAGACAGGTCAGTTTTGTAATAGAATAGTTCAGCTATAAGGGACCTTCAGTGGTCACCTAGTTCAGCTGCCTGACCACTTAAGGGCTGACCAAAAGTTAAAGCATGTAATTAAAGGCATTGTCCAAATACCTCTTAACCTGGCTTGGTGAGTCGACCATCTGCCTAGAAAGCCCGTTCCAGTGTTTGACCACCTTCTCGGTAAAGAAAGGTTTCCTAATGTCCAGTCTGAACCTCCCTGGCACCACTTTGAGCCGTTCCCATATGTTCTGTCTCTTGATACCTGGGAGAAGAGATCAGCACGTTTCTCTTTATTTCCCCTTCTCAGGAGGCTGTAGAGAGCAATGAGATTGCCCCTAAGCGAGACCATGGCAGTTTGTAGTTGTCATGCTTGTGTAAGTTAGTATGCTTGTGTAGGAATCCAAGCAAGGTAGTGCTCTTTATTGATTAAAATCAAGTAAACATTCAGGCAGTTTTTTTAATACTCTTGTGATTTGGTGGGAATATGACATGATGGATGGGAGAGTTCATCTTGAGAAAGTGGGCTTGAAATAAAACCATCAAACACATCATTTTCTCTCTTCACAGCTTCAGTATACAGCTGAATTAATGAACTATACATGGTCGTAGATCAAATAATACATACATAGGATATCTTATACTCTTAATTAAACGTTACATTTACATTATCTCCTTATTAACAACATTACTATCCTTGACCTTAGAGCCGTCTTAAAAGTATTAGTGACAACAGAGCTTAACTTCAGTGTTATGTTACTAAGGAGATTTGATGACACAATATTCTTACTGACTTGCTTGCACACACTTCAAATTAACACATTTGTTTTATTATATTTTTAAGAAAAGCACGTGCCTATCTGTTAGGCAAACAAAAGCCACAGCTAGATGGGCCACTAGTTGTACAGTTTCATGGTTAATAAAGATTTTACTCATCACACAGTATAATAGTAAGTTTACCATAATCTGAAGCCGAAAATGCAGATTACCCATATATATTCATTAATATCTATCTATCTATCTATCTGTTTCTGTACTGTGTGTCTAGGGTGGAGGGAAGGATGTGCCTAGCTCCTGTAGCCACCATGCAGGCTTAGATCTGTTAAAGTCAGTGACACCTGCACAAGCCTGCTTTCTGTTTGTGACACTTCAAAGCTTTTGTGGAAATGTACTCAAGCTATTAATATTTAGACTGTTTGATCTTAACCCCTGAAGGTACTTTGTTAGTTTAAAATTTAAAAAATTGAAAAATATTCAATCTAAAACAATTTCTAGAAATTTCTAGAAATGTAAATTGCATGATTAATTGTACCAATCTCAGAACTAGCAATTAGTGTTGTAATAGAACTAGATAATAATAAAAAATTTAATTTAGTCCTAGTGGGATATCAATTTCTGAAGTGTCTTGGTGAAAATATATGGGGCCATTCATTGCAAAAGAAATATTTTTAAGCAATAACTGTTTAAACACAGGGCATTTCATGAAAATTAATTACTTCCTGGAGGTTGGTGACATTCCCTGCGTTTGCTTTGGTCTGTGAATGCAAACCAGTATTTAATTCCCCACAAATGCACAGAATCAAAGTGGCTGTTGCTGCAGCACCCTTTAAAATATGCAAGTGTAGAAAAAATAAATAAGTTTTAAAAAGGAAAACAGAACACAGGCTTCATTAAATACCAAGCTAACAGGTAATGTAAAGCTTGCACCTGAACCAAACATTAAATTTTTGAGACAATTCAGTTATTACAATTATGCTCTCATTTTTTAATTCTTTGCACATAAAAATTTTAAGCAGAAAGTTTTTTAAAAATCTGTTCAGTGTACTAAACCATTTTTACAACAGTTGAAAATAACAGTCTAAGCAATTTAGCATTCTTAAAAACTCCATTGATTTTATAAAAACTGGCCAATCAGTGCAATTACAATCAGATTACCAGTAATATTTTCGTTATATTTCAGTTATTTTAAGTATGGAATACAGCAAATTTCATATTAAAAATTAATTATTGTTCAAAGAGGACACAAATAAGCTGTCATATCTGTATTGCTGAGAAATTTGTATTCAGAACTAGAGGAAACTAAGTAACATGATTGTATTTAAAAAGCTTACTAGAAAAATATACTCACAGATTAATATCTTAGGATATTATTGGCAAATCCAATACAGGTATATTGGATTTGTAATGCACTCTTTAGGACTATGATGATTGCAGGAAAATTAGAACCTGAAAGTGTTCTTTATTTGTAGGATTGCAGGTTAAGTCCAATTTAATTAAGTGTTCCTCGTGTCTGCTGACATGGCTTTTAGCTATTGTATGTACCTGTTCTGTTTGGCCTTTCAAAATTAAATACAAGCAGCCGTGTACCAAATCCATTTGCAGAAAACAGTTCTTTCCAGGATGTTTTGAACAAGATTCCAACTAACATTGGCAAAAAATTCCTCACAACAGTGGTCAATGCTCAAACAGTTGTCCAGAGAGGAATGCTTAAAGAACACACTTAAAACTCCATTCAAGAGGACCTTGAGCAACCTGACCTGACTTTGAAGCTGGCCCCTCTTTGAGCAGGGGATTAGACCAACTGACTTCCAGAAAGCCTTGCCAACCAAAATCACTAGTGGAATACATTAGCTTTCTATTAGTTCTACCTGAAGAAGTGACTCCTCAGCCGGGATATAAACTGTATTGGTGTGTTGGATTGCTGACATTTTTGCATAGTGCCCTTTTTTTGGTTCAGTTCGTCTGGTGCATCTGGGAGACTGGATTGTCTTTCAGTATGTGTACATCACACTTAAATAAAAACAGCACAGCAAACTGCTTTAAAAATGTAAATTAGTTTCACTTCAAGTTCTCTGAGTTTTTCTTCCTCAAATGGGAAAGCTTGATGTCAAAAGATCGAATTTTTCCACTTTGTAGATGGGTTTATTGCAATGGCTCTGAACAGAACTTAAAATTCATGTTCTTGTCATTTTGCTAAATTGGTTTATCTGTAATCCCAGATTGCTTTTGGGATAAATTGGTTTATATTTAAGTTTGCTAGTAGACAAACAAATTTTATTGTTTAATTCCACTGAAGTCCTGGAAACCAGGCATTTGTAGCTGAGGTCATAAGGTGGCACATAGGAAAATACATAGAAAGAGACATATATGGGAATCATAATACGAACACTGTCCATGTGATGCTGTCAAAGAGACCATGAGGACAATCTCTTCCTAACAAATTGCTTTTCAGTATTACAAAGGGTAAGTTTCTAGTGTCACTGTCTAGTGAGTGAGAAAAGGAAACTTTCCCCAGCAGGCCTTCTCCTGCTCTGCCTTCATCTTGCTGTTTGACCATGTCCACCTTCATCAGATGTGAAAAATTATATTAATACTACATTTCTTCCTCATATACAAACTAAGTATTCCCGTAGTGTATTTATCAGGTACGGGTTCTTAGTTTCACTGTTTGAACCTACAGACAAACTTCTGTTCTCTTTTCAAACTGTTGTCAATGAGAATCAAAATCATGCAGCACTTCACAACTACACCCTGGAAGTGTGGTGGAGGAACAAGGTGGTGTTTCTGGAAGATGTATTGCTGGATACATGGGTTTATGCTGCAAGGAGTCTGGATGAGCTCGTAATTATCACGGTCAGGCGAGGTTGAGGGCAGCTATTCATGGTCAGGTCTGTGCTCACTTTTTAAGAAGTGAGGGAATAGTTTCTTCCAGTAACCTGTAAGTACAGAGGTGGTGGTGTTCTCTTACAGTAAAGGTGTCTGCTGCTTTTCATACGCACATAAATTCACAGCGCTTCTGGAAAATAACAACTGCAGATTAAAAAAAGACCTAACAGTTGGAAAGAAAAAAAAAAGAAAACAAAATCTGAAACAAATCAGATACAAAAGGAAAGAGCAAGGTGTTTTCCCTTTCGCATTTTTGATTTCTGTTAATAGCCACAAAGTCAGGCAGTGTGTTGTGTATTTGCCCGGTTGGGTGCCCAGGCTGGGTGAACATTAAGCAGAAGGGTGAAGGGCATGGGTGGGTGTCCCCTGTGAGCAGGTCGCTAAGGAGAGCGAGGTGCTGTGGTGCCAATGTCCAGTGTTCCGAGCCCAGTATGTGGCAGTGCTGTTTGAGGCTCTGCCGCTGCTCCCTCCCGTGGCCACTGCTTAGAGCAGCCTGGCTCCTGCTGCTGCCAGATCCAGCTGCCTGGGAATCCAGCGGAAGGAAAACCCTTTGGCCAAAGCCTGGTGACTCCCAAGCTCTGCCAAACACTTCAGAAAACTTGACTAGTCTCAATAAATCTCTTGGCTCCAATTTTTTGAGAGAAATATAGTGCTGGTGTTTTCAAAATAAAATAGTGTAGGTTTTCTGCAAGTTCAGATTATTTTTATTGTAAACGTCAAAGGAAAACTGAGAGGGTGAACCAAAAATGTGGTGTTTTAGAGATACCAAAGCAAAACTTGGGGGTTTTTACCTTAAATAAAAAGAATTCTTTTTGCCTTGATGGAATTGATGAAATTTTTAATAGCAATACTCCATGATATGGGGGGGAAATGTTTCCTGAGCCTATGAGCTTACTCAGTGCTGACTTGCATAGTAGCATTTTAACAACAGTAAATTAACCATCATCTTTTTAGCTATACATTTGGCATTTGGAAAGCTTATTCCCGAGCTATAAATAACAGAGTATGAAAATACACAGTGAGCTTTTGGAAGCACTGAAGAGCCATATTTTTGGCCAGTTCAAATCAGTGTACCCTTTCAGTTTTTATGCCAACCGAGCAAATGGTCAAACTTCTGCCTAGTGGTATTGACTTAATTTTTTGTCTTCATCTACATAATCAGTTTTCAGAATCTAAAATGGACATCATTTTAGTGTATAATCTTCAGTTTCTAAATGCAAGAAACTGAAAAATACCATTTTTTAAAAAGTACTTTAAGTGCTTTGATGGAGGATCCAGACAAAGTGAAAATACCTTAATGCATTATATTGATACAGAAGTAATAGTTATTTGCAGAAATACTTAGTGATTAGTAATACTGATGAGTACTTACTGAAAGGCATGGTGCTTCTAACCTCTTTTAAATTCTGTTATTGTTTGAAGCTGTTTAGAAAGAACATTCTTACTGCAAAAAATGTGTGCATTCTGAAACAACCAATGTTTTGGTCATTAATCCAGGTTAGATTGATTCGCTATTTTAAGCCTGTACTTCGTACTCTTATGTTATATTTACTTCATTTTAATACTATATTGTCTTGGACAGCAACTGTGGGCGTGAAATAAGTTTAGCTGACTCTAAGAGGAGAATGGACTAAAAATATGAAATAGTGTTCCTTAATAATAAATTTTGCCTACTGCTGTACTCTTCAAATGAGGCAACTTAGTTGTAAAACTACAAATAGATTAAAAATAATGATTCATCCTTTAATGAATAGAGAGTTTTCTCTGCATTTTTCTGAAGGAAGGGACACGCTTGCATGTGTGTGAGCTCTTGGCAAGTTGATTGTGACTGATTCTGTCTTACAGCAAAGTTACAAAAATTAAGACTTTGACAGAGATCAGAGATTTCATCAGTGTCCCTGTAGATAGATGTGCAACCTGGGACCAGGCTTTGTGAGTCATCAGAGAAGCTGCTTGAGCATGTACCTCCAGAATAAAACCCATGGCATCAGACCATGTTAGCTTCAATTGTCTCTAAACTGAGACCCTCAGCTTCCTCTGCTTAAGCACCAAAAGTGGTTTTAAATATTATGATTTTCACAACAAATGTCAGTTTTCAAATTCCACATGCTGTTGTAGAGCTGTTCCGTTTCCTTGTCATTATTCCAGTCATGCATAGTTACAATAGCTTATCTTAAAATAACACTGATGTAAAGAACCCAGTGCATTTCACAGTCATCATGCACATGAGTGGATTAGAGGAACGAAGGATGGAGACAAGGTCAAAAAGGTAGATTTTTCTTCCTTTTGAGATCAATGAGGTTTTTAAATTTTACTTCATTAAAAATCTATTGCCTTCTTCCTAGTGTCTTGGAATAATCAGACTTTTATGTTGAGTTTGAACACTTTGAATGTAATTTTACTGTCTGTGTGCAAAAGTGAATCACAGAGAGGTGCTCTTTCAGGTGCAGCAAATTCCTTCCTTTTTACTTGTGAGTGCTGGATGTAGACCAGAGTCATATGCTAATCCATGGATCTATTGCTTTAGGGAGGGAAGTGTCTGAATTCAGGACATTTCCAGTCACTTTAAAGCCTCAAGATGGAGCATTCATCAGAAGATGGTGCCCATGCACCATATACTTTATATCTTATGAAAGGGGGTGGAAATTATACATGGCACTTCTAAGTAGCTTTTTTCTGCTCTTTGCAATCTTGCTGTTTCACTCCAAGTCCCAGTAACTGACAGAAAATATTTCCACATATGAAGGTCAGGAGAGAATTTAGCCTTTACTTTCAAAGAAATGAAGTGCTTAAAGTTCATGTGAGCTGAAGGTGAAAGGCTTTTGTTGTTTGCTTTTTTCTTTCTTGACATTTATTAATGCTGGTTCTCTTTTAGAAAGCAGGTGATGAAGTGGACGTAATACTGTTGGGCAACAAGTGTGATAAGGAGTCAGAACGTGTAGTTCCAAAAGAGAAAGGAGAAAAGGTATCATTGGTACTTTCTTTGAGTTTTCCTGAGTGTCTTAGTATGTGACTGTAAGCTGTTAAACTGTAAATGGTGAAAAGCTCCTGAATCCCAAAAATTCTATTAGGGATTGCTCCAGAAGAACAGTTATGGAGTTCTGGAGTATTGGAGGGTTTTTTAGCATATGAGTAGAAATACATTAAGTAATTCCTAGCTGATCACTTTAGAGTGATCACTTTTTAAAGGTTAAAATGCACTTTAAAAGTTTTAGGTGTTACAACAGAAATCTTATATAGAATCTGCATTTTCAGAGTACTGTTGTAATATGGAATATTAAAATGTAGTACATTCTGCATAATTTTTCTGATAACCACCCATCAGTGATCTTTTTGCTACAGTCTGACTATAAAGAACTATTCTGGCAGCCTGTGCAAAGTGATCTGCATTGTCTATGAATAGCCCTAAATAAGACTGAACAGATAGTGAACATCGAGCTCCCCTAGACCTAACTGTGTATGTGTGGTATAGTTTATATACAGTATAGTTTACACCGGCTGACCATGGTTAAGGGAAGAACTGTTAGGAAGTAGGGAGTGCTGTTTTAAAGGCAATGGCAAATGACTCCCTGAGAACCAGTGAGGAAATTCAGAAGTCATGCTATGACAGAAGAAATTTTGATAATAATATTGCAGGAGAGCACGATCTATGTACCAGTAATTTTGCTACTGCAAACTGTATGCATCTGTTGTCTGTAACTTGGAATGAGCCCTCCTATTATGCTTTCAGGCATGGTGAGTAAGACAGGATGTCTTATGTTTAAAGAAAAACACACCGATGATATCTTGCCAATTATGCCAATCCCAGACTAGGGAACTTTAAAAAAATAACACCACCTTTTTGACAGCATTACGGTCTTGAAAGTTCCTTGTTCATATTCAAGGTGCTTTCAATGTTAACATACCATAACTGTGTACAGGGAATAAAGTTGCTGAAAAATACACGTGTACTCTCACACAAAGAATGTACTGTCAGAAATCTAAAGAGTCACTGGATGCATGTGCACAAGAGGGCAGTAGTAGGGTTTTACGTATGGTATTAAGTATGACATTTTCTGACTTCTGTGTTCTTAACCATGCAATCAAAATTTCTCTTAATGTAGTATTGTTTTCAGAAACAAATCATTATATCCTCCCCAGTGAGTCTAGTTTCTAGATTCCCCCTGTGTTTTGAGGCAAGGCAACTCTTCACTTATACTGTTTCTTCTTTCAATGTGATTTAGAAGTGCTAAAGCATCTGACTGAACATGCTGGAGAAATATTCCATTAGCTGAGAGAGAGCTAGTAATTTTCCTCTCACTCTAAAGAAGAAAATACCCTTATTAAGAGGGGAAAATAGTTTGATACTAAGTTTGACAAATAATAATTCATATTTATGTATTTCATATTACCCTGAGAGCATGAGCTGTAAATATTGTTCTGTTCAGCCTCTTGCAGAGAAGAACCCTACGTTCCCTGGGAATTTTATAATCTATGTTGGCATTTCTGTTATCACAGAGTGGCCATCATAACTCACTTCATAGACTAATTTAATGCTGAGAATTTTTTGGTTGTTTTATTTTGTAATTATGTAATTTTGATTACTCAGAAATTTATACATTTAATTTTAACACGATGACATAATTTTCTTTTATTAATTGCTTCTTACTCACTTTGACAAAAGTTTTAAGTCAACCTTCTTGGGTTCCTCCCTTCACCCTCAATATCATTACCTTTTTCACTGAAAAATAAAAATGTTGAAGGTTATATGATTGGGTAGAATGTGGCAGCTTTTCTCCTATCAAATCATTCTAACAGAAAAAGCCAAATAAAATTTTCTACCTTTTTTTTTGCTTTTGCTGTCTTCAGAGCTGAAGCTGATTTATAACTTCAAAGCTGGTTTTGCGTGTACAATACAGATTTAAAAAAGTACTCTGCACAGTTCTAGGAATATTTCAGCCACATCTGTTTATTCAACACTAAGAAATTATAGCAGCACTTTGCTAGGAAGTAGTATATTTTGAGTTAAATGAACAATTGGAATTAAATTTCATCTTGGAAGCGATATTGACATTACCTATTTTGTTACTGTAAGTAAGATATGAGCTTATTTCACACAAGATCTCTAAACTGCTCTCAAGGATATTATAAAATAAAATCTCCCAGTAACATAATTCCCATAGGTTTGTAAATGTATTTAGACATTTTATTTATGGATCTACTCATGGTGCTCCTAAGGGAAAAGAAATATTTCTTTGAATGTGCCTTTCCAGTTTCTATATGAGAGGGAGTAGCCAAATCTGTGTTTGTATTTCCAACTGCTTTAACACTGGACTGGTGGGGTTTTTTCCATCTAGTTACTTTTTTAGAGGACTTGCATGCCACAGAGCTTACGAGTCTGCAGGGTGAATTGAAATTATACATACATGAATCTTCTTTGGCCAATACTGTGCACATACAGAGAAAATCCAGGTGCATTGATAGATGTAGTAGGTGATGTAGTAATGTGATACAGAGAAGGCTGAAGTACTCAAGGTTTTTTGGTTTGGTTTTATTTTATTTTTCTTTTGGACTGGTCTTCAGAACTAAAGCTTGCAGGTCTGTTTGTCTTAGGCCTCTGCAGCTGCTGGCATGGTTTGGAAAGAAGCAGGTAAGCCAGCAGTGAGAAAACTTTGGATTAGAAACTGCTTAAGAAAGTAGGATGCATCCATAAACATGATGAAGTTCACACAATTGTGCCAGAAGAGTTGATCAGTTGGACCACTGTCAGTCAACTCTGAAAAATCATGGTGGTTGGGAGAGATCCCTTTTGACTAGAAAGATACCAACAGGATACGTATCTTTCAAAAAAGGCAAGGAAGGGGGTTTAGGGAACTATGGTCAGCCATCCTTCCTTCAGTCATGTTTTTTGACATCTTCATCAGTGATCTTGCTGATGATGGATGGAGATTTGCATGTGACAGGCGATGAAGGGGTGTGACTGGCACACCAAATGGGAGAACACCAGTTTTGTGGAACATTGGTAAACATGAGAACTGGGCCAACAAAACATCATTAAAGTCACGAAGTGCAAAGATTTGCACCTGTGACGGAATAATCCCACGCATGAATCACTGCCCTGGTGCAAAAGGACTCTGGAGTTACAATGAACACCAGGTTGAATATGGTTTAAAAGCATACTGGGCAACATTAGAAGGATAATCGATGGTAGATCTGGGGAGATTGTTACCCCTCCCCTAATTAGTGCTGACAAGGCTATATGGAATATTGTGTCCAGCTTTGGCGCCAGCTGAGGCCCACCCACCTTAAGAAGGGTGTTGAGAAACTGCAGATGGTCCAACAGACAGGTACAAAGGTGCTTGGGGTCTAGTACCAGTAATACATGAGGAGAACTGGGGGAGCTGGGTAAAGAGTAGGCGAAGGAGCAGGTACTGGTCTGCAGCAATTGAAGTGTAGCTAGAGAAAGGACAGAAATAGACTCTTCTCAGTAGAGACAGATAATAAAGCAAGGGGCAGCAGACACAAGTCCTAGCTTGGGGAGTTCAGATTGGAGATGAGGAAAACCAGTTGCACCAGAAGGGTGATGTAGCCATGGAAGAGGGTCCCATAAAGGTTTTATGATATGCATTATTGGTGGATTTCAAGACTTGGGTAGGTAAAGCCATGGCTGACTCCGTATTGTATGGGTGGTAGCCCTGTTTCAAGTGAGGTTATCTTTGAAAATTATTTCTGTGATTCCATGATTAAAACATTTTTTTTGCATTCATTGGAGTTTGTACATGGGTAACTTCTACAAATCTGTTACATGATACAAGGAAAATGGAGTATTTAGTAGTAGTTTCCGTGTACTTCATAAACCGCTAAGCAGTTTACTTTAGTAGCCCAGTAATTTTATTGCCTGTATTTTTCTTTATGAACCATTATGCATCATTGTTTTGTATTGACACTTGCCAATAGCCAGATGATCTTATCTTTCTGTAACAAGTTGCTGCAGTACTGAAAACAGTTTATAGCAGTCAGCTAGAATTGCGGAATCCCTTATGAAGCAGTCTGCCTGAAGAAACAGCCTGGATCTCATCTTTATTTTCAGAATTACATTTCCTTGTAGCATTTTGGAAAGAAAATCATTTTGCTTACTTTCTTTCTACCTTTAATACAATCTTTATTGTATTTTGACCAAGACTTTGAAGTGTGATTCTTGTATCTCTATCTTCATGCCTGAGTTTGGAATTTTTGTAAAGCATGAATTTGTTATTTCTAGAGGTCATAAAAAAGAAACAGAACTGCCAACATCAGACTTTTCATCCTAATGGTAACCCTTCCAAAGAAATCATTAAGTGATCAGTAATTATAGGATTTTCTATACATTATAAGCAGTAGGGTATTTTCTTTGCCTGGTATCATCTTCTCCAGATGTGTGCCAAGAAGGGATCCATTGCAATGGGCATGAATGGACTCTTCCACTATTTTTTCATATTTATTTCCACTTTGACCCTCTCTCTTGGGAGGCAGTCACGCAAATGTGTTTTCTTTTTGTCCATGCATTTAACTGTATAAATTAGGAAAAGTTTAAGACCCTAAAAAACTATGACTTTTGTTGTATTGGTGTTTTTTCTTCGTGCCAACATAACTCTAAGCTATCTGTAAGGGAAATATACTGGAAATGAGAGAATGTGGGTAAATAAAATAAAACTAACCAATATAAAGCCTGTGCTGCCCTTGTAAGTATTTTCTCTTTGCCTATTACCATATTTTTTGTACACATATTTTTTTTTACTTGCCTGTTATCTCTTTGCTTCTCTCTGTCTAATATGAAGAAATATTTCTTTTATATTTCATCATGTCTCTTTTTCTACTGTTTTTGTCATATTTTTATCTATACTTTTCTGCAGGCACTCCATTAGTTTACTCTAAATAATTGCCTAGAAGACAGTTAATTTTCCAAATCTATCAAAACATTGAGAACAGACCCACTGGAGATTATTCTTGTTATTTACAAGTAAAGATAGGTTAACAAAAGCTGTTTGAAACTGCAAAAATTTAAGAAGAATGTTTAAAGAGTTAACTGAAATTTATAAACTGAGGATGAATATAGAGTACTTTACTGAGCTAACATGTACTTAATCACTGTTTATATAGCATGTTTAAAGCAATCAGAACACCTCCATTTCTCTTGATACTATTATTAGGAAGTTGCTTTTTTCCTGAAGACTGTTCATTCCATTGCCTACATTTGTTTTTCAGCTTGCTTGGGAATATGGAATACCATTTTTTGAAACCAGTGCTAAAGATAATGTGAACATTGAGCATGCATTCTCAATCTTGACTAAGGAAATACTGGAAAAGGTAGGCTACTTTTCTAAGTAGGAAGAAAATGGGAGATTTTTCGTGACAGATTGGGTAAACAAGGTTGTGAATACAGAATAGGTTTAGCTAAGTACAGTTAGTGCTTTTTTTGCATTAAAGAGTTAATATTTTGAAGAGATCTTGTAGTTGCAGGCATATAGAGGAGAAACGTGGGGGAAAAGAATTGCGGGAGAAGGGAGAAGCAGTAGAGGGCAGCAGGTAAAATATGGTTCAGAGAGAAAGTGAAAATTCAGGAAGACTGCTTTTGTGGCTTTCTTTCCTGTGCTTTTCTTGAAGGGAGTGGTTAGCAGCTCTAGAGTTGTTTCACTTCTGTGCCAGGACAATTCCTTTTTCCTCTAGGAAATGTGCACACAGTGAAGATGCTGTATGCTGATGGAATCAGCAATATGTTCAGCAATCAAATGTTTTATCTGAGGTTCGTAGCTGTTTGTTTGGCTGATTTACACTAGTGCTTTTGGAATTATCGTGACCTAAAATTTTGAGTTAATTAGTAGTAGAATCAATACTGTAGCTGTCAGAGTCAGATTCTCTAATTAACTTGAATGTGTTGGCTTGAAGGTCCTTACTCCTTGGAGTTGCAATACTTTTGTAGGATTGAATTATTGTTCATTAGCTCTGAAAATGTTTTGTATTGTAATTTATTTTTAGACAGTAGAATATTATTTTAGACATTAATAGATGTTCTTCATGCAATGCATTATCATTGCCATTCATCACCAATATTAGTTATACAAAACTAACCTTCCATTCCGAATACTCTTGAAGTCATAATAAAGATAAATGAGCAAAATTACTGACAAAGTCACAAGTTGCAGCATTTTGATTAAGTAGCCATAGGGAATGGTCAGAATAATAGCCAAGGGTTTTGCTGCTTCTAAGTCGAGGCCCTGTGGTATTATATAATAACACAAGCGGTAGTTGGCTATTTTGGGGGAGAAAAAAAATGAAAAAAATCTTTTGATTACTTTAGCATTAAAATGAAGCACAACAACTTGACAGTCAAATATTTTTAAGAAAAGGAGGATAATGACAAATCCTTGAATACGTGGAAAAGGTCTCAAATAAGATAACTCCAATTTTGTTGTAAATGAAAAAGACATTGACTGCTGTAAATAGAGAATATATTAGTATGTTAGTATGAAGCATGAAAAGTACAAAACAATAGCTATGCCTTTATTTACAGATATGTGTGAAGTGAGCATTTCTGCACAGTGCATTTGAGTAAGAGCTAAGAATTCTCTGCAGCGTGCAGAAATGGTGCTTGGATATTTCTCACATTAAGATGGCCTGCACTTACTTTACTGTAAGTGGAACTTCAGTATTCCTACTCATTTTCATGAAAATTCGTGGGGTTTTTAGTGTGGACATGGCAAACAAATTCAGACCACGTTGAAAACGTTACATCGCTGCACGGTTTTAATTAGAATTACTTTGAACAGTTGTATGCTCTGCATGCATGTATGTGTTTGGAAAATTTGCCCATGAGAATTTGATGAGTTTGTCTGTAATAACACTACACCTTAGCTAAAAATGTTTGGAATCCTGATGGGACAGCACATACCATTACTTTGGTGTATAATATGCCCTTTTTAGTGGAATGCATTTGTTGGTTTAAACAAGGACTCCTTTAGCCCAATTGGTTTTGCCACTGGCCTGATAAGAGAGTTTGCTGTGAAAAAAAAAAAAATCTACCATACAGTTTCATCATGATTTTCAGGTTCGACAAAATAATTTGCCTGTTCACAAAACTGTGAAATCTGAATGTAGTGCTTGAATTTTAACTTCCTCTAACTGATGAAATTTTGGAGAAGGGAAAATGCAGTAGGAAGTGTGACTAGTAGCTGTGAAAAATGACATGATAGATGCCAGTCTGAGATCATTTCAGTCATACATCCATTCTGTAGTGGTGAAATACATACTTGCTGATTGTAAAAAGGAGATACAGCTTTGCAAAGTGTTTTGGCCCAAGACACCTATGTCTGAGGATATCAGGCCTCCCTTACCTCTGCAATAGGATCACCTGTTCCAGACTGGTGAGATGCTTCAGTGGAAGCATGTCATTGCTTTACCAGTCCCACAGAGGAAACTTATTTTGAAGAACTCCCAAGAAAAGTCTATTATGATCATGCTTTTGGGAAGTATGTGAAGGTCATTCAGAGGTAAGAGAAATAGGCTGACAGGCAGTAGACTGTTTTCAGATACATTGCAGTAGATTGTATTAATCTGAGGAAATCTAGTATTTTTTATATACACTCTCACCTACCGTCTACTACAGACATATTCTTTATCTTAATATACAGAAAACACCCCTGTAGATGGGAAAGATCAATATCCAGAGTGATAGAGCTCATACAGAAGTACTAGGTTTCTTAATTCTTTCAAAGTTTAGAACAAGTATGTGGTTCAGTGGACGATTGGGGGGAAAAATAAGCCCAAACATATTAAAATGTGTCAGACATTTAAACAAAATAAAACCAAAAAAGGGCAACTTTGTGTTGTCACTATTTTGTGCTGCATTCTCCTGTCTCTTCATTTGTCATTTTTCTTGTAGTGGGCTTAAGGAAGAGAGAAGGCTTCTGTATCCCAGCAATTCAGATAACTACAGTACTGCTTGACCTTTCAGATCCTTACCTTTTCAGCCGTTCTAGGCTCGGTCTGAGTCCTACAACTCTAGTTCACATGGGTAGTCTCACTAAAACCATCAGATGTTATTTGACAGCTTACATTGTTAACAGCTAAGGAGTCACGTCATATTTCTGAGAACTCACAATTTTCAAACCAATCAGTTAATAATAACTGAATGCAGCACTTTAATTTTAACTTCCTCTGACTGATGAATTGTTGGGGAAGGGCAGTAATACCTGATTTGATTGTATGTGAAAGGCTGCTGTGGAAATAAATGTTAATGACAGATTATTCCAGAATATTGCTTAGACATGTTGACAAATCACAACAGTATTTTATTTATTCACAATTCTTATGAGTCTCAGATATGCCTAAACCTGTTCATTAATAGATGACAGCTGTTCTTTGGCAATGCTTGTGGTTGCCATTGAACTATTTGTACTTGTGAGTCAGTCCTCAAAAAACAACCAAAACCAAACAAATAGCACCCAGAATGCAATTAGGATTTGCACTTTTGTGGTGTTTGGTTTCATGGCTGATGAGCAGTACTACTCTCAACTACTTTTAAAAAAATTTTACAAACCTATGCAGTTATGTCTTTGTGTGTGTAGTTATTGATATTTTTCTAAAATATGAGCAAAAGGAGGAAAATCCTATTAAAAAAAAAGGGAAAAAAAAAAGAAGTTTTCACCTTTTTCTGAAAACTGCAATAAAACTTAACCAAAACTTTAGGTTCTGCCTACCTCCCAAGAGTGATTGACTACTAAGATTATTTTAATCACATTAAATAAACATATATTTGCTGAGTAGAGAGCAGTGGAAATCCATTTAAGACCTTGCCCTGTGCTGTTGAGAGCAACATTTAATGTTTAACAGCTGGATGTCATTTGAGATGAACATTCAGAAGTAGCAGGCCTCAGTTCTGCCCTTCCTTCATTTCTTTACCTTCCTTTCCTGTGCCTACAGATTTTTGAGATTATATTGTGTGCCCCATTCCTTTGCTCCTCAAGTTCCCTTTGTAACTTGTTAGCTGATTTTAAACAAATTTGACAGGTCAAACTAGAAGATAATTAAGCTCTCAAGGAGTTTCTTGAAAATAAGGTGAGAGGCAGAGTACTCTGCAGATGGAAAGTCTCCAGCATTAGTTCATAATACAGTCTCTCTAGAGGGAGACTGAAAAAAGGTTCAACCAGCCACTCCAGCTGGAGCTTTCATCACAGATATCAAATTTTGTTCACATCAAGACCCAAATCCATAGGAAATTGTATTTCATTATTGCTGAGGTTCATGGAATTGTTAGTTTGTCTAAAAGATCCCTGTGTCTCCAGCAGTGCATTCTCAGTGTTTCTTTATTATCCTCAGTCATGCATGGAGCCCCAGGCTTTGTTTGCCCTTTATTTATCTTGTACTGACCACAGAATATTAATTCCTTCAAGAGGGTTTTCATAATGCTTGTAATGTGTACTTTAGATCTATTTTAGATTTTTATCTCCATAACCTTCTTAGTAACATTAGGTAGTGTATACAGCATTGCACACATGGGAACCAAGGTACAGAGATTAAAGCAGAGGGCATAAATGGTACCAACTGACTTAGTGCTGGTGCAGTGTAAGGCATAATTTAACTACACTATCTTATTTAATTAAAAAAAAAAAAAAAAAGGTTTGTTCTGGACATTGAATGAGCCAGATATTCTACTGGAAACAGTAGCATATAATTAGGTCATGTAAATCAAAACTTAATCACAATGTCTGAGTGTAGGGGAAGAGATTCATCTTAACGTGCAACCTTAGCCAGCTAAAATTTGCATGACTGGTCTGGTTGTCTGGAATCATCTCTATGCAGTGGAAAGAGATGAATCTTTTTAGGATGAAATTGTGTTCTGGAGGTGCCTTTCTCTCTCCATTCATTATAGAGGACTCCATATCTCAGCCTATATGGTTTCATACGATTCAAATTAAATAAATTAAACTTCAGGAGACCAATCCGAAGCATGTTACAGACTTGACTTACTTTTGGCATTTACCGCTGCTGTGTGATCTTGCTTTGAAGACGTTTCTCTTTTATATATGGTTGTTGAGATGCAACTATATATTAATATTAAACTTTACCTAGATGATTTGTAGGGTTGAGGAACCTACAGGAGGACCACAGCTGTCTTCTCAAGTTTGTGAAATAACTAATTACAGTACAACATTGTTACAGTCTACCTGGTATTAACAGAAGAGGGAGGTAGAGCCCCACAGTGGGTTCAGTGTTTTAGATGTGGTGGAATAGCAAGTTTTGGGAGCAAGGCCTTCATCAACATTTCTTGAGAAACATCTTCAGCAGTAGTTAGATCCTGCTCCTGTCCCTGTTCCCACAGAGATTGCCTTCCCCGTTAATATATCCCTACTTCTTCTTTAATACTGCGTGTGCCATGTACTGCCCATTGCTGTTGTGAGAGGACTGTCTTGCATTTTGGACAAGTAATTTGAATTATAGAATATAGGGAAAATGCATAGAAAGTGTTGGGACTGTTCATGACTGAGCTCTCTTTATTGGCAGTTCAGGCACAAAAGTCACATGGATTTGGTTGCATGAAGTTCTCTGCCATGCTTTGCCAGTCTTTATCAACTACCATTGTTAAATATAAATAAAATTATTGCAGTGATTAAGTAGGATTGTTTTGTCATTAGAATAAAAATCCTCAAAATTTGAAGAAGTTATAAATAATAGTAACCTCTAACTTTGCCTGGGGACATGATATGGATAGAGTAAAATCCTGTATTCTTCCAAATCCACAGTGAGCCTCACCTTTGAAATAACTAAACCAGTATCAAAATACCAAGAAGTGGTGCTTGAGTAGGTGAGTCATCGGACTTGGTATCACACAGTTGAGCTGAGCAGTTTTTCAGCAAGGAATGGTCAGCTGATCTTAACGAAGATTTACTCCATAGGAAGCCTTTCAAAGAGTTTATCTTTTTTTTCTCATTACATTTCCTGTTGTATACCACCTTATCTTTCTTTCCCTGATTAAAAAAAAACAAAAAACCAAACTGTGATCTCAGCCATCTCATCACTATTCCTGTGTCTAGGTGTCTGTTGTACGCCACCAATACAAACTCTGCTTAGGGCTGGGGAGGAGAGACAGCCGGGAGGGGAGACAGCAGGAAGCATAAAACTGGCTTGAACAGATGCCTGTCTGTTAGGTGAGACATGTCTGGTGTGTTATTTAACAGGAAAAACTAGTATTTGATAGCAGAAAGTTTCAACATCTTACTAAAATTGCTGCAGGGTAGACTGGCATCTCTCTCTGTGGCGGTATTTTCAAAATCCCACTTTGCTTGAGATGCCAAAATGGAAACTCAAGATTTTGGTACCATTTTGGTTCTTCTCACCTTTTCACAGTTTTTTGCTGTTTGTTGTTTGACGTGTCAGACAGTGAGTTACTACTGAAATGTGAGCTGAAAGTGTTAGTGTTCTTGGAGCTCTAAAGGAGGGAGGAATGCTGCCTGCCTTGTTCCCAGAGGTGGGAAAGATTTGCATACCTCCCTGCTGTAATTTTGAGAGAGAGGGTGCCCCACCTCTTCCTAGGTTTGGTTGAAGTTGAGAACTATGTGGGATTGCCCAAATCTGATTGTTGCTCCAGCGCTTTATACAAGGATTCCTTGTATCTCTTTGGATTATGAATGTGCACATGAATGTGTGTGAACAGCACATTTGCTTAAATGAATCCCAGGCCCTTATTTGCTTCACGAAGATCCTGTATGGAACAGTCTTACCAAACTGAAGTGATTAAGAGTCCTCAGCTTTTAAATGGATTTTAAAATGGCTCTTCTTTATTTGTGGAGTGGTGGCTCTTGTCTTTTTGTCTTGGATAGTTTGTTGATAAACTATCATAATGATTTTACAGATTATAAGAACTGTTGCATTATCAATTATGCTTCACCAGTCTTAATTGCTTACAGTACTGAATATCCTTGCTAAGGATACATGAACAGCTTACTTTCTACCCAAAAGTATTATTAAGTAGTAAAATTCTTGCAAATAATCATCCTCAAGAAACATGCAAGTTTCCACCGTTGACTGAAAGCATGAAGTTTGATCCTGAAGTATAGCCTGCAACAACTTCAAATTACCTGTTTCCTCTAAAGTGAAGTGAAACCTGCATTCTGAAACTGTTCAAATAGGGATTTTCCTAGAGGTCTTCTACTACTTAAACTGATTTTATTTTCTCCCAAAAAAGCAGGGCTGAAACAAAACTTATTTAGTTTATGTCCACAATAATCAATATTCGGTGTTATTTCTTGATCTCAAAAGAGTGAATTTAAACTTCTTACTCTCTCTTCCAAAGCTTTTATTTTCCTTTCAGAATCTTTCCTCTAAACCAGAGTGGTATCTTGTTCCTTGAGATTACAAGGTTTTGTTTAAGTACTTGTGAATCTGACCTGCACCCTCTTTTAAAAAGGTCTTCATAGTTAACTGTCTATGCTTGCAGACTATCAGATACTGTCTCTGTGTAGCACAGCTCATAATAGCTAGTGCCTATACTCGAGTACCTTACGTAACTGTGTAAAAAGTTAAAACTAATCAGAAGCTATAAATCTGTGTGTTGGTATTTGTGTGAATTCTCAAGGGTAATAAAATGTTATGTCTCTTGGTCCTTATCACTCAAAAAATAAAAATAATTAAAAAAACAAATAAAAAAAACCACGTAAAAGTGCACATGCTATGTTTCTTTATTACATGACTAATGACAAGAAATTCGTAAAGTCAGTAGGTCACAGTCTTCCAGTACCCTACAATCAGAACAGTATTTGCTAATAATTTTACTGCTGACAGCCTCAGCATCTGTCCTGAGGCTTAGACACTACAATACATTTCCTGCCCTCTGCTCCTGCCTCTGTCCATCATTTCTAATCCCTTCCCAGGTGTTTTCCCTCAGCACCCTTCACTGTGGAAGCCACCCTGGGTCCCTGCAGCCTCAGGGAGGAACAAGCTCAGCCACTCTCTTTGTGGGGACAGCCCTGGCACAGGGCAGCCAGCATGCTGGAAGAACTGAAACTAGGGCTACAGAAGGAAAAAGGAAAACAAATTCCATGCATTCTCTCCAGAATTTTAGGTAGCGATAAATATTCTCAGCCAAAGAGGTGTAAGGCTTATTTGTAGCATGAGGAAAACTTTTTATTTTGCACTCATTCTGATTCAGCTGAGTAATTTTAGATGAACCCTTCTGGATGTAGTCAATGTTCAACTACCCTGTGACATTGTATGTGTAAGTTTTCAATTCTGAATCATGATTAGCTTGTATATAATGACTTTTTTTCCCTTTTGCTTTCTTTTTTCCTGTGCTTTGAATTTCATGAATTCCAGCTTAGAGAGCTGTTGTCTCTGGAAACTTCTCTGTATTGTCAGAAATGGCTGTTTGTGGCTGTTGGGTTTGGGTTGAGAGAGGAATGTGGTGAATCCAGTGGTTGCCCTTACTTCTCTGTGTGTCGTTACATACTTGGTAAACCTGCCAAGACGCAGGCAGGAGAATGGCAAGTAGAGAAGTTTGGACTTTTTTTCTCCTGGACATGTGACAATATTCTCTATGTCTTTGTGCCCTAGTTCAGGGTTCAGTGTTCACAGTTTCAGACTACAAGATTGCAACATGTATTTGTACTGTGTTGCACAACTGGGTTTGATTGTTTCTCTGGTCAACACTAATTATCTAGTTGAGTTCATTGCTGAAAGGAAGAGTCCTGGTTTTGATGCTTTTTATTTTTGTTACGAGCTGCTTTTGCAATCTGTACATAAATGGTTTACAGGGTGGAGTGCTATTTTGATAGTTTATCATGATGAAGACTGAACTGTTTCCATTTGGAGATACTCGTGGTTATTAAATAGAGGCAAGAACAAAGAATTTTATTGAGTTTCACAAAACAAGTTAAAGTCCTTTCTGCCTCTTTTTAATGGGTACTAATATTCCGTATTTTCCTGTTCCTTTCAACTGGGCTTTTGCACCCCATGCTCAGTACTTCAAAGATTAATGCACTTAACTGAAAATGAGTGAAATTTGGTGTAGTCAACAGAAGAATCTGTACTTATAGAACAAGTCATGTGAGTAAAGACTTTCAGGATCTTATGGTTTGTAGTGTCTCCTCAAAAGACACCTTCTATCATCTGTCACCTTCAGACTTACGAGATATGGTTGAGGCAGTTGAATGTAAAGATGCCAAACTGGGACTTGCATGGGCATCAGTTTCCATCTAATTTATTAGAAAACTGCAACCTTTTAATTAAATATTCAAAGAAAAATATATCTGGTGACCCCACCAAATATTTTACATTAAAATACGTGAAAAAAGCAAGCTTTTCAACTGTTGCATTCTGGTTGTCTTAATTGTTTGCTTCTCTTTGTTTTACAGAAATCCTGTGTAATATATGACTTAGATGTTGTGACTCTAAATGAAAGTAAGAAGAGAACCTGCTGTGCATTCTGAAATATTGTTTCTTTTTCCATTTTCTCTTCAGAAAATATTAAGTGTTGCAAAGGAACATACAACATTTTAAATGTCAGCCTGTAATCCCAAAACATAGTGTTCAGGCATCCTTCGTATTACATGGACTTTGTTGCCAAATGTTTTTATATGTTTATATTATATTTTCATACTTTTAATGTGAAGATAAAACAGTTACTGATATTGGAATTATTAGATGCATCCCAGGATAACTGTGTTTGCATACAAATGTTTGCAGAAATGAAATCTGTGTACTAATTTTCTCTAATTAAAAAAAAAAATAACATTGATCTTTTTTCCTCTGTTATTTACATCAGATTTGTAATGTAATGAACATTGACATCATCATCACACAGGCAACCTTCTGATAAATGAAATCATATAACATCTCTTTAAGCACCTGATACTTACTGCAGTCACTTAAGATAATTCTATGGGAATTTTTGGCTTTTGTTTCGTATCTATTTCAGAAGCATATGTGTTATTTCAATACCCTTGAACAGGGAGGCTGCAAAGGTGAGGGCTGAGAGAAAAGAATAAACTGTATACAACATTGGTATCATAGAATGGTTTGAGTTGGAAGGGAGCTAAAAGATCTAATTCCAACCCCTCTGGCATGGGTAGGGATGCCTTCCACTAGAGTATGTTGCTGAACCTTCCTAAGAAGGCAGAAAACAGGGAACAACAGAATGCATCCAGTAATAATCTTTCTGATATGAAATTTTATAAATCTTTAAAATAATTCATGCAGGTGTTAGCAGCACACCTGTATTTTCAAATGTTCCTTTTGTCACAAATGATGGCAATAAAGGGGTTTTTTTGATATTATGAGATATTTATGTTATTTTCTCAAAGTATAAATAGATCAGGTACCTGATTCTGCTAATTTAGATCTGTTTTATACTGGTATGTAATATCTTTAATTTCAGTGGAGGATATTAAATTTTATTTAAATTTAAATGAGGACAGAATCAGGTTGCCGGTTACTTTTTCTTTAATCAAAGATAAAGAGGGCACAAATCAGACCTGCAGGACACACAAAAAGCAAACACAAGTTGGGAAATCTGAAGAATTGTGATGACTATATTGTCTTCTTTCTTTTTTTCTCCTGGGAGATGTGATTCTTTCTGATTGTTAAATTTCATTGTTTTATCACCATTTGTGAATGGATAATACTATTGTGCAAACTTATGTTGTGAGCTATCCCAGCACATCCAAAATAACTAACTACTGGCTTAGTGTTCTGGAATGTCACCATGCTCCTGAAATGTGCCTGCTACTTTTTTGAGGGCCATTTGCAGATTGTCATAATATCAATTTATTATTAGAGTTGGCATTGAGACAGGGAGCTCTACTGGAAAATGCTTTCTGAAGCACATGGGGTTGAATGTACCTGATCATACTGCCAAGTTCACGTGCCACTAGCCCAGTTAGTGTGCTTGCAGAAAGGGAGCACAAGGATGGGAAGGGCTACATATGAGAAGCCGCTCCTGACTACTCCTCCTGGGCAGTCACTTAAGCTAGCATTTATCACAGAATTTGAGAACAAGAAACAACCATAGCAGAGGAAGGAAATATAGTGCTGGAAGGGATTTTGAGAGGCTGTCTAGGTCCTCGTCATATCTCAACCTCTGATCACCTGCTCCTGCTCTACTGCAGGAAGATGGTTAAACACTTGCAGTGATAGAGATTTCATAGTGTCTCTGAGTGACTACAGTCCTTACTTAGCTGGTTTTGCAAGAAGGAAGTTTCCTAATACCTAACCTAACTGATACACATGGAAAGTACGTTCTCCCTTTTGTCTTGATGTAGGTGAACATCTCTGCCTGCCCTCCCCTCCCCTTCCTGACAGATCTAAGTGAAATCCTGTTCAATGTATCTTTTCAGCTTGGCAATACTAATTGTTTCTGCACTCATTTTATATAATTGTCTAGACTGATTTTTTTTTTTTTTGTTAAGAGCACATTATATGAAACTCATGTTTTTCACTCTATCCCATCCACAAATCCTGTTGCCATCTAATAGAAGTAGACTAGATTAATCTGGTATTATTTGTACTGACAAATCCATGCTGTTGCTTATATCTTTACTTTCTAGATTCTTCCAAATGGTAGGATTACCTGTTGAAAACTCTTTCTTTTTAGTAGAAATTCACCTAATCAGTTTGTAGAGCTCTTCCCTTCCACCCTTTGAGAGAGCTGCAATCTCTTTTGGGTTTTCTGGAACCTCACTCATTCTCTGTTGATTCTTGGAGATAATCAGTAGCAGCTCTACTGTTGTCTGAACCATAAGGAGTTTTCATCAGGTCCAGTCTATCAAAAAATCTTTAACTTACCTATGTATTTTCCAATCTATTTCTTCATGTTTCTAGCCTAAGCTCTTAGACTTTTGTCAGTGGTACTAGTAAGTGAAATCACATTTGCCTTCTAAAATTGAAAACTGAGGTTAAAAAAGGCATTAAGGATACTTGTGTCTCAGCACCACTAGTCATTAGGTGATGATTAAATAGATTTTCCCCTCTATGGAATAACAGACCTGTTTTTTTCCTGGTCTCCTTGCTATGCATCCTATCAACACCCTTGCTATCTTTTAAATCCAATTTTCTAACATTTTGGGACCTTATCTTTCAGGTTTTGTCCATACATAGTCTATACATTTAGTCGTAATTCAGTAATTTGACCTACTTTCTATTTTCTTTCTAGTCATTGAAGATCTTATGATTCACCAACTGAGTCTTTATTTCACTTCCTCCTCCTCCTCTGAATAGATCAAATTCGCAGTTTTGCCTTTCTGTAGTGGATCTCTGGTGAACTTTCAGCTGTCCTGAACTCACAGAAGTTTAGCTACTAGATATCTTAAGTTTCCATTTAATTCCTCCTCCTTTTCCTAAAAATGAAACTAGATAAAAGAAGGTCAGACTGATTTGTAATTTCGATTTCTTCTCTTTGTAGCTAATGAGAATTTCAAGTACATGAATTTCTTCCATACATTTTTTTCTTCTTGCAGTATTTTCTACTACTTGTGGCTTAGGTATGATCCAGTCACTGGCCCACCTTAGTGAGATGCAAATATGCAGGTTCCCATGCTACCTGATGCAGCGTGTTTCACCTAATGCTCCAAGTACCATGAGTGAGTGCTCTCTGTTTCGCATCTCCTGGAGCAAGGCAACTGCTTCTTTTCTAAGCATCTGCCTTGTGGATTACATTCAGAGGAATGTGCAACTGGGGAAAAACCACTCCTGTCACTAGGACCAAAAAACTTCCTGCCAAACTGGAACATGCTGTGTTTAAAGGCATTTTCTGAACTAGAAAATATGATGTAAGTTGAGAGTATTGTCTTCATTTAGTTCTCTAAAAAGCTGTCTGGATGACAGTGTTGCACAAATTCCCACAAATGGAATTCTTAGCATAAAGATTAAATAAGGGATTTGACTGAAAAAGGAGGACACCTCTTACAGCAAAATGGAAGATAAAAGGTGAATGCTCACACCAGACCCTCAGATCTCCTGATAATACCTTGCATGAGCAAAGATTGCTTAAATTTTGCCAGTAATATAGGAGTAGTGTTCTTCAAAGCATGAGATGCACAGATATCAACTGTATCAAATGCATTGTTCTCTTTGCCCTTTCCCCCTCACCTCAGGATCCCCCTGGATCAATGGTCTGAGGCCAGTTGTATGAGGTTCAACAAGAAGTGCCAGGTGCTGAACTTTGGTCACAACCCCATGCAGCACTACAGGCATGAGGGAGAGTGGCTGAAAAGTGGCTTGTCAGAAAAGGACCTGGGAGTTCTGGTTGACAGCAGCTGAACATGAGCCAGCAGTGTGCCCAGGTGGCCAAGAAGGTCAATGGCATCCTGGTTTGTATTAGTGATGCTGTGGCTGGAAGGGCTCAGACCACCAAGTCACCCTATACTTGACACTGGTGAGGCTGCACCTCACATGCTGAGTCCAGTTTTGGGCCACTCACTCCAGGAAAGACACTGAGGTACTGGAGTATGTCCAGAGAAGGGCAACAGAGCTGGTGAAGGGACTGGAGCACAAGTCCTATGAGGAGTGGCTGAGGGAGCTGAGGTTGTTCAGCCTGGAGAAAAGGAGGCTTAAGGGAGATCTTATCACTCACTATGACTACCTGAAAGGAGGTTGTAGCCAGATGGGGCTTAGCCTGTTCTCCCAGGCAGTGAGTGACAGAGAAGAGGAAAGTCTCAAGCTGTGCCTGGGGAGGTTCATGTTGGACATCAGGAAGAATTTCTTCATGGAAAGAATTGTTAAGCATTGGAATGGGCTGCCCAGGGAGGTAGTGGAGTCAGCAGCCCTGGAGGTGTTCAGGAAATGACTGCACATGGCACTTTGTGCTGTGGTTTAGTTGACATGGTAGTGTTAAGTTAAAGGCTGACTTGATGATCTTGGAGATCTTTTCCAAGCTTAATGATTCTATGAATCAGAGAAAGTTAGATATTTAGGATCTGATTCTGAAATGATCACTGCATATTCTGTTATATCCCATTGGACTTGTAAATATTTATTATGAAAATCAGGCCTTTGATATAAAGGCAAATCACATGTAGAAAGAAGGAATGCAAGTTCACAGGGTTTATTTAAAGAAATATGAACTATTATGGCTTCACATGAAACTTACTGTATAAAGCTCAGTTTTATATGATGTATGCATACTACACTGTAAACCATGTTACTAGATTCATACTAAAATCAGTTTGTTGTAAACAGTTCGATTTCAGATGTTGGCATTGGCAATGAAATAAATATATACTAGAGACTTTACAGCCTGCTGCATAAATGTGTTGTGAAATCAACATGAAAGTCAATTCAAAATGCATTTAAGAATAATTCCATGAATTATTCTGAGTCCCTCCGCCACTGCTTATGGTTTTATGGAAAGAATTTGCTATTGATTGTTAAAGACTGTCTCTGAGCACTACCTGAAAAGCACATACACAAGAACTAAGATGTTGCATAACTGAGCCCTGCTCACAGGGATTCCTCTCCAGGTCTGGTGGCAAAATGTTAACATTTTTTGCCAAAGTTAACAAGCCTGGTAAGCGATCACACTAAGGGACTAAGGCATTGCTAGAAATCAGAAAAAATATCTCTAAAGTGTTAATTATACAAAAGGTACAGTTAAAACAAGAAATCATCTGAGATTCATATGTACTGATGATTTGAATTGCATGTATATAGTATTAGAATATATTTCAAGAAGAGAGAGCTATAGTACAGTTAGAACACATAACAGCCACTCAAAGTCACTAGAACACTTTATGATGTCTCTTCCTAGAAACAACTGAATGAAATTCAGATAGTATGTAGAAGTTACATTTTTTGAAAATGCACCTTGTTTCAGTAAAATGGCTAAGAGTGAGCTGCATTTTCACTGGTTGGAAAGAACATAGACACTTTTATAGGAAGACAGACTTAAAAGCCGTAGGACATCTACTACCATCTGAAGAATGAAAAAAAATCTTTCAAGAAAAATCAACAGTATCTATTTCTGTGCAAAAGATGCTTTTCTTTCCAGATAGCAGAAGTGCATGATGTCTGAGAGTAGCATATGCTGTCAGATGGTATCTGGCCTGGAATTAATTGTACCCAAGATAGTGTTTTAAGAACAATTCTTGCAAGACTAGTGCTTCATGTTCTGGTGAATCCCTATCTGTCCTTACGCGCCTTACGCGCTGCACCTGGTAACCTTGTCAAACCTGAATGAGTTAAACTCATGCTTTTCCTTTCCATATTTCAGCAATAGTGCTTGAGTCTGCTGATGACACAAAGCTGGGAGGAGTGGCCAATACCCCAGAGGGCTGTGCAGCCCTTCAGAAGGACCTCAATAGGTGGGAAAGATGGGCAAGAGAGGAACTGTCTGAAATTCAACAAAGGAAAACAGAGGGTCCTATCCCTGGGGAAGAATAACCCCATGCATCAGTACAGGCTGCGGGCCAACCTGCTGGAAAGGAGCTCTGTGGAGAGGGACCTGGAGGTCCTGGTGGACAACAAATGTCCGTGAGCCAGCAGTGTGTCCTTGTGGCCAAGAAGGCCAACGGAATACTGGGGTGGCTTAGGAAGGGCATTGCCAGCAGCCCGAGGGAGATGATCCTACCCCTCTACTCAGCCCTAGTCAGGCCACATCTAGAGTGCTGTGTCCCATTCTGGGCTCCTCAGTACAAGAGAGGCATGGAACTCCTGGAGTGATTCCAGCAGAGGGCTATGAAGGTGATTAAGGGACTGGAGCATCTCTCTTATGAGGAAAGGTTAAGAGAGCTGGGCCTGTTCAGCCTCTAGAAGAGATGACTGAGAGGGGACCTCATCAATGTATACAAGCGTCTAAAGGGAGGGTGTCAAGAAGGTGGAGCCAGGCTCTTCTCAGTGGTGCCAAGCAGTAGTAGGACAAGAGACAACAGGCAGAAACTGATGCACAGAAAGCTCCAGCAGAATATGAGGAAGAAATTCTTTACTGTGCTGGTGATCATGCACTGGAACAGATTGCCCAGAGAGGACTCTCCTTCACTGATTCAAGAACTGACTGGACACAATTCCATGCAATGTGCTCTGGGATGACCCTGCTTGAGCGGGGAGGTTGGACCAGATGATCCACTGTGGTCCCTTCTAACTTCACCCATTCTGTGATACTACTTTTCACTTCAGTAGCTTAATTCAATGAAGTTGTTCAAAGCCTTTGGTGAACTTTGTAAAAGGGAAACTACTTTGAAAAGAGGTTTATTTTCAAAGCTAAATTTTTAAAAAGTTTTAAAGTTAACTCCTCTGGTAGGTAGGATCTAACAGCAACATGACTGAGTGTAGAGAATGAAGGTTTTTCATAGTGCTGGGAAAACCCAGAGCCAAACTGTATAGCTAAAGCACGGACCCACGGCAGGATGAGGTTCAAACCAACCCAGATACACTTAAAGGAAGATAACTTGGGGTTTCTGTAATCTTCTGTTCTGACTGGCTATCACGGTCTTTGTTTCATCATGGAGACCATGGATAAAGTCCCGGTCTCTGTTTGCAGCGGAGCAGAACAAGAGCGTGTCTGTCTCAGCCCTCCTCGTGCTGGCGGTGCTGTGGCACCAGCAGTGACAAAGGCATGCAGCAGCGTCTGGCCCTTCACCCCGGGCACGGGGAAGGGCAAGTGGCAGAAGGGCTGTTCGTACCACAGCTCTTCCCTGAGCTCTGCCATCCCTGGCAGTCTCAAGGATAGACACTGCAGAAGATGGAGCCTGGAGCGAGGTGTTGGCTGTGGATGCTGTCAGTCGTTTTACTAATCACTGCAAGGCAGTTCTATGTTTCTAGTCAACAGTACAGCCCTAAATGTTGCCAAGTTTACTGCAGTAAAATAAACAGTTTTGACACAGAAGTGAACAAAATAAACTTAATCACAGTGCAGTGCTCACCACCCGGGAGTTAGCTTTTCTGGTTCAATTTCCCAGAGTTTCTGCAGTCTGGCAGTCTGGAGATGAAAACGCATAAAGGGAAGGATAACATTAATTATCTTGTGACGATCACACAAGACACACATGAAGATCACAGAAGCCACTTTGAAGAGGGAACGAGTAGCTGATTACAAGTTTTCCCACGGCCTGCAGACCTTGGAATGCAGCAGCTCCGCGCTGATTCCACAGGGACACGCGTGATTCCCAGGTGCGGAGCAGCGGGCTGGTGCGGGCTGCGCGTCGGGCGAGCGGCCGGAGGGTGGAGCGAGAGGGACGGGCTGGGGGCCGTGCCGGCGGTGCCTGTGTGTGTGTCTGTGTGTGTCTCTGTGTGTGTGTGTGTGTGTGTGTGTGCGCGGGCAGCCCGGCACTTTCCTTTTCGGCGGGGAGGGGCGGCAGCTGCGCAGGCGTTGCTCGCACCCTGTTGATTAGTCAGTGCTGGGATGGCGCTTCCTNATCGCCCGGCTGGACAGCGGTGCGTGGGGCGGGGAGGGAGGCAAGGAGGCAAGGAGGGCCGCTCCCGGGGCGCTCGGCGTCTGCCGGCGCAGGGTCGCGGTGCGGGGCTTCGACCTGCGCGGGGATCCGGGCGGCGCTGTGCGCCCGAGCGCCAGGTGTGCGCGGAGCCCGTGCGCTGTCAGCCCCGGCCCTGCGGAGACGGGTCCGCGCGGTCCGCAGCCGGGCGGCGGAGGCAGGGCGTGTGCGGCACTGGGGGCACGGCGGTGCGATAAGGGATGCTACAGCGCGGCCAAATAAGAAGGGATATTATGTAGCCAAGTGGGCTAAATTCCAAGTGTTGCGCTTCGCTTTGAAAGCCACGGACCTGTAAAAAGAGGAGTAGCCTGAGGAGCCTTTACAGTCTCCAGATAACTTTTTTTATCACAATTCACTTGGGTCTCACCTGCAGTTTCCAAGTCTGCAGCTTTTTGTTTACTTCAGAAAATAAGAAACAAGCCTGACAGGAGAGCTATGACAGCAGCATTTTACCTTTCCTAGATCCATGTCTTAGAAAGTAATTGTGTCTGCACAGAGAAGTAGGGCAACGGGGGGAAATTTTTATGACAGACAACTGTTTTTAATAATGTGTAGTGCCTTGCATGGTAGCTCCATGAAAACTATCCAACTCTCTAAGGGAATGCTGAGGATAGCTCAAAAATTGGGGAAAAAAATTCCAGGCTTTTTAATTCATTAGCTTGTGAATTCACCATGTACTTATATGATGTAATAGAGCAGTTCTTGATTTATCAAGTTTTTGTGTTGATTTGAAAAGTTAAAAATTAGCACAGGCATCATTCTCTGTTACTCCCCAGTGTGCAGGTCAAGACCAGGACTGGTTTATTACTTAACGGCAGCTTCCATAATCCAGTGATGATTTTTGACTTTGTCCCTTGATTTTGCAGTACTTTTCCTTTCACTTGTAGTGCTTCCTCAGAGCCATCACTCAGGAATGGGTTAAAGAAAAGCTTTTTGCTCTTTTAACTGCGTCTGCCTGTTCATCATACTGTCAAATGTGTGTTGTCCTATGAGAATGGTAAAGCTGGTATGTTAAGGAGTTCCTTGTGGTATTACCTTCTGTCACTAGACACAGCTAAGATGGCCTCCAGTCACTGCACTTAAGGCTGTCAATTTACTTGAGGTTCCTGGCAGTGGTTCAAGCATTAACAGGATGTATATATCGATGACTTATTAATTTCCCTCTCTGTGTCTCATACTTCCCTATCTCTGCACTCCTGTTGTCTTGCTTCATTGGAAGGGACCTGAAAGAGCTTTGTGGGTGGAGAAAGTTTATGGGTTTTGAAGGAAGCAATTTTATTTTTTTTTGTTTTGAGGAGTGGGTCTTGTGTTGGACCCAGTGATGGGAATATTCCATATTGTTGGGTTGAGAAAGATGGTATGGATTTTGGACAAAGGCTTTTTTCTCCTATATGCCACACTTAGAGCATATGCACAGGCAAGTGTGGATGTAAACAGACCTGAGCTGTTTTGCCCGTGCCCTGAGATGGCCAGACATGAGGCAGCTGTTGGTGTAGGTGTCCCTTGAGTAGTGGTTCAACCCCACACTAAGCCCTGNTGTGTCTCTGTGTGTGTGTGTGTGTGTGTGTGCGGGCAGCCCGGCACTTTCGTTTGCGGCGGGGAGGGGCGGCAGCTGCGCAGGCGTTGCTCGCACCCTGTTGATTAGTCAGTGCTGGGATGGCGCTTCCTGGGCCAGGCGCGGCGGCGGCGGCGGGCGGCCCCAGCCGGTCCCGGGGGGCGGCGGGAGCGGCAGCAGCGGCAGCAATAGCAGCAGTAGCAGTAATAGCAGCAATAGCAGCAGCATCAGCAGCCGCAGAGGCAGCGGGCGCCCGGCGGGCCTCCCTCTCTGCCTAGCCCCGCGCGTCCCGGGGCGGCTGGCGCTGAGCGAGCCGGGCTCTCTCCCTCCGTGCCTCCGTGCCTCCCTCNNNNAGCCTGAGGAGCCTTTACAGTCTCCAGATAACTTTTTTTATCACAATTCACTTGGGTCTCACCTGCAGTTTCCAAGTCTGCAGCTTTTTGTTTACTTCAGAAAATAAGAAACAAGCCTGACAGGAGAGCTATGACAGCAGCATTTTACCTTTCCTAGATCCATGTCTTAGAAAGTAATTGTGTCTGCACAGAGAAGTAGGGCAACGGGGGGAAATTTTTATGACAGACAACTGTTTTTAATAATGTGTAGTGCCTTGCATGGTAGCTCCATGAAAACTATCCAACTCTCTAAGGGAATGCTGAGGATAGCTCAAAAATTGGGGAAAAAAATTCCAGGCTTTTTAATTCATTAGCTTGTGAATTCACCATGTACTTATATGATGTAATAGAGCAGTTCTTGATTTATCAAGTTTTTGTGTTGATTTGAAAAGTTAAAAATTAGCACAGGCATCATTCTCTGTTACTCCCCAGTGTGCAGGTCAAGACCAGGACTGGTTTATTACTTAACGGCAGCTTCCATAATCCAGTGATGATTTTTGACTTTGTCCCTTGATTTTGCAGTACTTTTCCTTTCACTTGTAGTGCTTCCTCAGAGCCATCACTCAGGAATGGGTTAAAGAAAAGCTTTTTGCTCTTTTAACTGCGTCTGCCTGTTCATCATACTGTCAAATGTGTGTTGTCCTATGAGAATGGTAAAGCTGGTATGTTAAGGAGTTCCTTGTGGTATTACCTTCTGTCACTAGACACAGCTAAGATGGCCTCCAGTCACTGCACTTAAGGCTGTCAATTTACTTGAGGTTCCTGGCAGTGGTTCAAGCATTAACAGGATGTATATATCGATGACTTATTAATTTCCCTCTCTGTGTCTCATACTTCCCTATCTCTGCACTCCTGTTGTCTTGCTTCATTGGAAGGGACCTGAAAGAGCTTTGTGGGTGGAGAAAGTTTATGGGTTTTGAAGGAAGCAATTTTATTTTTTTTTGTTTTGAGGAGTGGGTCTTGTGTTGGACCCAGTGATGGGAATATTCCATATTGTTGGGTTGAGAAAGATGGTATGGATTTTGGACAAAGGCTTTTTTCTCCTATATGCCACACTTAGAGCATATGCACAGGCAAGTGTGGATGTAAACAGACCTGAGCTGTTTTGCCCGTGCCCTGAGATGGCCAGACATGAGGCAGCTGTTGGTGTAGGTGTCCTTTGAGTAGTGGTTCAACCCCACACTAAGCCCTGTCAGGAGGCAGGCTCGGGTATAGCTGTGAGAAGGGCTTTGGCTTGGAGCTGGTTGAGGTCTGGCCAGTTCAGGGGCTCTTGGGTCTGGTCTTACCTACTCATATGGATTTACTTTTAACTTCTGGGACTACAGACGGCAGACGAATCAATATTTTATAAAGAACACAGACGCCATAGTCTTGGTGATACAAAGAGAACGCTTTTCCTTTTTCCACAGGAGATTGTCTTGCAATAAGAGAAAGCAACCATGAATCAGCGCATAGTCTTCTAAAGGAGGAAAGTTAGGAATGTGCAACGTTTGTGGAATTGACTGGAGCAAGGGCTGTTGGCAGATGGTTGCTCTGCATCCCTGTCCTTGTCTTGCAGAGTTAACAAGTGGACTGCTGTCAGAGAATTTCTCAATGAAACACTAAAGAAAATAAATGCAGAGTCCAATCCAAATGTGTGTCATCCAATGCTTAGGAAGTTTAAGGCTATCTCTGTTAGCAAAGTATCTCTTGTGCCAGTTCTATCGGGGTGCGGCTCGTGTCTCTGGGTCAGGGTTCGCTTACACAGAAACAGCCTCATCTCTTCTTTAAGTGCTGAATTCCTCTCCAGATCAGTGGAAGCTTGCCTGCCTTTTGTGCTGTTGGAAGTCAAACCACCTGTAGATGTCTGTCTTCAGTCACCTTTTGATTTTGTGGTTGGCCTCTGTCTTTAGCAGTGAGTTGTTTCTAGACTGTTTTTTTCAGTTATCATGAGGTTTTGTGAATGGCAGAATTTGTTTCTTCTGTCAGTTCAGGAGGTAGGAGAGGATTGTAAAGAGGTGTATTCTTTTCAGAAGGTGCCAGTCTTGCTGTGTTGTTTCTACATTTCTTAATGGAGCTTAGCACTAGGTGGATAATATTCTTAGATGATACCCACATAAGATCTCCAGTTTTTCGCTGTTGCTTCACCTTCAAACCTTTCAGTTTGAAGGAGAAGAAGAGATTTGCTGAATGCAGTTTTATTCTTTGAACCTGGATGTGTAGCTCCTGGAAAAATGCCCTTAAGTAATTCAGTTTGATTTCTTGACAGGATGAAGCTATGAAATATTTACGTGCACTAAATTTGGTCCTCCGCTAAGAAGGGAAGGTTTTTCTTGATGGTATGGGAGGAAGTAGTCTGTTGTTACATCAAGATACAGTTGGAAGTACTTAGGCATCAGTGCCTACATTGTCCATCTAGAAATGATAAATATGTCAACTTCTCCTTTTTTTCAGATTAAATTTTAAGACTGTGTTTCAGGTTATGCTTTTGGATGCTGTTAAGTCATAAATCAGGTTTTGTTAGTTTTAATCTGTTCATGTGTTTTAACACTTTGCTGGTGAATTTTTGTTCTATTCATTGAACCAATAGACTGAAAAAAACCCCAAACCTGTCACTCTTGAGATGAAGTAAATGGTTTTTATGTGGTTTTTTTTCCCAACTTCTATAACAAATATTTCTAGAGGATAACTCAAATACAGAACTTGCTAAAAGAGTGCTAAACACCATACCAAAGAAAATGCATGGGCTTCATCTCACACTTGGAATTCACTTGAGTGGGCTCTTTCACCTGAAAAGAAGAAAGACTTAAACAGCCAGAGAGGAGCGAACTTTGTCCTGTGTTTTTCTTGTCCTTCATCCCCACCCCCCCCAGTCCTGATTTGCAGTATCACATCTGAATCCCACCCCAGTGAGAGACTTGTGGGTGGGTGCAGTGGGGAAAAGATTCTGCTCTGGGAACCCGCAGCAGAAAGATCTTATCAGTGTGGTGATTGCAACAGGGCAAAAGGTGAGCATCGCTGGTCTGTGAGAACCAGGGGTGCACGTGAGGCTTGGCTTGGCTCTCTTCAGACCATCAGTAGAAAAAGCTGACAGCAAAGCTGTGACTGTGTCTTGTTGCTAACATGGAAACGATGTTGTGCGTGGTTATCTCAGGGCTTTAAATTTCTGGTAATTATTTTTCTAAGGACAATTTTGGAGAGTAAAAGAGGAATGCTATCAAGGTTAAGATCTGGAAAATATTGCTTTGCATAGAGCTGAGCTTCAGGCCAAGCATTTTTTTTGTAAGCTCATTGCTCCCTTCAGACTCCCAAGAATCTGTCATTCTTTCTCTTAGCAGAACTCCCTTTTTCCCAGACTCTTGCTGTGTTTCCAAAAGTAAAGAGAGCCTTTGCTAGTAGGTAGTGGATATGAATTGGAAGAGTTCACAGAAATTCACAGTTTGTGTACAAAGGCTATAGTTTCTGTGAGTAAGAGTGCATGGAGTCCTCTGATTTTTATGTACTTTTTTTGACAAGGGATAAACATATTTACTCATGCTCAAAAAAAAAAAAAAATGGTGCTCTTGGGATCAAACATAGTGGCACTTCTCCTCAACTCATAGAGAAGTGATTCCCTACATTGCATGATAGGGAAACCATACTGAACTTTCCTGGAAGTGAGATCATGGATCTTGATGAGCCACTGAGACTCTGAAGGAAATTCTTCCTTATGCATTGCAAATATGCTGAAATTACAGAATTAGTGGCTATAAAGAAAGGAAAAATCTGTAAAATAGATAACAAATTTCAAAGGTTATTTCTTCATTCTTACCTCTGGGACAACTTTTGTGCACATCAGCAATGGGTGAATAATGAGTTTGTGCTGCTGTTGCTCCTGGGGACGAAGAGATTTTCTTTACTTATTTATTTTATTTCAGGTTCTCTTTTTCTCTTCCATGTCAAAACTTTTTCATGGTGACATCTGTCTATTCCAGTCATGGTCAGGGCCCTATTGTTCTGTGCAGCACATTACTGTAGAGCTGACTCCAGTTCCAAATATCTGGAAACTGAGCACCCTCACATCTTATCAAAGAACATCACACTCAATAGAACAACGTGGCTGTGTACATAATGAAAATTTTGCCTTGCGTCACTCCGCAAATGCAGGTTATCTGTGAAGTTGAACAATACTTCAAAACTACAAAGAGACTTACTCTTTAAAGGTCTGAATGCTGCTATCATGCTTTAATTGTCTTGAATGACCTCCTTCTTTTGAGAAGTTACTGCAGGGTGTCTCAGTAGTCTGTTATTGAATAAATCTTTAAAAGGTATCATATGGGAGCAGGGCACAGCTTTTCAGTGGACCAAGAAAGAGTTTTCAGATATGCTCAGACCCTGGGCAGTGGCTGTGATCTGATTGCCTGCTCTAGGTGTAGCCGTCTTATATAGTATGGTGTGGTAGGTGGCAGTTCTCATATTGGGCAGACAAGTGTCTTTGATTTGAAGGCAAAAATCCTCAAGATATATTCACATGGTTTGATTTCTTCCTTATGTGCTGAGCAGCTTTGAAAGTCCAACTGTCTATAGTGTGCATTCTGCCGTTAAAGTATAATCTCAGAAGTATCTCTTCCTTGCTTCTTCTTCTTTCTTCCTTTACTGTGCGGTCTGCTGTTTCCATCCAGACGGTTGAATGAAAAAACAATTGTCAGGTTGCCACTAGCCACTGCTTCTGGGTTTTTGTTTTAGTTGGTCGTGTTTTTTTCCCTTCTTCTCTGCTGGCAGAGATGTGTTCCAGAAACGTGTTAGTGAAAAAGCTTTTAATTCATTTAAAACCTACAGCTACCAAATGGTGTCTATGAAGATTATAGTGCCCTCCTGGAGGTGGAGGCCAGTAGCTTGGCAACACCTATTCCCAGGAGTACCACAGACGTCCAGTGAGGTAGATAGAGTTCAGCAGCATACCCATTTTGCCCCTAAAAATCCACAATTTGTTTGAGCTGCTTTCATGGTTGGCAATGATTCAATGTGCAGTAGTGTGTATTCCATATTCTTTACCCAGCTATTTGAACCCTTGATAGTGTGGTAGGGTTGCTAAGATGGAAGATAGTTGCCTTGCTCGTACTTCTTGCATACTTAATAAATGTTCATATTCTTTTCTGTTATTCGAGGTCTGAAACTCCTAGTTCTTTGTTTCAATTTATAAAGTTTTGACTCTGTTAGGTAAAGCCTTTGTGTACATACCTGGACAAACACTTTCTGGGTAATTCAGTAGTGTAGGTATGGAAAGGTGAAATGCCATTAGTCTTTTCTTAGCTGGAATTCAAGTGCTATAACTTGAAATCCATGGGAGTTTTTCTTTCTTTCCCCCCCCCTCCATTTAAATTACATCTAGCTTTCAAATAAGGCACAATATGTACATAAAATCAAAGGTATTAAGGTGCCTTGAACAGTTAGTAAAACCTTTAATCTTAAAACAAATGTGGTGTGATGAATCATATGCTGCTGTTGCAAGGATTGGTTTAAGTCTAGCATAGGAAAGAAGGGTTTTGTTGTTTTCTGCTTTGTCTGTAAGTGCTGTTCTGGAACTAGGTGTTCCTGGCTTCGGTGATTACGTGAATTGGCACTCCCTCTAATGCCCCAGCAAAGGCAACTCCAGGGATTATGCCAAGACAAAGTGCTGGAGGATATTGGACAGTGTGGTCTGGTGCTACAGGATTTGATGGAGGTTGTGGGAAGAACTGCAGCATGTTCCAGTCATTCCAGTGGTGGTTTGTCAGCAGCAAAGGGCATGGGTGTTGCTGTATTTCCTTTTGGCATTAGGATAACAAGTTGGTTGGATTAGGAAAGCTTAAGTCTCTCTCCTATAGGAAAATATTATCGTCTTAATTTGGATTGCATATGACTCAAAACCAACCTCCGAAGACTCAGTGAGCCAATATTTCAAGTCTGAAATTTTTTGCTTTTAATGGTACTTCTCTTTGAAACAAGTTTGATGTAGCATTTGTGGTCTGCAATTTTCATACCACTTACAGTATGAAAAACTTGTGGAGCAAACTTCGCTGTGCCTCCACCTATAAGCCCTGTCTGCTCACCTAAAGGCCTTGGCACAGAAACATAAAATTGAGGTGTATAAGCAGATTGAAGAGAGTGTCTTTGCTGAGGGTCAGGGCTACATCTGCTCTGCAATCTCTGAGGTAGTGTGCATGTCGGCATAGAACTAATAAATCACAGCTTTGCCAGTGCACCTGCACGCTTGGCTGAGGCTTTGCACCAGCAAGAATAGCTGCTATGTCTCTGTCTCCTGTAATGCTGCTGCATGGTGTATTGCCCTGCCAGGCTTGGTGCTGCATCTTGGGGGCCAGAAGTGTCTTCCTGGTGGTGGGGAGGGTTTGGAGTCCAGTCTGCTCATCCCTCAGGTTTTCTGTTGTGCAGAGGGAGATACTCCTGAGCCTGTAGACTGTATGCTGAGTGGATCAAACCGTGATGAAGACATGAAGTGCCCAGTGATTGCTGCTGGAGCTGTGGGTTCTGGTTGTGTGGGGACTCCTGTGTGAGACCGCAGCATTTGCATGCCCAGACAAGAACTGATGTGATCTCAGCAGAGGAAAGGGGATGGTGATTTTATCAGGAAAAGTAGCAAATCTTCTTGCAGTGGGGAAGGTCACGTGGAGCTTCCTGGAAGTACAGACCTTCAAGAAATGCAAAATTGCTGGAAAAGTGCCCTTTTCTTTTGTTGGGTTTTTCTTTATAGTTGTTATAATCCTGTTGTGATCATGGAGAACTTTGATGAGTGATTATTTCCCTGGTCTGTGAGAACGTTGCTGGGCTCCTAAAGAGAAGCAAGGTTAAGATCTAAATATGGTCTTGGGGACTGGAAGATGCCTGAAAGCTCAACCTGATGAAGTTGATACTGGAGTTGCTTCATGCCAGGGGATAACCTTAGTGACTCAAATGTAAATGTTATGTAAAACAAAATATACTGCAATTCTATTTGTGAAATGAGCAGGGAAAACCTTGTGGTGGTGACAAGGAAACTGGGGCCTTTCGCCTTACACTCAGAGCTAGGGGAATGGGAAAATTGGAAGAAAAGCCGCCTTTGACAGGCCAGTGTGTGTGCCATGTGCTGCTTTGCTTGCTGTCTTGGTGCCTTCATGGGAAAATGTCTACCTGGCATGGGTGAGGACGTGGCTCAGTGGGTGACAGGTTTCCAGGGACAGGCCAGGAGGCTGCGACTGCTGTCTTAGGGATCATCAACCACTGGTCAGGATGCAGTGTCAGGGTGTGTGTCCTAAGGCAAGGTGCTGGACTTGAGGCTGCATGGGGGGACAGTTCTCTGCAAGAAGCATGTGGATATCCAGAGAGTGGATAGAGATTAGCCACCCTAAACAGAATGAGTAAGCCTTTGCTCTGTCCTGAATGTTCAAACTATGTGCCCAAGACTGACCCAAGGGCACAGGTGAAGGAAGGTGCCTGTGTGTAACCTAAGCAGTCACTTCGACAATGTCCCCCCTACTCTGTGTTGTGCTGCCAGGGCTGGTGCTGAGCACTGAGTGAGCTGGGCTGCTGGACTGCAGCAGAGCACACTTGCAGCTGGGTTTGTAAGAGTCATGCAGCCTAAATACTCACGTTACTAACTTCCAGGAACTATTTCAAAGGAACCCACAAATGCTTGAATACCCCCTCTCCTGTGCTTGTTTTTCTGTTCGCAGTTTTTTTGTTGTTGCTGTTTCAACTGCTTATTTGCCCCACTAAAAGTGAGCGCTGACTATTTTTTTGCTTCCTGGCACCTCACCATTTTGGAGATGAAAGAGGGAAGATTGGAGTGGAAAGATGAAGAAAACTTTTTCTCTAAGGAGTGGGAGGAAAAGGGCACATGGGCACAGATCTCCTCTTCTTGTCCAGCTTTCCTGTTGCATCTTTCAGTGGGTGCCTTTGGGGCATGCTTGGGTTCAAGGAACCCTTGGCTCCAGTCTGCATCATTCTGCAGGCTTCTGTTTTTCACTTGTGGGCTTCCAGTAGGTGTTGCAAGGTTATCTGCAGTCGTTTCCAAGGTCGCTGTCATGTAGAACATTCAGTACTGTCTAGCAGTGGCAGATTTGAGCAGTGCAAGACGTTGCTTCTGTTTTTCTGTTATCCTTTCACATCTTCAGATGGGATAGTCCTTAATTTCACCTCTTTCATCTGTTGTATTGTCTGTCGTCCAGCTTCTTCCAGTTTCTGTGTAAACTCTGGTTCTTCATCCCTCCATACCTTTTTGCTCTGTGCCCTCTTCTTTTCCCTTGACTTGGAGGTAAAAGGTGTTTCTTGGACCAGATGATGTTTGGCTGTGCGTGTTCCAGGAGGGTTAGCTTTGTATAGAAGTGAGAAAGCAAGCAGGGAAGGTTATTTCAGGCAATTCTGGAGACTTCAAGGTTTCTGCTCACTGAGACCAGAAATTGGAACTGCAGCTCATTCCTGTTGGAAGGAGACAGATGTTCTGGGCTTTGCTGCAGAGGGACGGTTTTTATCAGTGCAGGTAACATGGGATCTTTCCTTGTGGAGTCTGACACTTTGCTGTTGATGTGCTGTTTTGTTTAACTTCAGTGAAGGGAGTTTTGCAGGACTCAAATGTGAATTGGTAGGCTTTGCATGTAATGCTCCCTCTTCTTGGCCAGCGCTGACTGCTTGCTCAACTTACAGAACAGAGTGGGGATGCTGTGTATTTGTAAGAATAACAGTATTCCTTATCCATTTGTTATATGATATGCTGAGCTGAAAGGTGAGTCTTATGTGTATATCCCTGCTGGTTTCCAAAACATTTAATTATTTCTGCTTCTTTCTTAGCAGTTTTTTTGAAGCTTCTATTTATTCAAAGGTCAAAATGCCTCAGTTCTTCTGTGAAGGGGCCATAACCGCACACATAGAGTAAAATCTGAGATCTTATCTGAGTTGCATTTATGTAATTTCATTATGGTCAGAGGTTTTTTTGTGTCTTAGTCTCTGAATGTGAAGCAGGAAACTCATAGCAGGAAAATACAGAAAGCATCAGCATGTGTGACTCGGAGAGGTGATAGGGTTGTGTATGAAAATACGAAATATGACTAGTTACACACCCATGTTACTGGAGCCATTGGACCCAGGATGTGGCTGTAGACAAGCAGCAAGGCTGCAACAGCACTGCAGCTGAATGTAGGGCAAGCTGAAGGAGAAGATTTTTCTGTTGCGTGTCTTATGCGTTGCAATGTCAAATATCATTTGGATTCCTGTCAATATATAACAAAATATCTTAAGATCAAATTGCCTGTGGGCAAGGATAAATGTGCCTTCAAGGGGAAAGTGAGGCATGATGGTCTTTTTTAATTCACTCTATATTCTGCATGCTGCTTACCAATAGAAGCTTTCCTATTTACTGGAAGTGTTTGTTTTTTGGAGGGTTTTTTGGTGCTCTCTTAAGATCATATGATTATCTAAGAACTGTTATTCACTTGTCCCTTACATTTTATTAAAAACAAAGCCTTTCTTTTTATACCTTAGAATTAAGTGTAGATTTCTCTGAAACAATGGTAATAAATTGCATTCAGGATTGAAACTGTTGATCAGAAAAGATGTAGGGGCAGCTTTGATTGTATTACTCTTGTTAGTATTCCCATATTACTCAGATACTCTTGGTGTTCCAGGATGTAACCAAACAGGTGCCTAATTAGAGCTGAGCATTCAAAACTTCTGTCTGTGGATGCAGTCAGCCTGTGTTTGAAGAGGCACTGCGTACTTATTAGTGATATTTGGATTTTTCTGGTTTGAGCAGAAGGGGTAGGATGGACGTATCTAAAATGCAGAGGCAGTGGCAGCTCCAACAAGAGGGTGCTGTGTGTGAACAATCCATTAGTGCCTGCTCGGTCTGTGAGAGCATGGGGAGGTGGGCCAGGCCACTGGGCAAGCAGCCAGGTGGCAACCCCACTTCAGAGCAGAGCTGAACTTTTGTTCACTTCCAGCTGTTTTGATTCCATCCTTAACACAGACTGCAAGAAAAATGAGAGACAAATTAAATTGTAATGATGAGTTCTCTCAAAGCCAAAGAAAACTATGCTTGAGCAGCTCCTGCATTTGGGCTACTTTATTGTTAATTGGAAGCTTATCCAAGATGCCCCAAGTTCAAACAGGGATCACTGCTGTGCAACACAAAGTGGCATAGTGTCTCTTTAGGACTGGAGATATATAATGAGAGGACAGAGCATGTTTACTTGGATACTATTTTAAAATATCATCTAATTATAAATAACTGTCAATGGGAGCTCCCCAGCTCTCATGCTGTGCCCAGGAAAAGTCTGAATGAATAGGCTGTTTTTCTGTCTGCCAGGACAATCTAGAATCACATTCTAGCTCTTAAATCCATGAGGCCGGTAGGATAAAAATTTTCTTCATTGGCATCCTGAGTCTGGGGAGCTCTACCCAGCCTTCCCTGACCAGACTCACAACCACTGCACATGGTGAGAGATGATTTCTGCAGCAGCGAAGGTGCACAGCCACCTCCAGTTTGATCAACTAAAGCAACCATTCTGTATCTGTGCTTGGAAATAAATAAGAAGTCGATAACAGCACGCAGTGCAATGCTAAATACTAACCTCCCACCTCTTAAGTATTAAACTTCTCCAGCTAAACACCTAATCCTAAACAGGCCCTTGGAAGTGTATCTTCTGGTGGACCTCACAGTATTTATAGACACATATAAGCAAGAGCTCTTTAGCATGAGGAATGCCTGCTTTTAATGAAAGAAAACCTCATCTCTCTTAATGAAGTATTTAAAGGAGCTGATTTGGATGGCAGCAGGCTGCTCAGACGTTTCATTACTGCTGTGTTTTTCTTTTGGTCAGGTAGCGCTGTCGTTCTTTTTATCTGTACCTATCAGACTGCTTATGAAAGCTACTTTTTGGATTCCTCATTTCCAGGCCTGATGCCTTGATTGCAAAGGGCAGATAAATATTTTAATTTTTTTTACCCTCTCAACTTCGGTCATGAGAATCCAAAATGCAAAATAAACTAAACATGGGATCAACATAATTATTTTCTGTCCCTCTCTATGGTAACAATAAACTAGACTGGAAGCTCTGTTGTGTGCAAGGAAAACTTATTTAACTTTTTCCTTAATATTTCTATTCTGTGACCATTTTAAGTGTCGTTAAAACTTGTCATGCCTTGCTATTATTCTTAACCCTTCAGATTTATGGTCTTTGGTGGCTTCAAGACCAGAAAGCTCTTTTCCGTAAGAATCTCAGTTTTTTAATAAATTGAGTGTTTCTAAGATTGTTTTTTTCCAATTTTCTTCCCTTCAAATAAAAGACACCAAGATAAATAGTTGGCACTATTCAATATGTTGCAGAGTATCAGAATAGTTTGAAGACTTGCTGGGATTTTCTAGGTGGTTTGTAAATAACCGCAGTGCTTGACTGTTTTGGTGGATCAATCTTAGAGCTAAATCTGTCATGATGATACGGCAAATGTGCAGTTACATATGATGATGCTCAATATTAATAAGAAGAATAATTATGATAGTAGCAGAAAGATACTGTGTTTTGGAATGTAAATGGTAAGATGTTGTACTGAGTGGTTTTTTCCCCCTGTGTGGGAGTGGAGAGCAGTCTGTGTTGAAAGATGTGTTTTGGCTTGTTCGGCTTGAATTCATAAAAAGTAAGGTTTCTCATTCTGGGGTGTTTGTTCTGAAGGCTTGAAATAAACACAAACAAAGCTCAATGAAATCTGTGTTGTTACTACTCTTGCTTTTTTTTTTTTTCCGTCACTAGTTTTCTTATGAACACAAAGAAAGCAAGATACCAAGGTTCAAACTGTGAGATTGCTAAAGTCAGCAGAGCATTTACCATCAGTGGCAGTGGCACCAAAATTCCACTTACTGCTTATTTAAAATATTTGTTTTTCTCTTCCCTGCAGTAGGTCAAGCAGGTTTTTCTTAAGGCTCACTGAGATGCTGTCTCTGTGTATTTGCAGCTAGAGAAAACCTTGTCTTGGAACAAACTGGATTTTTCAGTGGATTAATCTGTCCCATAGCTTTGTAATGAGATTATGGTTTATGCTGATTTGTTGCAACGGTACTGGTATATCCAGTCATTCCAATAGCAAAATGCTAATCCTAAAGAAATAAATCTGTCTTCTTGCTGGCAGGCATAAAAGGAATAGGGGGATGGGAGTCTCTGCTCTCTTGTGGGGTATTAGTGAGTGATAACTTAAGTTCCGGATCAGTTGGATTGAAGCAATTTGATTGTATCATGTTTTTGCAGAGAGATTAGAAATTGCAGAAATAAAGCCTTATCTCCTTTCTTCTGATTGTGAAATATTTAATGGTCACCCAGAGCAAAGTTTGATCACAGTACTGTGAAGCTGAAGGATTACATCACTATATAAAGTGCCCCAAGTAGTAATATTTGGCAGTCTGAGGGTGATAGTGTCCTTGCTCCTTCCTTGCTAAGCAGTTAGGGTTGGTGAAGCACCTGGATGTCCTGTGCAAACAACTGAAAATTGTTGCAGCGTAGCCAACAGAAGTTGTGTTTCATCAAAGGGAAAAGGTGTACAGTGGGAAGAAGCTTCATCTTGGACAAGGTATTTCTTGTGTAGATGCATCTTGCCCAGCTCTTCTTGAAGCTGCAAGAAGATTCAGTGTCCCTCCCTCTGCCATCCAAAGCTGAGACAAGTGTAATTGCTGGTGACAGACCTTGCTGCAGATGAGCAGCTTTTGGGCAGCTGAGTGTCTCACTCTGGGCTGGATGAGGTTGGATGAGTCTTGTGGACATTTCCTGCCTTCTCTCTGCAGTGGACTAACAGAGATCGTGTGAAACTCTTGCTGGGTTTGTGAGGCACAAACTGAGCTGCCTTTGGTGCCTGGGCTCTCCAGTGGCTCAAATAAAAATATTTTTAAAAATTTAAAGCTTTTTAAGCTCTTTTGTAATGTAAAAAGCAACTCTAAAGACCAGTAGTTTGAGTCTTAATTTGAGAGACGGCACACAAGATTTTCAACTAACTTTGCTTGATCTTCCCTGCTGTACTTGCAACTTTCCCCCTTTTCTTGCTTTTGTCAGAAGAAGGAAGAATATAAGTCATCTTAAAATCAAAATAATTGTAAATCCTTATGCTGTCAAGAGAAACTTGTCATCCACTGGAAGACTGGAGTCTATGCAGCTGATGGAAAGTTAAGTCAGTATTTGGATTTTATTTTATTTTTTTGAGAGAGGGATGCTAGGTGGCAGTTTGGCTCATGACAGAATAACTGGTTTATCCAGATAACAGGAAGCAGCACAAATGAATGTGCTGCAGGAATGGAAGTGTTTAAATGGAAGCACATATTGAGAACAACTTGGAAATTATTTTACAAGGAAGAAGGGAAACTGAAAAGTGAGACTGCTTATCTACAGTCCTAGATATAGCTGGAATTTTTGTTCCAGATCCTTGTGTGCCAAGCTCAAAGATTGTGTAGCTGGGCACAGAGCCCTCTGCTTTCATCTTTTCCACTGTGCTCAGACACAGAGTCAGATGAGACCACTGTCAGGCTTTCCTAATGAATCTGCCTACTTTAAATTAAAAATTTAGTACACTGTTTTATAGCCCTGAGATGTTTAAATTTTAACATGGGTTGCATTTGTTTTGGTTGGTTTTTGGTTTTTTTCATCTTATTCCTAGAAACTACATTTGCTCCTAGAAGTTACAATATTTACCCTTTTAACTCACTATCAGTCTGTATTTAGACTTTGCACAATACACTCCCCTGCAAGTTGTTTTGCTTTTCTTTAAACAAGGAAGTTTGTCTGATCAGCTAGATTATAATTTTTTAATCAACCTTTTTTTTGTGTCTGTATGGAATAATAAAGTGAGACTGACAACATGGAGAGGCTTTCAGAGCAGTTTTTTTTTTAGTAGTAGTGTTTTCTAAAATTGCATGCTCTTTTTACTTCTCTCTCATTAGGCATTTTATGCAAGAGTAACTCTTCCAAGCATCTGTTAAATCACAGTAACAAAAAAACAAACAAAAAAAAAAATTTCAAGTTGTGTAGGTCTGATGTTGCTACAAGTAGGCTTTATCATGCAACAAAATATTTCTGAGGTTTTATTTCCTTCCTTTAAGGAACATTACAAGGATGTGAATTTTTTCCATACAAATTCCTGTTGCTACTTCAGGCTGAAAAATTTGTATGGTGTTCTCTACCTAATGAAGTTTTTCTGCTGACCTATGTATAGACCAGTGCTTTTGCGGAAGAAATAGCACTGGCAGGCTGAACAGCTCTTGGAGATTTGACTCAGTAACTGAGGACAGTGCCAAAGCTTAAGCAAGCAAACCACCCTAATTTAATATTTATTAGTCTTTGACATTCATTGAGGTATGTCTCCATAGATGAATATCCAACTGCTACTCTGGAGTATGATGCAGCATGCAGAAAACAAAAGGTTTGACTTCCTCACTCCACCCTCCCTGAGAGTTCAGGTAGAAGTTGTCATGAGGAGAGGTTGCATGACCTGCTAAACAATAATTAAATAAAATGGTTTGTCCTAATTTGAATGTTCAGGTCTAGCAAGAGCTTTTTGTTTCTTCACCCAAAATGTAAATTCCAAACTCATCCTTATAAAAGAAGAAAGCTTTAAGTATTAGTGAAATGGTCTATAGGAGAAGAGGCAGCTGTTCTGCCAGTGAGATGTTGTGGCAGTAATATGACTGAGTGCTTGAGGTGGTGAAGTGCTGTGTGTTGACAGCCATGTGGAAGTGTGATGGAAGCTGTCCCGTGCACTGTTGCAGTTTCAGTCTGCCTGAAACAGCAAAACTGCTTGATGATTTCAGATCAAGTCTATGCTTCTAATGGAAGAAGGGCATTTGCGCACTGTTTCTTTCATCCCCTCAATGACAACTACCGTCAGATAGTCACGTGTGATGGCCATGCAGGTGTTTGGTTAACAAACAGAATATACTAAGTCTATCTTCTACTGAGTTGTCACATACTCATTTCTTTTTTCTCCTCCATTGCATGTATTAAAACCACAGAGGTTATTTAGGCATATAGTCTTTTTCCCAAGTGAAAGAATTAATGCTGCTCTTTGAATTCAGGCTCCAGTGAAATCAGATGCTAAGATTCTTTTGAGTTTGGAAAATTGACTACTTGGGGTTCTCTTCCATTAGCTTGTTGCCTATGCTAACAATTTGAGTGGGGGGTTTTGTGTATGTTTTTCAGGGAACTTTTACTCATTACCATGAAAACAACATATTCAGTGCAGTGGTGCTTGAGCACTAGTGGTGCTTCCGTTTGTCCCTGAATAATGAGTCCAAATCGAAATGCACAGTGAACACTCTTTGTGATGCAGCCTGACACACATCTTTTTTGGCTTACTTGTTCGTGTGGAACAAGAAGCTACCGTCTGTTGTTTTTCTGTGGATCCTTATGCCTTGTTTTTTGTTGTGTTATATTTCAAGAGATCAGAAGCCCAAACAAATAACTGGCAAAACAAGAACCAAAGTGCTGAGAGCTGTTTGAAGATTATGTAAAGGATGAGTCCACGAGTGAGACAAAACATAGATTAGAATGGCTCTGAGTTATGAGTGATTTTTTTTTTAATTTTTTTTTTTTTTTAAGACTGAAGGATGTTGTGGTACCCAGCCTGCTTTTTAACACTTGGCGGTACTGTAAAGCATACCTTGGGAAGGCTTGCAGGCACCTGTGATGCTTACAGACCCTCACTGCCAAAGAGGCTAAAGCTGGTGCGTGCAGTGCCTGCAGTTCATAGGTGCTTGCTGTGCACTGCTGGGTGTTTCTGACCTGCGTGTGGGCTCTTCAGATGTGCTGTCTTGTCAGTGCTGGGCCCTGGGCTTTCCAATTTTAGATGGGGGACCCCTGAACGTTTGCACTGAAAGGAGGCCTTCACTTCAGCTTTTACTGGCTGTGGGTCTTCCAGAATGGTAAAAACGAATCAAGTTCATCTTAAGATGTTACCTTGCATGGGAGCTATGTGACCAGCTATGTCTGTAGAAACACAAGCTTGCCTTTTCAAAAACAAGACAGCTTTTATAAGTTTACCAGTGCACAGCGTAGGTTCCTTCTTTTGGCATGGAAAAGCAGCGCTGGCATTTATATTTGTGCTAGCAGTGTGACCTCCCTCTGACCCGAAACATCTCTTTGCACAGAGTCATGAAGTCTGTAATACTGGTTTTTTGGGTTCTTTTTTGCTTTGGTTTTTTTTTTCTTTTTTAAACAATAGATTATGACTTCATTTCATACTGGCTGGGGCTGTCCTTTGTTTTTCATGATGCGGTAGGATAATGTTAAGGTCTATGTTAATGCGTGGCTTGTTTGGCCGTCAACCAGGGAAAGTCCAGTGGAGCAGATACCATGTAAGTAGGGCTCCTCAGTGCAATGACAGCACGATAAATAAGAAAGAACCTCACTTATTTCTTTTTTTCTGGTTTCTAATCATTTTGCTTTCTCTTAGCTTTCAGTTGTTGCAAAATAAACCTTCTTTCCTTTTAGCACTATCCACATGCTGACAGTTCTGCATAGTTCCTTTGCAGCAGACCACTCACCTGACCAGCCAACCACTTCTTTCTGCAGTTGTGCAAATTAACCCTTCATTTCTAACAAATATTAGTGCAAACTCGAGTGGGGATAAGGTTGTAGTTATTATTTTGTGTGGTTTTGTAGATACCTGGCTGAACACCCACTGAAATGATTTTTAATATTGCTGAGACTTTTCTATGTAATGATATGTAATGTGATTGTGGAACATTAGGTGGAATAATTAAACTCACCACCTACTTAACTGACCAAGACAGTCTGGGTGATGCACTTAATTGTACGGCATCTGTTGCCTCGCATGCAGGTGGTGTTCAGGCTTAATGAAAACACATGGCCTTAAGTCTTTCTCCCTGGGGTTTTGCAGGCATCTTCTTCACTAGTTATTTCACAAAAGCCATCTTAAGTTTCTTCTGAGCTCCTAGTTCTTTTCTGTAAACCTTTTTGTTCCAGGGAGAGCAAATTCAGAATGCTTGAACTGATGTGCAAGGGACAGCATTAAGCTCACTTTGCAGTCTTCTGTGATGAATGAGATGAGTGGAATGTCTCCGGAACCGTCTTCGTGGCAGGAGGAAATGGCATCTAGTTCATCTGCTGTGTGTAACTGGAATCTGTTACATTACTGGAACCTAGCATGCAACTTCTTTTTCACTGAATTACCTTGTTACCTACTATTTTAATGTCTTCAGACGCAAAGCTTATGCTTTAAGGCAGTGATGCCAACTCTTAGCTACAATGACACAGCGTGTGGCATTATAAAGCGTTTATATTCCTGTAGATCACTGCTTATTTTTAGCAGTGTAGTTTCTGTGAGTGAATGAGTCATATTGGCCTGACCATTTTGCAGTGCCTTGAATGTTAGTTTTTCAATACTAGGAGAACCTTGAAAATTGGGTTTTGTTTGTTGTTTTTTAGTGATTTTTTTTCATTTGTCTGATTAATTTTCTTTAGTGGTTGGTGTTGAAAAGTCACTGTTGTCTTTGGCAAGCAGAGTATGTGGAACCTGTGTGAATTTTCTTTTATGGACATTAGGAAAAGGCTCTTCACTAAGAGGGTGGTCAGTCACTGGAACAGGCTTTCCATGGAAGTGGTTAGGGCACCAAACCTGTCAGACTTCAAGGAGCATCTTGATGATACTCTTGGTCATATAGTTTAGTCTTAGGCAGTCCTGCAAGAAGCAAGGAGTTGGAGTTGACAATCCTTGTGGGTCTCTTCCAACTTGAGATCCAGAAGGAAGCAAAGAAGAGGTGGGAGTGCTCAGACCCTTCAAAACTGGAGTGGTCTTCAGTTCTACCACTAAGGCTTTACCCCAGACATTTGGGAATTGTGAAAGGCTGAAATAAATAAAAGTGCATGTCTTTCTAAAGTAAGCAGGGGCAACAACTTGCAGAGGGGTCAGTGCTTGCTTCCTTCTGTGCTGCAGCATTGATATATATAAACTCAGTCCCTGGGCAGAGTTGACCTCTGTTTTCTCACCTGGTTCTTAAAAACTGCAAGTGAAAATAGAAATTCATCTCTTAATTTGTAGATCAAGGCATCCTGCTCCCAGTCTTTCGACAGTTGTTAGCTGTTAATTTGAAATTGGAGTGTTTACAGTAACACAGCCAAGATTTGCCGAATGTGGATGATCCAGTTCTGGGACTGGAAAGAATTCTTAAAGAAGTATTGGCATTTAATGTAGGTGGTATTTAATAAGCATGGAACTCTTGATTAAGCAATTACTTTTTTTATTTTTTATAGCTGTATCAACATGTGAACCATTTTCCTTTCCTGGTCAGTGTTCCCCCTGCAACTGCCCTTCAGCAAGGGTGGTGTTTGCAATATTAGAGGTTTTCAGGAATTGAGTGGAAATGGATGATGTATTTAAAAAAATTATAATGAATCTTATTTGCAATAAACAATGAACACATGAATACCTATTGCAGTGCTGCTTTGGTGGTGCAGGGTGAAGTAGCCCAAGTACTGGTCCTGGTCAGCGTGCTTGCAGGACAGCTTGTGATGCAACATAGAGGCTAAGTTTTCAGTTCAGAGGCGTGAGGCTTTCAGTCTAAGGCAGGGATGGGTGTTGATGCTTTATTTTGGGTTTAGGCACTGTTAACGAATCATGGGTTTCTTAGTCTCAGGCATTATTATGAATAAACTTGACTCATATTTTGGAAGGAGGTTGGCAACTTGGGGAAGGGTGGGGAGTTGCATGTTGTAGTTCTTTGCTTCTCTGACTTTTATTTGGGGGGAAGAAAACCAACACAAACATTTGCCTGTAGGTTCTTTGTAGTGGTTTAATTATATTACAGGCATATGGGGCTGTGGCAAGGAGAGAGTGAAAAGGTAGAGCTAATCCATACTGGATCATAAGAGACAAAACTGCTACTAAAGATGAGTGGCCTGTGTTCTCTGTTTTCTCATGGCATCTTATTTTTATGTAAGCTGCAACGTAGGAGTATGTTGAATAGGTGAGAACCAAGTTGCATAGTTGGTGAATGTGAGAACTGCTGAGGTCTCTCCCACATAGCTAAAATGTGATTAATGGAAGGCTTGCATAACTTGTGTTACTGAGGCAGGGGGAAAATCAGATTGAATGTGTGGGGCTGTTTTGCAAGGCATGGTTGGCCGAGAAAAGTGTAAAGGGCTAAGTCTGGGCTGGGTTGGGCTGGGAGCCAAGTCGTGTAGCAAGTGTCAGAGGTGTCTTTTGCCTGGAAGGTCCTCCCCTCCAGGAAGAAACCACTTTAAAAGCACTGAACAAGTCATATGGGAGAGACAGACTAGAAGAAAAGGGAAGAAGAGTGTGTATTGCCATGTTGTGTTCTCCTCAGTCACATTTTGCTCCCATAACATGGAAGCCATCATTAGCCAGGTGTTTTTGCGACTCCATTAATCCCTTGGTGACAAGGAGCCTCTTCCTCTAAAGCAACCCCAGGAATCTGTCTCGCCCATGGTTAGGAAAGATCAGGGCTTGGTAAGGACAGACCTGCCTGTTGTGAGGGAGCCGGGGGGAATGTCAGCTCCCTGTCACATCTGCTCCACCTTCTCTCCTTGGCTCAGTCTCCTGGGGCAAAGCACAAAATTCATTTCCGATGCCATCGGTTGTAGCAAATAATTTGTGTAATAAGAATTGTGGTTTCCAAGATTCTGTTTAAAAAATACAGCTACTTCCAGCTGCAGACTCAATTACGTAGTTACTCTTGGGCCTGCCTTACTAATCTCTTTTTACACTCACCTGTCCCACCCAGTTTTAGTGGAGTAACCACTTTAACAGATCATGGCATATGAGCCATGACTGGAAGCATCTTTTCATAATGGGTGTTTATATTCTCCTGAGAATATCTTTCTCAGACTCTTCGAGAGTGACCCATACTGTAATTATTTCCCTGCAATCCTGGATGTAGAATCCAGCCTTCCTTTAGGTAATGTTCTGAAATTATACCTAGAGATTGTAAGGCAGAGAAAAAGCATACCAGAGATGCTTTGTATTTTATTCCAAATTTGTTTACCACTGGCAGTGAAACTAGTAAAATACTAATTTTTCCCTTAGGTGTCACTGGTTTGATTTTGTTGTGGGACAGGATAATTACTTGTTGCCACGGATTATAGGAAGCATGAGTGTAACACTCTGAGCTGAAACATGGGTTTCAAATAATGCCATTTATTATTATTATTATTATTATGCTTTCCCTCAAAATTGTAAACCTTTGCCTCAAGCTGAAGATATTTTTATACATATGAGGAGTTGCCCTGTGAGCAGAAAACAGGAGATGCTCGAGGTCTGATCATTTGCTAAAATTTAGCAGATGCATGATTCTTCCAGCAAATATATCTGGATTTCTTTCAAGGCATGGTTGGGACCTCTGGTCTTGCAGTTTTACCACTCTTCCCTAGACTTTTCAAAGTCCTTATCCCAGTGTGGGTAGAGGGGTGGTGTTTCCCAGGGATCAGGAGCTGGTGTTAAGCAGCCTGCCTGTCTGGGCTGCCAAGGAATGTGGTCCAAGGAACACTTGGAAACCAGTTCATGAAACAGCCTATTTACCTGGAAGCTACTTTGTGTACTGGGAAAAAGAAGGAAACCTGGAAATGATACCTTTGTGGGAGCAAAAATAACTGTTACTAAGGAGCCCTGTGTACCTTTTAATTTTTTCAATTTTTTTTATTCCTCCTCTACACCCACATAATTATGCACAGTTATAAGTTAAAGACCCAAATCTGCAAAACAGAAACTTTTTTAAAGGTTTAATGGGCCATGGAGAAGTCCATTTATTGGGCTGTGCAGGTTGGGCCAGGTCTCTGCCTTGTTTAGCCAAAGCCAAGTTTCTGGAGAAAACAAGCAGAATCCTGTGGCCAAAGGGTGTCAGAGCAGATGGTCATAATGGTCGCTTCTGATTTAAGTTCTAACAATTCTCACACACGCCAGTTGTTGTGTTTTGAATCGTGTAGGAGGGTGCTTTCTGATAGAATGGGAGCATGAAATCAGGCAGGAATGGGGTGTGTAGTAGCTGTTGCGTACGGTGGAAAAGAGTGCCTGTTGTGGGTAAATAAAAAGCTCAGTGGGAACTAGCTTTCCTCTGCAGAGATTGAACAGGGGAAATGTCTGCTGCCCCAGACTGAGGAAATTCTCATTCTTCCAGTGGCTTTTAGGAATATCAGAGGACAGTGAGAGAGAGTGGAGTTTGCTGTAGTAGCTGAAGGGGTTGGGTTTTGTCCAAACTTGATTCCAGGGCTGAACTACTTGCGTTATTTTTGGCTGTAGCTGCAGAGGGCTGGTGGGAGAGACGGAAAATGAAATTTAAAACTCCATTATTCTTGGCCTGTGTTTAGTGTCTACTGAGTGTTCCTGAAAGTTCAAGTGACTGCTTTGAAGACACCTTGAGAAAGGCTGGTTTTTGTGTATTTAATGCAGAAGCATACTGGGCAGGACTACAGGTGTGTAAGAGCAGTCTGCCATGATATGCCCTGCTCTGCGAAATTTTGTTCATGTATCATGCTTGAGATGTATAGCTGGCATTTTGAGTGCCCTGTCTAATATGGCTCTTGCAATTGCTGGAAAACCAAGCAAAGCATTCTAGTTGAGTGCTGTAAACTGTGGAGAAGGGGAGAATACTCGGCAGAAATGCAGAGGAGTTGGTAGGGAAAGAGGAGTAAAGGAGAGCTGTATCTCTGGCTGTGTTTGGGATTGATTTGACAGACACCAGGGTACAAGAGTATGAGAAAGGACCATTGTCTGGGGGTGCTTCTAGTTCAGTTTATCTCTGACAGGGGACTTGGTGTGTGTTGAATTTTTACTTATTTATTTGTTTCTCCTTGTTAAATGATAGGATTAAGTTTGCAGACATATGAATGGCCAGTTAGGCAGTGAATTGCAGATGACATAAAATGACAAAGATGATATCTCTGTACCTGCAAGTGTGATATGGAAGTTACTTAATAGCGATGAACAAGACGGCTTCAGGTGGCTGTAGGGTAGTGTGATGCTGATCTTTTAATATATGAATATGTGGGTTTTTTTCCTTTATTGAAAAATTAAAAGATATCGCAAGTATTTGTATCGAGTGAGATAGGCAGACAGAAATAGAAATATGAAAAGTCTGTTTATGCAGAAAGCTGAAAAAGAAGGCCCAGAGCCACTATGGAGTAATCTGAATTGCATCTCTGTGATATTGTGTGCATGCACTGAATTATTTGCTTTGTTTGTTTTCTGGAAGGTAAAGTGCTTATGTTGCAAAAATGAATACTGTATATAATTGAAATTTGCTTAATTGGAAGTCTGGAAAAAATAAGCACCAGTAAGAATAAAATGCTTGTTTTGAAGTTTTCCTAATTCTTCATGCAATAAATCTGGTTTTTTAAAAAAAAAATCCTACATCTGTTTTGCAGGAGAAACTGTAGAAGGTCTTCGGGAGAGCGATTATCTTCTGATTCATTCATGTCGGCAGTGGACAACAATTACAGCTCACAGTCTGGAGGAGGGTCACTACGTCATAGGGCCAAAGATAGAAATCCCTGTACATTATGCAGGTAATGCTATTGTTGACCTGAAATACAAATTCAAAAAGAATTAATTGCCTAGCACTTACACTGATCATTTCATTTGACAGAGTGAAGCTCAGCCTCTGTTGCCAGCACTTGTGACTTAACTTTTTAGTAATGTTGACAAGCACAAAAGATACTGACTTGCTCCCAGGGCTACTAGATAGATGTATTTTATTGAGCAGCACATTGACAGAACATGAAGCTATGTAGAGGAATTGGTTTCAATTTGAGCATAATGAGTTGCCAGCACTTCTCATCTGTGAATGTGGAGACATTCATAAGTCTGAAACAAGTGTGAAAGTTTGAAAGTGCCTTGAAATGTTTGGACAAGGATGGAACGGGTTTTACACTTCTTTGCATGCTCAAGCTGGGGGTCATTTTTTAGTATTTCTATGTTAAATGCCAGGGACCTTTGTAATAATACTGCAGTTTAAGACTAATGTTCTGCAGTAGTTCCTTGTCACTGTCAGCCTTTTTGGATGATGTAGTAAATACTGTTGTTGCAAGTAACTATGATGCAACAAATCCATATTTATTTTCTGATTTCAAATTACTTTTACTTTCCTAGGAAGTTATTTTAAATACTGTTTCCTGCTGCTTAATGTCCTTATTCACAAACTGAATAGAACAATACTCTGTGAGTAGGAAGTGGTCATCTTACTGCAGTAGATAGAAAACTTTTAAAAGCTGGAAAGTTTGAACTGAAGGAGCCATGGCTACAAAGTCAAGACAGGGGCTTAGTGTTTCTCTTGGTCTTCTGTATAACCAGTCATCAATTGAGTAATGTACTCGGCTCTGTTACAGTCTCCTTTAAAACATTGGTGCAGTGAGGGTGTGTTGAGTTGTACAAGACCTTGCCGAAATGCTTAATGTCAATCCCATCAGTTCTGCAACTGCAGTGATGCACCCTATTTCAGAGATGAAACTTACACCACTTGCCTTCTTATGTACTGTTTCTCCTTGGAGTTCACTGCTGGAAAGTTAATTTTTTGAGATGTATTTAAAAGCTGTGGTCTGATGGCATATAGTGTCATAAACATTTAAAGTGTCTGAATGACATTTAAAACTGTCTGAATTTAACTTTCTTAGTATATCTTCTAGTGTGTATGCTTAGTAACACTGATTTTTTTTGATTTTTTTTAACTCCTCCTGGCTGTGGAGAGATAAACACTTTGCTTCCTTGAAACTGAATGTCATATTTTAAAATCCTTACACTGATTCCTGGAAAAAAGAGAACAGAAAATAAAATGGTTTTTGGCATGAAAGAAGATTGAATCTTTGGGGGTTTACTGAAGTTTGGGTCTTCATTTTTAAAGTTAACAAAGATCTGCTAAGCAGAGTTTCTTGACTCTCTCCATGCTTCCATTCATTAATAGGTTATATTTACACAGACACCAGCAAAATCAAAATCTGTCCCCTAAGATACTGCAAAAGTGTCAATGTGCTTTTCTTCCTGGCTGGTGTTAATGCAGGAAAAGAGTGTGCATTTAGTTGGCAGAATGTATTTTGCTGTCAATCTCCAGAAAGTTCCCTGCCATAAAGCCCTCATTAATGAGATGAAAATACTTGAAAGTTCAGAAACTGCCACATACTGAGGGCACTTGCTGAATAGGTGATGGGCTCCAGTGCTGCCAAAGGAACTTCACAAAAATGGTCAGTGCTAATTTGCAGAATCAGAGCATGTCTGATGGGCTTGCCTACATGAAAGGAGAGAGGAATCTAAGCATGTAGAGGATTAGTTAGTGAAGCACTGCAGTCTGCCACTTGGATGCTAACATCTAAATGCATTTAGAGATGTCTTCCATACCCTAAATATTAACTAGTGCTGCTGTGGGGTACTGTGCAGAGATCCATAGGCTAACACTGAGTGTGCTTTCGGTGCTGTGTTGTGAGGTGTCTTGCGTTCACTGCTCTTGAGATCCAGAACCTCCCACCAAAGAGGCCAAGTTTAATGTAGCTGGGTGCTGACCTGACACGGTTATGCTGCTGGCTCTGGAGCGAGCTGGGGCTGAGCTCTGGGGAGGCTGGGAGGTGGCACCTGCTCCAGAATCATTACCTCTCTGAGAAGGGCATGTGGCTGCCGAAAGGTAGTGCTGTCAGGTGACGATTGCTGTGTGAGCTGGCTGGCATGGCCCTCTGTTTGCATGTGAGAGCTTTCTATCTTAGCAGAAAGCACAGCTAGAACAGTAGAATGTTGATATGGGGCTCAGCCATTAGTTTTTCATTTTAGAGGACGGGTTTTATGTGCTCATAGGCAAATGTTTGTAAACTGTAACACTATATAAATTTTGGATTATACGACTGACTTTTTGCGTGATTTAAATTTCTGTCAAGTAAAATGTACTGCCTACCAGAATGACTCTTAGAGGTAGAACTTGAGAGTTGACTAAAATGACTTTCTAGGTTTGGTTTGGATTTAATGGAATGCCTTTTTTTTTTTTTTTAAGTCCTAGCAGAATTTTAATGTCAAAAATTGCAGCATGATTTGGGTTGCAACAGTTGAGCAGGAAGAGAAGTTGAAACTGGTGTTATTCTCCTGAGATTATAGCCTTAAGTACCACAAAGTCATCACTCATATATAAATATGAGCATAAAGTAAATCTTATTTTGCTCCTTGCTAAATCAGGTTTTTATACACTTATTAAACAATGCAATACAAAAAAATATAAAACAAGTATAATAAAGCCTTATTTTGGGTGGAAAATGCTGGGTTTTACATTTGAGTGAAATTTCATTAATAGAAACAGAGTTCTTCAGTCTTGCTGATGGTCCTTTCCCTACTGGGAAACTGCTGCCCTGGTTGTTTCTGTTGGGGATGGCAAATATGGTTAATTTTTGCATTTGCTGTTAGTGAACAGTCATATATGACAGCTGTTAGTCTTACCATTCCCTCTTGAATACTCTTCCCAGTCTGCTTCTCTTTAGAGTAAAAGTTAATGTAGCATCGAGTTCAGTTTTTATGTAAATAAAACAAAATTACTAAAGTGTTTCTGGCTCCTAAAACAACAGAAGTTTTCATGTGCACGTAGAATGGAGAGCATATGAAAATTAACATCCTGACAGTGCCCTGTCTTGGCATGAAAGAATGGGCTTCACAGTGGAGTCCAAAGTAAACCATCAGAGCAAATGGACATTGTCCTGGTGTCCTTTACTTTCTTCAGGTACACAGTTCACACTTATAGAAAAGTCTTACTGGATCTCTGTCTGAACTAGTTTTGTGTTGTTCCTGGTATTAGGATATCCTTAAGGCTTAATACTAAATTTCTAATCTAAAAACCAGTGTGTATCACTGATGTACCCTCCAGTTTATGTTAAATGTTACTGTTACTTTTCACTTAGGCAGCACTGTAATCTTTACTTTGAGAAATGTCTCCCCTGCTAGCCTCTGGAAAATACTGGTTTATGATCTGAATTTGCAAGATACAGGGCATGTTGGTATCTTGCAGAATTACATTTTGCTGTGCTGCTGCTTGCCAAGAGGGACATCTCTCATTCCTTTGCAGAGGTATCCAAGTAGGAAGATGTCTCCCGGGGTGCTGATGACCATGTCTCAAATGTATTCTATGATAGCTGGAAGACATTGAAGACACTGTCTGAGTGTTTTAATACTCTACCCCTTGGGTGTTGTCTGACTCTTCTTGCATTTCCTTCCAGGATTCAACAGCTCAAAACTATCAAAAGCATTTTTGAGGACTCATCAAGCCACAGAGGTGGTCTGCTCTGACCGTAAACAGCTTGGACTCAGTCTGTTGTAAATGCCTGTGCTACGTGGCCACAATTCTTCATGTGTGCAGATTATTGATGTAAAAGTTGATGATCAGGTTGGATGTGGTTGCTTAAAACTTGCTGTATAGGAAAAGCAGCACAGAGGGCTCTGGAGTGTGTGCATACCCTCAACTCACAGTGCAGTCTTTCTTTTAAAGGCCAGGCTGGTATTGGTGAGTGCATACAATGAAAGAACAAGTGCTTTGGGATGATTTAGCAACATCTAGGTTATTTTGCCTCAAGTACTCACTCCCACGTTTAATCAAATCATGACAGGTCTTTTACTGTTGTTTTGTTTTTAGGGCCTTATCTCTGTTCTTGCAACTGATGGTTCATTTTCTCTACTGTCCGTTTGGGGGTTTTTTCCATTCTGAGAGCAAAGCTGTTCCTTTGAGATGATGTTTAAAAAAAGACAAACATAGAAACATAAAAATCCTTTTTTTTTTTTTCTTCAACCTTCTACTCAGCTTTGCCCAGGGTCTGGAGGAGACCTCTTGTGTCCCTGCTGCCATCTGTGTGCTCACAGGAGGCAACTAATGATGAAAATAGTTTTATAAAGATATTAGAAAGTAACACCTTATTCCAGGATGTGCCACACTACAACACATCCAGGGTGTTGGAAATATTCCTGTGAATTCATACCTCCTTCCAACAGAGTGAAGACGTGCAGTTGCTAATACAGAGTAATCAGTGGTGTCCTGCCCAGTTGCTTATTGACGTGTTCTGATAGCTTTCTTAATGTCATTTAAATGAGGAAATATAAAACCCCGTCATGTGAACCTTCCCCAGGTGGGGTGTCAGATGGGAATGAGTCAGAAGTCCCTTCTCTGGTGTTGGAGCTAGTGTACAACAAGCGTCTTACTGAAACCTGTTTCTACAGGTTTAATTTGTTAATCATGGAGCAGTGCCTGATGGGCTTGTTCCTCACCTTGTCCTGCTAATACAGAGGAAGACACTCTCTGCAGTTCTTTTCAGGAGTGAACTTGCCTTGGCAGCAGTGGAGCAAGGTAGAGCAAAATCCCTGAGATTTTGCAACGTGCAGCTGCAGAAGTTTCTCGGGTCCAAAGGCATGGCTGCCTCTAAGGCACAGTTTTGCCATCCCTGCAGGCCTGCACAGAGGGCTCTGGAGTGTGTGCATACCCTCAACTCACAGTGCAGTCTTTCTTTTAAAGGCCAGGCTGGTATTGGTGAGTGCATACAATGAAAGAACAAGTTCTTTGGGATGAGTTAGCAACATCTAGGTTATTTTGCCTCAAGTACTCACTCCCACGTTTAATCAAATCATAGTCTGCCCTTGGACACTGAGGGAGGAGAGCATTGAAGTGGAGAGTTAGGCATCTCCTAGTTGTCTTGAGATGATGGCAGAAGCTGCTATTTCTCAGTAGCCAACCTGAACCTGATGCATCCAAGGTCTGGAAGAGCTTAGGTTTTTACTTTGGTGATGCTGAGCACTCTTAGATGTTTATAATATGTTGGATCTTCTGTAAGTATGCTTTCTTCCTAACCCTGGGAAGGAGAGAAAGTATTAGACTGGCACACATCCTTTGCTTGTTGGCATCTGCTGCCAACTTGTTTGACTTTGGGGACACAGAGGGGCCTCCTTGTCTTACATTCAATTTAGATTCTCCGCTCCCTCAGGTGCAATTTAATTCTGTCTGCTGGTCAAGGAAGGTGGTGTCAGACAAAGAGCCCTTTGTCTGGGCCTTTGCCTCCCTGGGAAGAGGAGTGGTGCCAGGGAGAGCTATGCCTGTTCTTCTGTGGGAGTTGAGCATTACAGTTCTGATGGGGTAATTTTAAGTTCAAAGAGGTGGGTGAGATCTAAGACAGGGAGGGACACTGCTCTTGAATAGGGAACTTAGGTGAGTCCTTGCCAGCCAACAGGTACGCCACTCCCTGATACAAAATGTGTTTTGCATTTTAATTTGTGTTTTGCTTTGAACTTAACTTGGCACCCAGCTATCACACATAGTTCTCCTGGGGCTTTTGTGATCTACAACTGAATATCACTTTCTAGAGAACAGGACCCTAATGCACTGCTTCTGAGAGAGGCAGTCTGCCATGTGTCTGTGGGCTGGTAAATGATTAATAAATGAATGTCCTCAGAAGAAAAGCAAGAAAGCAACCTACCCACACATTTAATCCCCCTCGTACCCAAGTTTTAGTATTTTTAGTGTTTTGGATTTTTTTCTTGAAAGAAGTTTTACCATCCAATAAGCATTTGGAGGCTTGTTCTTGACAGGTAATGTTAATAAAAGAAAGCATTGCTACCAGCATATAGTCTTCATGCTTTTAAAAGAAATGTGACTTCTGTAGTTCTGAATACCTGACTGTGTGACGTTTCCTGAGAACTGCAACCCTTTTCTCCCCGTAAACATATAGAAGAAAGTCTGTTTGGTAATCATCTAAGTGTTTGATTGTAAAGTAGCGCCTGGGTATTGCAGGGAGGGGGCGTTCATTTTACTGAGCAGTGTGTGCCTCTTCAGCTCAAAGTCTGCGATCAGTAGTGTCTGAAACACTTCTAATTGCCCAAATAGCATAATTACATGCTTTTCTGTCAGGGAAATGATTATGCCTTAAAATTTATTTATCGACTTACTTTTAGTTTGGTTTATACCTCATTTTTTCCCACCAAAGACTTCGTTTTTTCTGTTCTAGGAAATCACAGCTTTGCAGTCTGGAAACTCTTCATGTTCCTGGATTTTTCAAACCTGTCACCTTGAAATAATGGATGAACTGTTCTTATATACATGAGCAAATATCCATATTCCTTTTATTTTTTTTTTCAGATTGTTACCTTCAACAAGTTTAGTTGCTGTCAGACTTTCCCATGGTCCTATATATTTGCTATTCCACTTTTCTGTGCCCATTTAAATTTTAGGAAAACACTTCTCCATTGATCTACAATGCAATATCAAATCCCAGAATCAACATGAAGTCAATAAAAGTAATGAAATTGTCGGCAGAAATTGCTTATTCCTTTTGCATCTGTGGGTGCAGTAGTTCTTCCTGTTTTTGTATCTTCCCCCTATTAGCCAGTCTGGTCAAGTAGCAGCTCTTTACCTAATTTCAATTAAATATTCCCTTCATGTCGTATCACCTGTGTTGGAGAATCTCTTCTACTTTGCATTTTGTTTTATAACTATTAAGGAGTGTATACATATGTCCTTTTTTTTTTTTTTTTTTTAGTTTGTCCTGAACCAAAGGAGTTTGTTTTGAATGTATACATTATTTGCTTCTAGTGTTGTGCACTGGCAGCTTCCCAGAATAGAAGCTATGGATCAGAAATACCTTTTCTGTGTGGGGAAATGGTTCAAAAATATCTTCTGGTGAAACAGTGGTGTGCAATTCTTCATCAGGTTGTGCTGCTGAGAATCTTGCACTCTTGACTTCATTTCTCTGGAGTCAGCCAGACTTTTTTGCAGTGTCTAGTTTCCTCAAAGTTGGCACGATTATAAATTAAAATCAGCAGGCTGTGAGACTGTTTCTCTCTTTGTGCATATACAACCTTACGACTATGAGATTCCTGATATCCCCTACAAAACCTGTAGAATTTCCTTGATGTTCAATTTGGTGGGTGAATATATCCAAGTTAGTATCCAGCTTTCTAATGAAACCACATTCAACTGTCTTTTAGTTCCAAATCTACCTTTCAGAAATTTCAGCTGGGCCAGGCAGCAAAACTGGAACTGCTGTAGCGTCTGTAGCTCTCAAAGGCTTCTGCTCTTTGATTTAACAAGAACAGCAGGGTTATTTCATGGAATACTAATATTCCAAGTAATGGAGGAGAAGTATGATTATGTCCCAGAAGTTCATGGAAAGAAAATGCTTCCATTTTCTCTGTTGCTTTCTAACCTGGAATTAAGAGTCTATGGTTTGTAGACACCAGTTTGTACTATAAAATTTGTTTGGTTTCACAGGATTTTTCTTGGTGCCTTAGAGGGACCAAAAGCTTGTAATGATAGTGATATTTTTCAACAATATTGCAGTGAGGTACTAGGTGGAAAGAGGTACATACTTTTATATATAGCTGTCTTTCTCTCCTCTACTTTGACTTCAGCACAAGTAAAATCTTACCCTTGTTTTTTTTAAAAAAACCTAAGATTTGCCTCAGCATTGAATTTTGTGGTTTATTTCCAAGAAGGGGAGTAGGAGGAAAGAGGGGAAAATTGAAGCTTTTACAACTGATGATTCCAAGTATCACATGTTCCTCTCAGACTTCCACAGTTCTTGGCTGTTACTCAAAGTCTGCAAACATGAAACTTGCTGAAATTCAGCTGTGACCTTACAAGCATTCACTGTAAGGTGGTGAGGTGTGTTTTTTTTTTGCTTTGGTTTTGTTTTTGTGGGGTTTTTTTCTTGGTTTTTTTTTTTTTTCAGATCTATGTGGGCAGCAAAGACGACAATTGAGTTGCACCAATTAGGAAAAACCTCTGGAGGCTTGTACAAAAGAAGTTGACTGGGGAGGATGACTTTTTTGAAAGATTGCAGTTGAGGGTAGGGTAGAATAGCAGCCAGGAAACTGGCTCCCAGAAGACTGGGAGATGGCCTGAATCACACAGGATTTGCTTGGCATGCCTTGAATTATTTTGTCTTAGCTCTTGTCTGGTACAGTGAAGTGCTGGGATCTCTTACATGATGCTGGAAAGACTTAAGTGCTTGGGAGAAGGGTTTTAAAAGCTGCCTAACTTAGCCACTCGGAAGCTGAGAGGAAAAGGCTGATCCCCACTGGGAATCAGAGGTGTATTCAGGGCTTGCACTCAAGATTCCAGTCTGATCCGACGTTCCTGACCCCTTGAGGCCACCCTAAGCACTAGCTGCAAGGAAGTTGGAAATGTGGCTCCTGAGTTCCCAAGAGGCAGCTGTTCTCCTCTTTCATGAGGTATAACTTAAGAATTTAAAACGGAGGAGATACAGCCTACCCAGCTGGTGAGCTCCTGCCAGCAAGGCTGGGGCAGGGATGAGCTGCCTGTTTCTGAGCACTGAAACAAGGCATGAAATAAGTGTGAAACTGCTTCACACCTTTCTTACCCTGAAGTAGATGTTCAGGGCCACAGAAAACTATACAGTTAAAATTCTTCAAGGGTAGGTAAGAAGCTCAAAGACGGTCTGTTAGCCTATACTCTGTAATTGCAATCTGGAACTTCACACCAGTTTTCCTAAAGCAGGAATTTTACATTTTAACAACACCCATCTGGCCTCCAAGTTATCACTTGATGGGAGAAGAAAGTAAAGAGAAGGCAAATATAAAGGCTATGCTCACTCTTTAATCAGTTAAAAAAATATGCCTTCCCTTCTGTTCAAACTTGGAGGAAGAATTTTTATTAAATTCTGCAAAATTTTATATTTTTATTTCATCATTCATATTGATAATGAGGCCTTTTGTTAATCTCTCACATAACCCTGCATGAATTTTTCATATAAACAGAGCACCAGGTACAGGAGAAAGCAAGCACATGTGACTGCTAGGAATGATGCAGTCATCAATGCAATTATCCCATGACTCTTAATCTGGATTGTAGTGCATGATAGTAGAAGATCAAGACTCTGGCAAAGAAGTACAGTTCTTAAAGCTTAGGGAATTTGGTTATGGTCTACTGCATACTTTTTTTTTTTTTTTTTTACATAATTTGGTTGACTCTTCTGCTTTTGACTTCACTTTGTTCAAGTTTGTCCCCACTTTTTCATTTGCTAATATTCTGACTTGTTACATGGACTAAATCTGCATGGGAATTTGTGAGGGAAGAAATTGCCATGAGCTTTCTATAATTAGTCTATGAAATATCTTTCAGACAGACTGTCCCTTTTGCTTCTGGGGGCTGGAAAGGGAACTCTTACAACTGAGCTAACAGGCAAACAGGCAAGACAAAAATTATTGATGTCTTTCCCTTCTGTAAATACAGAACCCAGCTGGCAGGAATGTGGAGCTGGAGTTTTGATAGGTCGTGCGTGTTTGGGGAGGGAGCTGCAGAGAAATCTGTGACATCATCCTGTGAATTTTTGGATGCCCAAAGGAACTTTTTTTTTTCCCCCCCCCTGGAGCCAGTATTTGCTGCTCAAAACAACTGATAGGAAGTGTGGTAGGAATTCTTTGGAGCATCCTCCCCATGGAAACCAGCACACTTCACGTCTGGGAACGAGAGCTGGTCGTGTCAGTGCTGCCTATTAAAGCAACTGACATCACTAATGTCTTAAGCTTTGACTGAACTATTGTACCAATTGGTGCCAATAGGAAAATAAAACCATGCTATTTAAGTCATGTATAACTGTTTATATGGAGAATGTAATTTGTGTGTTTAATTTAGCCCATGATCCAAGACAGTAGTTCTGCTGTGTCAGGGGAAGGCACTTCTGTGAGCTTTGAAATTTAAAGAAGTGGAAAAACTGGCTTTTTTCTTTTTTTTCCCTGTGGTGGGCTGTTGTGCAGAGATTTTCTGTTTTCAGTTGGCAGAGATGAACTTGTTTCAACGGGGGAGGAGGGAAGCTATTAATGCTAATAGCAAAGGTGACCATTATTAACTAGATAGGAGAAACATGGTTATTTACCTTCTCTCTCTGAAGGACCCACACTTTAGTGGGATACTGAAAGCATGGACTTACTTCCTCACAGCTTTATGTACAGACATGAAGCTCTGTTTCTTCCACTCGTCCCCTTTACTGCAGGTGAGACTCAACTCTTCTGTTGAGCCAGAGTTGCAGTTTGATTCCAAAGGCGGTCAGAGCAGGGGCAAAGAAAGAAATACACTGCATGAGGGCTTTCAGGAGTGTTCTCAAACTAGGAACGGGTGGCTCCTGATCCACCTGTCACAAAATCTGCAATGCTGACAGGTGCTACTGTCATCTTGGATGGTTGATAGCCTACATAAAGAAAGACCTTTTAAATCAAAATGCTGAGAAGGTTATGTTTTTCAGGGGAGGCACCTTCACAGCACACTCTTTAAATATTCGTCACCGCTTCAACCTTTCTGGTTCATCTCACATGAGTTCTGTATCGCATTAGACTGGGAATAGCCAGCTAAGGCTGGCTGGCTGCATTTGAGTGGCTGAAGTAATTCCACCTGGCTGTGTCTATTCCTTGTTATGTTGTTTCATGTTGCTCACCTGATCTGTCTTTTACTGTGTGTGAACCAGCTCATCGTGTGAAAGGTCCCATTTTCATTATGATGGCTGCATACATGCACAAAAAAGGAAGAGGGATGCATGATTAGGATGCAAGATCACATCTGAAGGTTTCTGGAGGTCTTCATCAAAATGAAGGGAAGGGCATTTGTTGTCTTCTGCCAGAACTGGTTTGTTTTTGTTGGGGTTTTTTTTAACCATTAATAGCCTTTTGAACATAGGCAAGTGTGAGCTGTGTGTCCATAGAGGAGAAAGAGTGTTCATCAGGAAGTACTCATTGGGGAAAGCTGTCATAAAATGTTGTATGAGCCTCTGTGTTTCCAAATTCAAAAAGGAAAAAGTCTGTGTGGGCCAAGAGGGATCATTGTGAAACTTGATGGGAAAAGCGGTGAGATGGATGGGCAGGGTGACTTGTGTAATCCAGTTCTTTAACTATCATATCCCTGCTAAATTAATTACTAGGGTTCAAAGTATGTGGAGGGAATTAAGACATTTGCTACACAAATGGCATCTCCAAAAAGAGAAGAAAAACAAAGTAGTGCTGCATTGGAGATTCATGGATCTGAGTTGAGAGATTCTTACAAATGTGACATAGAAACCAAGACCCAACTGCTGGCAAGGATGTGTCTCTCAGAGTCAGCGTAGGGGAAAGGCTACAGCATATCCTGGGGTGTGGGATGAGAAATACTCTGAGTAGGAATAGAGTTGCTGTATGATATTAAATCAGCGTTAGCTTTTAGTAGATGTTGTGGGATGTTGGATGGGGAAATGGTCAGTTCTTGTAAATGTTCACAGTATCGGATTTTTCCTGTGCAGTGCAGCTGAACCCTCCAAGAGGACAGTTGCTATAGTAACAGAACACGTGAATTTAGACAAACTTTCTAAATAAATTTAACAGAGAACCTGAATTTGAGTTCAGACTGGTAGTGTCTTAAAACAGTCTGTAAATAGAAGAGAGACTGACGTTTATAAGAAGATCTAGTATCCATATGCTCCTATCTGAAAAACTGCTTTATCTGATTCTAAAAAAAGGCTGAGATGCAGTTGAAGTCCTAAAGGCTTGGGGTTGGTTGATTGTTTTCCTTTTTTGTCAATTTGATTTCAGCTGACTGACTGCTAGCCCAGTGCAGGAAGTCTGTGGGTTACCTGTGCTTGTCTACTGGTGTGGTAGTACACACAATGTTAAAGATACACAAAGCTGTCAAAGAATTCAATGGATCCAACGGACCCAAAGGTCTGCAAGAGATATTCTAGGTAAATGGTTGGGAGCAGATGTGCTTGTGCTGCCTCCCTAGTCTGGGAGCACATTGCACACACTTCTCAATGGCAGATAGACTTGGCTAATCTTGTCAGTTTATACTCCAGTGGTCATCCTGCTGGGTGTGGGAATGTTGGGGCAGTAGTGGAGAGGGAGAGGAATGAGGGGGAATTGGTGGTGGAGTGGGGAGGCAGGAGGCAAGAACAGCAGCAGCAGCTTGGGTGGTGGTGGTGGGTGGCAGGAGCAGGAGGAGGTGGAGGGACGAGGGCTTCTCACTGGTAGGTTGGGGAATGCTGGCCTTGCAAGGATGAGGCGCTCTGCCAACGCCGCTTTGAGATCGGGGCTCCTGTGTCAAACCAGTAACTTGCTCTGAGCACCAAGTGGTTCTCAATACTCTGCTTATGAAAATTTCTGGTGCCATTTTAACAGAAAGTTGCTTTGCTAATCTGCATTTCTGGTTCAAATTCTAATGACTAGAATTAGTCTGTCTAGAAGGAAGAGACATATGGCAAGCAAATGGCCCTTTTTAATGAGCCTCCCACTCAGCAGTTGGCTGCTCATCCAGTTTGTGTGTGGCGCAGTCTTAGAGCAGCATCTTCTTGCCAAAAAAAAAAGCAAAAATCCTGCAACCTTTTGGTGGGTTTTCTTTCAGGGAGGGAAGCAGAAAACAGATCGTAATATAAGTACTGGAGAAAGACAAAACCTCATGGTAGCTTCTTCAAAAATTTGTTATCAAAACCGTAAGACAATTTTCCAGAACCTAGTTTAGAAAACTGGAAAGCACACAATTCTTTACCTCTCAACAGTGGCTGGGTACCATATGTACTTTTTTACAGCGTAGAGTTTTCAAGTGATAAACAAAATAAGTAGCATAGTGTCTGACTTCTGAAAGTCACTGTAGTTGGAAAGGCCACAGGAAGTGATTGTAGCTGGTCTATAAAATCCTACTGAAATTAATTTCATTAAATACTTGATGGAAAATACTGTATTTGGCAGCCAGTAGTGGGTCTGGATGATTGATGGGACTATTGTTCCTAGACTGTAGGTGCTACCACTATGGGAGCATAAAATTTATGATGACCAGTCTCTGCTGTTAGTAGCAGCTGTGTGACTGTTCTAAGAGAAATCTGTTGCCAAGGCATAGCTGTATAAGGATGCATGCAAGTAAAAGCTTACTTGTTTGTGCCCAACTTCCTCATTCAGCCTTATGACTTTAGATGCACTTGTAGCAAGGTCAGGTTGTCCTTCAACACTTAACCTTGCCTGCTGAAGACTATTCTGTGCTATGGCAATGACTTTTAGTATTGGATCTGATGTTAGCATTTGTTCTCATGTTGGAATTAGTTTGTATATAGGAAATGGAGAATACCTTGCATTCCATCATCAGCTACCCCCTGAAGCTCTGCCTCACCTAATCTGCAGTAGTGCTGCTTTTCCTTCTTGCTCAGATTTCCAGCACTTCTGGCCACTCAGTGAGGGCTTTGAAAGTGCAAAGTGCTTTTCATTCTGTGTGTTTTGGATGACCCCAGCCCTCAGCTAAAAAGGGAGGGCCGCTTGTGCATTCCTCAGCCTCGAACACTGCCACTATATGGTGGTTTAGTTGGATCCTCTGCCACTGTAAGAAAGAGGCTGGGTAAGTATTTCTACAAGGAAAAAGAGACGTGGTTCAAACCTGTTTTCACCAGGACTGCCTGCGAAAAGAATGGGAGGTACTGGAGTACACTGGGGTGGTAGCAGCAGCAGTGTGCACCAAACTCTTCACCTGGTACTGTTTACCCTGTCTTTAGTTGCCATGACTAAAATGCTTGTTGCTCTTTCAGAAGAGGAAGAGAAGCTATTAGCAGCAATGATTGTGCTCATCCAGCTCTTTTGATAAGGTATGAACTAGTAATTGCAACTTAAAATAACTTCCCCCAGTCCATTTCTTGGCTGCACAGTTGTTCTCTAAGCAGCCTGGAAACAGAGCTGTGCTGGTAGCCTCAGGCTCTGCCAGGTTTGGTGTCTGACAGACTGGTTTGAAATCTGGGGATGAGCTTTTCAGCTGGCCAACACAGTCTGGGTGTTGGGGTTTTTTTTGTACGCTGTTAATCTGCAGTCTTACAGGCTTTCTTCCAAGTGTGTGTGTGTCTAGCAGGGACTCCTGTGAAGTTCTCCCTCCCCAGGCCTTGACTGGACACACGCCAGCTGAGTGCGTGTGTACAAACCTTTTCTATGTCAAATTGCAGGTGACCAATTATAGCAGCACAATATGGAAGGGAGGGGAGGCATTTGACTCTGTATTTGCCAAGTCATATCATAGCAAGGTGTGACAGCCACTAGACAGATAGATAGATACACACACAGAGAAATATCAGATCTCACTTCAATTTGATTTCCAAGGTATCTTTCCACATTCCATTGTGTATACCAGAAAGCAGACTACTCCCAGATACATTTTCTTTGTGTGCCAGCAGTAAAACACATTCAATGTGAGGGTCCTGAACTTTTTTGAGGGTGAAAAAGTAAGTATGTTTTAAAGAAGGTGTGCTCTGATGGGCAAGTAACTAAAAAAAGCAATGCAGCAAAATTGCCTAATTTCACCAATGTGTTTTGGGCTAAACTGTGTTCTTTGCTGTTGGGATGCACATAGGGGGATTTTGGTTTTTTTTACTCTAGTTTTTCCATTGCAAAGCATAAAGGGTGTGTACACTTTTTAGCGTGGTGAATTAAATGTGATCAGTCAGGAGCTGGTGGGTCCTGCTGACTGACTGTGCAGTAAGTAGTAGAAAGTTTTTGCAGTGACTAATCATTTCCTATTTGGGAATAAACTAATAAGGTATCTAGTTTATTTCCATTGTCTTAAATTCGTCCGAAAAAGGGTAAGGTAAATTTAATCCAACCCAAAGGCTTTTACATTTTCCGTCGCTGCTCAAAAAATAGCAAAAAGAATAGTTTTGTATGCAGTTTTCAAGAAAATACTGTACTTTAAGATATTTCAGTATTTCATTTATCTCCTTGTGTCTCATGTCAAAAATTTTATGAGCGCAGAATGAAGTTAATTAATGTGCTTGAGGGACGCAATGGAAGAAGTCTGGGGCGCTGTGAAATTCCTGTATGACAAGGTGCCACAGCTTTTATACATCTAAGTGGGTGTGCAAGGAAGGAAGCTGGTGTTTCCATTAGAAAGTTTCTGAAAAAGAAGCAGCCTATCCTTTCCATTTTGAAAAAGCTCTTAAGGGAATGAGGAAGGGGAGTTGAGTCCTAGAATTAGAAACCTAGTAAGTCTTTAAGGCCTATGAAAATTAAATTTCTGCTCCGCAAGTTTTGAAAACCAAGCCACTATATGAATGCTTCTGAGAGGATTGCTGTGCCCAAATCAATGGCATGAATTATCTGCTGCCTTGCTTTGTTCAAGGTTACTTTTTCAAGATAAGAACATTTTCAGCTTTAAATGCCTACTGTTCTCATAAGCCGCTGTGATGGATAGAAGCTGTACTGCATGTAAATAGAGAGCCTCACTTTGAAGAGCTTGTTGAAGTTCATAAGAACCATATGTGTGATTTATGTGCATATTTCTAGTGTTTGCGTTGCGTGTGGTGATGGTGGGTATTGATCTTAGTTCAGTTAGTGGTTCAGTCCCAGTGATCTTCAGATGCATTTATAAAATAAAGTGGAGGAGAAAATAAGTATTACTGCCTGGGGCCTCACCTTGAGCAACAGTAAGTCTTGTTCTTCCAAACCTGAATCAAAAGATTCAACTGTTGCATTTTTGAAAGGTGGCACTTCAGTTACTTGATCTCTTGTTCATAGTTTAGTTGGATCAGCTTAAAACGTACTCTCTTTGTAAATACTTGGTTGTTTATAAAGCTCACAACCTTGTGTGGATAGCTGTTTGGAAAACTGAAATGCAGGACCTGGTTGGTTAACGTTTGCCCAAGGCTTCGGTATCATTGACTTCAAAAAAAATCAACAATAGAAACAGCTTGGGCTGGTTTTGGTGGAGGAGGCTTTTTGTTTCTTGCTTTCTTAGTCGGAGGGATGATCTTGGGAATGGAGACAGAATACTTTGACTAGCATTGTTATAAATATTAGTTTCTCCCACAGGAATTCTCTGTACTAAACAAACAAACAAAACTGTTTTAAAAGTTTGCTCCTTCATGTGAGGAACCATTAAAATGAATACAAACGCCCTCTTACCTATGTCCTCAGACAATTTCTCTGAAATACATTTAAAAATAACTTCATGTGTTGTCTTTTTACATTTAGGGTCTGCTTGTGGTATGCAGCCGTAACTCCACTTTGTTGCATGCTAAAGCATGTCAGATCATGGCTTCTTGGGCCAGATGAGTTTCACAGGTTAGTTATGCTTAAAATTAACAAATGCTATAACTCAGAAATTTGTTTTGAGTGATTGGTTTTGTTGTTTCAGGGCTTAGTAACCCTCATCAGGGAATTCTTCACCAAGTATCATCTTCATTTGAAATGCTCATCAGTTGTTCCTCTTGGTAATTCCACACTGGAGGAAAAAATTCTTCTTTCTCTGCCATAGGAAGAAGTGGTTATGGCATGTGGGTGATGTCAGAACTTTTGCATAATGTTTAGAGTAAGCATAAAGGCAAAGAGCATCAGGGAGGGAGTAGATGAAACTCTTAACTAGCCTCTCAGGTCAGATGAAAAGTCTACAAGTGATTTTGCAGAAGTACGTAACATTTCCTTAGCTGAGTCAGCAATTTATTGTTTTACCTTTTTTTTTTTTTTTCCCAAGAGAGTGATAAAAGTCCCAGTAATTTCAGTGGGAGCAAAGCTGGATTACTAAGGGCTTTTGTGAAGAGCCTACTTCTGAGTATTTAAAATACTTGTATTCTCTCCCTGGTATTGTACTGATACTACTGTGGTTCAAAGAGTGAGAAAAACAAGAAAGCAATGTGGGTGGTTTCTACTTACTTGGACATAGTGCCCTGGACCTAGGGATTCTCTTCAATGAGAGGAGGTGGAGGCTACAGATGGCAAGGTTTTCAAATCTTACTCAGAGTCAGCTAAGGTTCAAAAGTCTGTTGCCTTAAATGTTGAAGCTTGACCCAGTGGCTCTAAAAGAATGTCTGTCTATATCTTTATAGAAATAAATGATAGCAAAATCAGTTTAATGCCCACAGATGGATGGAAGTAATGCAGATAGGAGGGTGTGTATGTTTGTTTAGCTGATTGCATATTAAATGTAGTTCAGATGTAATGGCAGCAATAACAAAAATGTGATTCCACATTAAATTTCGTTTGGTTGTAATAACAGCAACAACAGAAATGTGTCCTTACAAACTGAGAGCATGTAAGTACAATTACTAATTTTAAATGCACTGAATTAGACACTCCCAACCACCCACAGCAATGGATTTATGGGTCTTGTGTTTTGGAGCACCTTCTAGGTTCCTCACTCTTGGCTACTGTGGCTCAGAAATATTGTAGGAGTGAAGATCAGTGTAAATGTGATTTCCACTGAAAAGAGCAGGTGCAAGATCACAGACAAAGGACTTGTATTATTTAATAAGAGCATCTCTTCTTGCAAGAGTTGGGCTGCAGACTGTTTGAACCATATCCAATCAAATATTTGGAAACAGATGCCCTCAACTGTTGTTTCTCCTCTCTTCCCTTCTAGTGGTTATAATTGCAAATATTAAAACTAGCCGATAAAGACTAATTCTGTATGATAATATTTTAGTTTAAAAAAGCACAACAACAAGAAACTTACACCCAAACTGTAGTAGTCAAATCTACTTGTTTTCATGGCTATGTACATGTATTGGATTTTTCATCATGAATAGAACATACACCATGGAGAAGTCAATAACTCAGTAAATGTAAAACCCCACAGTAATGTTTTCATGGATGTCTTTCAGTCTGCTGGTAGATGTTTTCTTTCTCCCTTTTCTACATGGGAGTTACCGCTTATGATTTGTGGAGACCTAATAACTTCAGTGTTTGACTATTCCAGACAGTCTGACTAATAAGATGACAAAATTTTGTCTGTGAACAGTTACAGAAGAAGAGTTCAGACCAACATTAAAATCAAACTTTGGGTGTCGACACCAGTATTCTTCTAAATAGTGTAAACAACCAGACAGATTATTCTTAGCAATGATTTACAAACTCACCAGAGATTTGATTGCATCCAGATTATAATGCAACATTTCCCTCTGAGCTGCAAAGTCAGTGTTATTTTGTCAGTAGAGGTTGTTAGATTGCCACTATTTTTTTTTGCCGTCATTTCTTTCTGTCATTTTGAGCCTGTGTGTGGTATCACCTTAATGTTTTTGGCTGCTCAACAGTGTCACAGCAACTAACTCCAAATCAAAGTAAATATGTGAAGAAGAGCTAAGAGATTGCTAAACTTGTGTAGAGATTGGGTGAATTCCCATAAAAGAAAGAAAACATTTCTTCTCTGCCTGGTAAATCCTTTTGTTGGAATTTTTTCCCCTTTTTTATCAGACTGCTTTAGCTGCTGGTTTATTTATTTGCCTTTTTTTTTTCTCCTGCAGATGTACTGGCTTCAGGCATTGGCAACTAACCCGAGTTATATTTGTGGAGTTGATGTCTGTATTGTATTGATTGTGCTATTCCTAAATATAGCAAAGTCACTTTTAGACTGTTCTCTCCCTCTTGTTTTGCAGTCGTTCAGAGATGCATGTTCTTCTGTGAGCTGTTAAGCACCACTATCCTACAAGTTCAATACCTTAGCATTTAGGTTTTGAGTCAAAGCTTTGTGATCTTGAGATCTGTGAAAAGCAGTAGTGGAAAAAAATACCTTTATGCTTTAACTGATCAGCAGAAGTTTGTAATGATCTTTTTGAATAACTATTAACTGTGAGGGTAGATTTTAGGCCATTAAAAAAAAAAACAAAAACAAAAACAAAAAAACCAAAACAACAACAACAAAAAAAAAACCACCAAAACAAAACCCCAAAATACTCCCCTCTTTCATTGTGCAGTTAGCAAGACCTGCATATTCCTTGGCAAAAGTCATTATTGCTTTTCTAAAAAAATTACTGGTATATGGTCTTAAAGGCTGCTTTGTGTTAGAATAAATCTTGTTAAGGTCAAGAATTATGGCAGTAGGTTTTCTATGGTTTTTTTAGTTCTGTAAAGCCTTCCAGTAAGAGGCTCCTATTTCTTACAAGATTACAACAAGACAGTGGGGCTATCCTGGTGGTTCTTGGTGAGATGAATTGCATTCTTGACTATGAGCATGTTGTTGAAGGTCTTGTTCTGGATGCATCTCAATGTGTAGGCCCAGCCACGAGAAAAGGAGAACTTCCCAGGTCAATCAGGAAGGTGGATGAGACTGAAGTTCCCCTAGCTGGAACGTGTAGCAGGAACGAGTCATAAGCCGTGTCTAGATAAGCCGCTCCTCTAAGATGGGAGACTGTACTTTTATTTACCAGATGGTACAGGCTGAGATGATGGAAAATGAAGGGGAATTCCTGGCTCTGGGCTGAAGTATTTGTGTGGGCTTGTGTAATAGAGACCCTGAATTAAGAATAGTAACTGAACTAGCCTGATCCTGACCAGAGACCAGCTTTAAAAGTACTTGGTATCTGGCTAGAGAAGAATCTTTGTGAAAACAGTTGTAATTTAGCACTGAGCTGCAGTGTATTCACAAACATAGATGCAAAACTAGAAGTGCATCATGGAATTACAATCGAAAATGTCTGTCTGACCACTAACATCTCAAAAGTAGCAGCAGCAGCTTTTGGTTACAGAGTGCTGGAGTCTAAACCTGAGTTCCATCCATGTGACCCAGCTGTGCCTCAACTCTGTAGTTGTCCTGTGGGCTGGAGCATCGGCTCTGCAGAGGTTCCCCACTGCTGGCGTGTGGCCGAGTGGGACACTGCTGCAGCAGAGCAAAGTGGGACACCTGCTACAAACTCCTTGCATGCTATTTATGTTTGCTAAGCAGAACGTAAAGCACTAGAGGATGTAGTAAAGACAATAATTTATAATCTCTTAAATTCATGATGTAATCAGGATGCTTGCAAGAGCAGATTTTCTAACCATCTTTCCTGTTTTATTAGTATTACCTTGTATTGCAAAACTGTTCCTATTATCGGATCTGTTGGTAGGTATGTTTATTCCTAGGGGCTGGTACTTCTCTTTCACTCACAAATTGAACTGTTAATGTCTGGTGTATTTACATTACACCCATTTGCCATTTCTGAGTTCTTAAACGATTTCGGTCTGTAGTTTAGTGTTCTCCACTGACTGTATAGAACTATTTTAGTCTGATTTGCATGACCCGCTTCTTTCAAAGGAACAACCAACCCAGATAACCCATTTTGTCTAAAAATGCTTAATTCCAAATGCTCTTACAGTTCTTTTTTCATTCTGCTGAAGCTAACTAGTAAAAATCCCTTCATTTGGTCTGTATGTTGACTGCTTACGCATAAATATGGATTTGACAAAGCAGTGAGTTGTAGCCTGCTTTATGTCTAACATATTGACAAAGGTTTTAAGCAGGACTGAAATCTAGCTAACAAGGGATTAAATCATACAGCTAAAGGATATGAATGCAGATTTCTCAAGAGTTGCAGCCATAATATCTAAGTGGTCCACTAAAAAAAGCAATTACTGCTTTGTTGACAAGATTTTCTTGGGGAGTTTTTTGGTTTTATTTCTTTAACAGAGCTGGAAAAGGTGCTTGGACTGGATTTTTTTCCCCTCATCTTGGAACCTAATACACCTGGAAGTACAAAAGTGTAATTCCAGTGAATTGTCTTCAAAAATGTAACATTTTAAAAAAAATTCTACCCTTGTGCTCAGAACATTGTAGATTCCAAAAACACATGTTAATGTAACTTCAGAAACCTCTTGCTGGAATTGAGCTGTGACTGGCCTTAAGCTGTATTTTTTAAGAAAAATAAAAAAAAAAATCATAGAGCCATTCCAAGCTGTATGTATCCAGAATCCATACTGGATACTTTCAAATTAAAATAATACTTGCACAAGATGGGCAGACCATGGAGCCATGAAACCCTTTTTTATTTTGTGCCTTCTTCTTGCATGCTGGCACAATTGTAATAAACATGCTTCCACGTGTTTGTATGTTTGTATATGCATGGAGTGATCAATCATCAGACTACAGCCCTTTTTCTTACATCTAACTCCTTTTTAAAGAAAAATGAGTATCTGTATGACATGTTCAATTTCAGACTTGATTTAACTGGTTAGAGAGCTTGACAACCCTTTATGTATGTGGAGCAGCCATAAGATCTGAAGCACTGCGCACATATATAGGCAAGTAGTCCTTGTGGTGGGAAACTTTCCTTGTGTTAAAGGCAAGGAACAGAGAAGAGGTGAAGAAGAGATGGCAACAGATTATATACATTTTGGGTATATGGAGGCAACTCTTTAGAACTCCATGGATCTTCTTTGAATGGCTGCATGATCCCCCCCCCCCCCTCAAATCTGGCAACCTCTTCTGCAACTGAGTGATGCTTCCTGCCTCCCTTTCTTGGTAGGGAGCCTGCGTGTTCTGCCAGAAAGCAGCTGTCACTTGACACAATCTGTTCTGTGCTCCAGCGTAGGCTGGCTGCTCAAAGGGGAGCTCTGTTGATTCTTACACATTAGGAGATTAGAGTGACTTCAACCTCCCTTGGTTATTAGGGCTTAAAGACCAGCTGCAGAATGAAATATTTGGAGCCTGTTTCACTAGCTTTCTGCAGTGAAGCGGGTCAGGGTTATGTGTTGAAGGGGTATGCTATTCCGACATCTATAGATGCTTTAAGTGTAGATGTGGAAAAGGGGAAATAAAAGCAAATAAAATTAAGAGTTTATGAAGTGGGATTTTTGGTTTTGTTTATTTCTTTGCAGGGATTGATAGGTAAGGTCCATATTTTTAAAATTTATATGTATATATTTATTATATGCATATATACTCATTTGCACGTATCTATCTCTATATATATATATGAAACTGTGATTGCTAATTACTGCCACCTTTTTTTAGTGACTGCTGGCAATTCAGTTCTGCTGTTTCTGAAGGCCGAGTTCTTGTTCTGAAGAACGGAAGAATAACAGGATACTAATACCAATAAGTGAAGGAAAAACTACTTCTACCAAACAATTAAGCCTGTTTGGAATATAATGAGCTCCAGAATCACATGCCAAGGCCTAGTTGCAAGGAGTTTCTGAGTTACAAGAGACACTCTAGTAACTCTAGGATATGAGCTTACTACTCTAGAATAAGCTTCCACTAATAATTGGGAGAACAGTAAATTTTAGCATCTACTAAGTTATCCGTGAATCCTGTCTAAGATGTTTCCTCAATACAACCTTGAAGGAGTCAGTAGTACCCTATATTTTACCAAATGCTCTGTTTCTGCAATTACTCTCCAGTATATGATAGTGACACCTTTTGGGGTGTATTAACGAAATTTAACTGAAAGGCAGCATAGCTGAAGGATTTAAGATGATCTGATTATCTGTTGGCGTTTTTCCTATTGCTAAACCTGAATGAAGAGATTAATTTTGTATAATCTTAAGGCATCCATGCGTTTGCAGTGTGGACAATCTCAAGAGTGTTTGTGACAGACTTTTTTTATGCTTCCATGCAAAGAGAGCACAGTTTAAGCCTACTAGCTACACTACAGTGATTTGAGAATGTAATGTGAAAACCCAAGCTTTAGTGTATATTTAGGGTTCTCTGGTGATCTTATAGGCAAGTAGATTGTATACAATTTGATCCATTTATTTTACTAGAAAAGCTATTATAGACAATGTGTGAATGACTCCCATCTTGGAAAAAGATGGAAAATTTATCAAAGAATGCAAATGTCTCAACAAAAAACAGTTTGTCTATTTAAATACACACATTTAAATGACGAGCTGTGACACTTTCATGGTTTCTAAAAGAAGTGGCCATTTCTCCTTCAAGTTGTGAATTTGAAGTTTGTCAGAATAATTCAGAAAATTCATAAGCTCCACAGACATTGCCTGTGAAGTTTTCAGCTGTTCAACTTTGTTAGAGATCACGAGATCAAATCGTTCTTGGCTCTCTCCCACCCCTTCCCTTTCTTCTGTCTGTAAAGACTGTTTTGTTTGTATAGTTTCTTGGAATAAAATCGACTGACAGCAGTCTGTGCAGTAGATTTATTAAGCAAATACAGTAGCTCCTTCTGTAGCTTCCTTTCCTGTATCATGCCTGTGACCCCTGGAGCTTTTCCAAGATAATGTCAGTCTTATACTTCATAGTTGGATACATTAATTATGCTTATGTGGAACTGAGCGTCTTAGACTTCATTCATTCATTGCTACTCTTTGTAAATCTTGCCAAGTTAACTGATTCCTAGAGGTGTTTGGTTCCAGAAGAAGGCCTTTAGCTTATGGTCTGTGGGACCACTGACTAGCTGGTCTTTGGTGAACTAGCAAAGTGGTAGTGACACTTGGTGGTGCTGCTTCTTGTTTCCAACTTCTAGCAGCTGGAGGTTGAAAATCAGCACCACCCCAGAGGATCTCTTAGCGCAGCAAACTCAGGCAGACTTGTGGAGTTGGAGACAGTCATTGTAACTTCATTGGAGAGGCTAGACCTGTAGCCTGCTGTTGAAATTGTCCCGAGTTCTCCTCTTAATGTTATGTCATTGACCCATTTGAATATTTTTTTTAGTAAAGATCCTGATACTTCTATGGCTGGTGTAAGCCTAAAAACAAGAAGAAAAGAAATCTTGCTTTTCACAATTGCATTAAAAGTAGTCAATGAACCATTAAAAAACATTATTGCAGTGGTAACACACTTGGAAGTCTTCCTCTTTCCTCAAGTCTCCTGTGTACTGAACTGTGTGTACTAAGCCCCTGCTGGAAAATATAAAGCAATTGATAGAAGATTACACACAAAGTACAAATTAAGGGTCATGCCTCACTGATTAAACGTACTTTAAAAAAGTACTTTCTCTTTTAAGTAATATGATCATCACCACATCATCAAGCCAAGTAAAAGACAGAGGTGTGGTACTTCTCACCCTGTTCTGCTGTTGTAGGGGAGCTGGCTGGCACTACACGGTCCTGGAAGTCTTCCCCAAAGGTGTCCATTTGGTACATGTGCACTTAGGTGGTGTATCAAAATAAGAAGTTAAATTAAAATAGAGTGGAAATAGTGATGGAGATTGAGAAGCTTGGCAATACTAAATGTTGATATCTTTCATGTGATGGTGAGAATAGGAAGCACGGCAGAGTAGGAGGACAGACCCGGTTACTAAATATGTTGATTGGTGTCAGTTCTCTGCCAGTCTGATTCTTCCCTAGTGAATGAGTTGGATATACAGGGCTTACTGCTCTTTACATTACTTTATATATATTGACTTTAGTTCCTATGCAGACTGATGTGTGCTTACATCAAAGGACAAGCTGGTCTAACTTAAATGATGAAACTTGTGTTGATGAGGATTCTTGATTACATATTGACTCAATTATGCCTAGCTGATTCAGATGTCACTGCACTACATTAAAGTGCATTAATTTGCATTTTACCTCTGGACTAATCAAGAGTAACTGTAACTACCAAGTACCTGATTTTGTCACATCATTACTCTGAAGCATAAACTTTCTGCAACGTGTTACCTTTTACTTAACAAGAATGGAGAAAGGGTACATTTCTTAGCTAAATTATTTTGGAAACTTGATTTGAATGGAATTTTGCTTAAGATGGTATTTGGGGCTTATGAATTTGCCCCTTATTTTGAAAGTAGTAGAAGACAAATCGGAGTCTGCAGTGGATGTTGATTACTACAGTAAAAACAACTGCTGGAGGCCTGCCAAAACATTCAGTTATCTAGCTTTTTCCAGGTGTGTTTTTGTTTGTGAATTCTCTTACTTTACTAAATGCTTCCTAAGGGCTTTCCTGGAGATTCAGATGTTGTCTGTAATCTTATAAAGCAGGTTATAAACAAATTTAATTAAAATCTACAGAAGAACCTAAGGTTTATGGATAGTTATGACTGTCCTGCTGTGAATGAGAAAGATGCTTCACAATTTTGTATGGGTGGATAAATGTAAGTAGACTGGTTAAGGCATCCAGTTGAAACTTAAACTCCCCTTGTCCTCTGAGTTGAAACTAGAAACTCATATGTGATGCATCAGTTTGGAGGCTGGAAATCCTGCACAGATGAGCCAAAACAGAGGAATGCTCCCCATGGCGTGTATTAACAGGAAAACTAGCTTTTGATGGGTGGCCACTATATCCTTGGAAGAGTAGAGCTGTTTTTCACCTTCTATGCTTACAGCAGAAACTCAGCCCTAGGCACAGGTCTGAGGTTTCCAGATGGTGATGGATTACTAGTACTTGGTCTAATTGTAGATGGGAAGAGAGTTCAGGATTAAAATCTTATTAGAGTGACTCTTCTCTGGTAGCAATGGTAGAGACCTATGTGGAGCTACAACTGCCAACCATCTCTTCCAAAGGGCACTACAGAGGATTAAGAAGTCAGCCTGGCTCTACAGGGAAGGTGCTCTCCTCTTTGGAAAGTGAATGGATTGTTTAAGAGAAGATGGGACTCTATGCTCTTATAATTTGAATGCATAAACCTGAGCCACTTTTCTGCTGATGCCACTGGAGAGCTACATAATAGAATCACAGAAGGGACCTTAAAGTCCCTGCCATGGGCAGGGATACCTGCCACTAGACCAGGTTGCTCGAAGCCCTGCCCAGCCTGGATGGGGAGTGGTGCATTCAGCTAAGACCTCTTCTCATTTTTGCTGCTTCAGCACCTTGGAAATTTGCCTTCTGTGGGAAGGTGCAAATGAGGAGAGGAGGCTTTCTTGTTAGAAGAAAAATAGCTGTGTTTGAGACCTTCTCATAGAGTAGCTAGAAGTGCTTACCTGAACAGGAGTCATCTCTGCTCCAGTCCCTGGTCTAGCCCAGTGGAAAGCTAGACCTCTTGTGTTGCAGGGTAGCCTGATGACCCCTTAGTTTTTGAGACATGGAAGAGAGATGCTGCCTATAGTCCCAAATCTAAGAAGTGAACTATGATGAAGAATGTGGTAGTAGAAAAATCCAGGGAAGATTTTTTAGAAATAATCTGTTTTGGTTTTTGCTTATACCTAAAAAGTTAGAGACCTTTTTAAAAATTAATTCTAATATTTTTTTTAAAAACATAAGAAAGCCAAACAAACCCTGACTAATGTATCTCTATGCTGTAATATGGCATTAACTGCATGTGCCTTCCCAAACTCTGATCTCAACCAGTTCTTCTTCAGAAGATTGAAGATGGTTGTTTACTATGTAATATTACACTTACCTGACTGAGCATGAATTCAAAATAACTTCTCTATGTTCTTCTCAAAAGCATTCATTTACTAGCTACCAGTATAAGAGGGGTTCAGAGAGGGATCTGGGTGCATGTTCTTTTATACTGCATGTGTTCACCATCTGTGATTAATCTGGATGAAAGAAGCCACACATGCAAGAATTTAATTTAAGCACTTTAACCATGTGTAAAGATCCTACTGACTGGTGTTTTCTAATAGGTCTGAACCTAAAGCAATTTTAAGAAAATTTTGATTGACTAAAAAACATCCTAGAACTGTTTTGCTTCACATCCTAAGCATTATAGTCACTATAAGCACTGTGTGGGAGGCAATAAAGGAAAATATGACGTACTACATGTGTAGTAGAAGATAAGTGTGTTGTCTTGCATGCATATAGAGTTGCTTAATATATCTATATAGTGAGAAATACAACATTGTATCTGTGTAAGAAAGTGAATGACTGACCTTTCTAGATTTCTTTCACTGGTCTTTATTGGGAGTAGTAGGCTTAATAGTATTTAAGCAGACAGCATCCTCAAAAGTCAGATGAGCCAAGAAGTACTTAAAGATGCTTGTTGTTGATGGTTAGGTGGTTGAGGGATTTAATCACTTAATTTAAAAGAATATTGACTGTACATCTTGAAATATTTCTAGAACCTAGGGCACTTTCATATGCTGTTTTCAGACAAGACTGTTGTTGAAATTTAGATAGTTGTTTATCTTGGTAACAATAGTATTGCTTCCATAAAAGACTGTGAAGCCTTGACTATGGTTAAGTCACTTTCATTCTGCAGCTGAGAATGGGATCACACCAAGAAAACTGGAAAAAATGTGTTTTAATAGAAAACTGTTTAGTAAAATGTGAAAAATAAAGTTGAAGGAAAGGCTATACTTTGTTCATTGACAAAAAATGCAATTCATGTCTGTTGGTCCCATATAAATCAGTAGCATCTTTCATTATAAATGAGGATATTTTTAATAGTATTTACTGCAGTTCAAAAGTACATCCCTCTCCTCCAGATTTGAATGTTGTTGTAAAATGCTGTATCTGGAGATATTCAATAAAATCTATGTTAAGTAGCAATTCAGAAATCAGACAGGCAGAACTGTTTCTTAAATGATGTTCCCTTCTAGAGTCCGGAGGACTAGTGCTATGGAACTGTTAGTACTTGAAAGCAGCTTCTGAGATTCAGGTTGGCTTAAGGATGGCCTCTGCACTTAATGTACAAAGTACAGGAGTTGGCTCACTTAAACTCCTTCATGCTGCTCTGGTTTACAGCAGTTGGAAAAGAAAAATCCAGACATTTTTATTTCTTCTGGAAAGAAGGATATTGCTAGGCCTACAGTGGCTTCTAGAACTTGTGTGGATATATGAGGCAAGGAAAATATTAATCATTACTTGGGAGGTGTCATGAAGATGTCACATTTTGTAGCTCTCAATTTTATGGCTCATTTCTGCCTTTTATGGTATTACTTCTGTGGCTATTTCGGTAAATTCGTGTGTATTCTTAATGCTTCTTGTGACTATTTTCCTTAGGAGGAGATAAAAAAAACCCTGACACATTTCAGAAGGAGGATATTCAACAGAAGCTTCCTTGGGTTTTTTGCTTTGAGGAAGTCAAAGCCGATGTCAGAACTTTTAAGTAGATCTTTATGACACCTTAAGAGGTAATGAGTAAAGATATACATTTAATTGCTTCAAGTTATTCACTACCTGGCTGTCCAACAGCTTTTAGAAAAAAATAGGAATCTTTTTTATGAAAATTAAGACTTTACAGTTCCTTCGTAATGTTTGGTCCTGTCTGTTCATTATGAACTATTGAAACTTAAGACACTCACATATGCATGGTATATCTCCTACCCCTTGCTTCACATATTTAAAAAGTCTTTTTTGACTTTTCTTCAACTCACTGCCCATCTCTCACACTTCCCTCACCACTCTTGCACATCAACTTCCCTTTTGGGAAACTATCATAGTGATGTTTGATAAAAATATCATCTATTCTGTCATGTTCTAAAGCAGTACAGTTTATAGTGCATGTTATTTTTACGCATTTCTAAAACCTGGGGAGTTTATCTGAGATTACAACATTTGTTTTTATATATGAGGAACACAACCTCTCTGAACTCAGGAATGTTTTAGAGGGTTGTAGCCTGAGCGCTCCCGTCCTGGATTTTTATAGTCCAATTTGTTATTACTACAAAGACAGAATTCCATGTGTGCTACTGAACGCTGTGCTGGTTTACCTTAGAGATCATTGCTGGTGCCTCTTTTTCCTAATTGTGGTTCAGTTCTCCAAGATGTTCTACCTCACTGAAACTTTAAAGAACAGGGCAAATAAAGAACATTTATTTTCCTATTCCATGTGACACTTGTGTTTGGGTTTTGTTGTTTTTTGTGGTTTTTCAAATACTGTATTTGCTATCAGTAGCTCTTTTCCTCTGTTCTTTCTTTGTTGTTTGGGGGCGATTTTTTGGTGGTTTTTTGTTTGTTTTAAACGACAGGTTTTCTTTTTTTCTGAAGAAATAGAAGATAATGTCCACACTGAGTTGGTACCTTGGAGGGTGATTGGGGATAACCAAAATGAAAGCTTGCCCTTTCACCCATACAGACAATTGAGATTCAACAAGATCTATTTATGGTCTGCATCTACTGCTTTGCTATGCTTTTTTATTATTTATTAAGAAAGTGGCCTTCAGATATTTCTGAAAATCAACCATCCAAGCTCCTGATTGTTCCAGTCTGAAAATTCTTGACAGCTGAAAGGGAGTCTGCTTTAGAAAGAGAGCATGAAAAAAGGTTAAAAGCAGTCATCAAGCACATTGCTGGCAACAGACATCAAAGATTTTATTTTCAGCTAGATATTTAGAGATGGAAAACAAACTTAGTAATAGTTTACTTCTGTTTATAAATCTGAACATGAGTCAACCATTTCATGATGTTGTCTCAAGGAAAGAGGAGGGGTGAAGTGTCTGAGATGAAACTTAGTTTGTGGGATGATGTGGTCCTGCTCTCTTTGCTGTTGGTAAGGCATGAGCTGAGCAGCGTGTTCACTTTTGACACTGAACATCAAGAAAAATGCAGACAACTTCAAAATCCAGATTACAGAAGCAGGAAACCTCTGAAGGGAAAAGTCCTAGGAAGGGAGATTTAAATGAGTTATCCCAAGTAACTCAAAAAACTTTTCTGAATGTAAGGATGCTACATATTGGCATAAAGTGCCTTGATAATTTGAGACATCTATGTTAGAAGTTTTAAGAGCAGGTCACACATTTGCCAGAATTGGTTTAGAGAGAGGAAATTCTGTATTGGAAGGGACAAAAGAGGGAACCTTTGTAGATCTGCTTTTGTTTCCTATGGTTTAGTTCCATTCATACACATTATTTCTCAGATGTGTGTGTTTCAGTACCTTTATTAATGAATTAAAGATCTGGGAAACAAAAGGTCAGACACAAATAGTAAATGAAGCCAGGTTAGCAATTATTCTACGTTACAACAGTATTTATTTTATTACAGACAGATACAGAAATTATGTATGTAAGAATGAAAGCATATAAGTTACATTTGCAGGGTCATGAAACACTATTTTAAGAAGGACCATTTCTGAAAAGGGCTTGGTTATCCACACTTAGATTTTCTTTTGTCTGATTTCTGTGGTAAATGGGCCTCATGTAACCAATGGGTGTATAAAACAGAGGAATATAACAATCTTCTCTCTTTGGGACTGATGTGACTGCAGCCATGATACAATTTATGTCTGATTTTCACAGTGGAAGAGATAGCGGGAGAAAAGCAGGGTTCCTAGAAGAGACATGTAAACATGATAGGCTGGAAAATAATATTGCTTGCAAACTCTGGGGGTTTGGAAGTGAAGTTAGTTTTATTCAGCTGTAGTCTCAAAGAGCTTTCCCTTATCAAAGCAGTGAATTTAAGCAGTGTAATGTTAAAGCTGAAAGAGCCTGCCAGGCCAAGTCACATCAGAACTGGAACTGCAAGTAAACAAAATAGTAGCAGTCAGTCTGAGGAAAGAAATATTAATTTGAGGGTAGAACTTCCTTCTCTGTAAATAATTCAGCCAAGATTGACAGGGGAATTTTTTTCTTCCCTTTTGGAAAAAGCAGAAACCTATAAGCCTTAACTCAAAAGAAATAATTTGTTGCAATCCTCTAGCTTGTGCTATCAAAGAGATAAAGACTTAGATGATTACGTTGGCTCCTTCTGGCTTCATAATTTATTTTGCAAAAGACGGGGCAGGGGGGACAGTGGGAAGGCAGTAAATGGGAGATTAGCAGCTCTCATGGGAGTGGAAGGAGGGTTTTCCCATGACTGGCATTCTGTAATCTGTCTCTGAAAGTGGCTTTTTCAGTCTTTGTGCCTGTTCTTTATAGGTCATTAGTATTTCTATCAAAGTTTTTGTCAGAGGAGTATCTTTTAGTTTTTATTCTTCTCATAGCAGAGAGGGGATTGTTTACTTACCATCAAGGCAATTCCTCTCAGCTCTTGATTTTAATTTTTTTAAAATTGGTATTTGTTTCATTTCTTATTTTGTGTAACATCCCAGTTTCTGGAGCCACATAATTACTGATGCAGATTTCTTTCATTCTTAGTAAAGAAAAGCTGGAAACTATTATACAAGTATATCCTGAAAACTGTAAAATCTGAGAAAAAAGTGGAACCAAGTAGCTGGTGGTGTTTCATGTTAAATACATAATGAATTTATTTTGGGGTAGAGGAGGCTTGGCTTATATTCCCAGTATTTGTTAACCATTTCTAGATAAAATTATGAAACTATACTTCATGTTGAGGGAAATGGCAGCAACATATGATACAAAGGCAATGTGAAAGAAGGAAGATTGCTAGTAAGATCATTCTGAAAGAAGCAAACTTATTTAGCTGCAAAGAGCCATCTGCAAATGTCAGTGTATCTGGAATTAATAATGAACAGCAAAAAGTCACTGGGTTAGTTGGTGGTGTGTGAGAAAAGCTAGAGGAAGTTAGGCTTGTTCAGCCAGGAGGAGAGAAACATGGGGGAGATGGCAGTCTCCACCAGCCAAAGGGGGTTTCTAGAGGAGACGAGTGAGACTCTTCTCAGAGGTGCACAATGAAAGAGCAATGTATGCAATGTCCAACAGGGAACATTACACATGAATATAAGGAAAAGCTTTGTCACCACAGTTGTGGTTAAAGCTGGGAAAGGGATCACCTAGAGGCGCTGTGAGGCATCCACCCTTGGACACTTTCTAACACTGATGGAACTATGTGCTGGGATCCACCTTTCAAGTTAGTCTAGCTTTGAGTGGGAAATTAGACTTGGTGACCTCCGAAGGTCCCTGCCAGATTAAATTGTATGATTCCTTAAGGGCATTACAGATTTGGCCTGTAAGGGTAGACATCCCTTGCCTTTATTTCCTATTTATTACTAAATGCTGAATCTGTAGTACTGAAACCTTAGTTTAAAATGGGCAGTTTTAATCTGATGTCTTGTTTTATGGTATGCTGTTAAGAGTTGAGCAGTGGCAAGATGAGGAATGGAAAGAACCTGTCTTTATCACCTGCAGTACACTGGTGACATTTCTGTCTTTTGGAAAGCAAGTTCTATGGTGTAGTGGTGAGGGTTATAGCCATCTAAGTTTCTCATGTTTCTCTGGTTCCCTGCCTTCTGAATTAACTGCATGAAATCTGGAGCTGAGGTTGAGATTCACTGTTTTCTCCCTTTCTGCTAGGAACTGGGGATGTGTGTGGGAGTTTTTTTGTTCCCCTCCCTTTTCTTCCTTGTATCTCTCCAAAATAGTTCTTTCTGAACTTTACAAATACTGCCAGGAGAAAATTTGGCATGTGCGTACCATTTAACTGTTGACTTATTCCTAATTGACAAGAATACGCCTTCAAAATTGCTAACAATGTTTTCACTTTGGAGTTTGTGGTAAGGTTTATTTTGTACCTAATTTGTGACTAATTTTCTATAGCATATGGTAACATTTTAAAATAAGACACCTCCGTTGTTTTTTTTTTCCCAATTTAATTGATTTAAAGAAATTTTACTGCTTAGCTGTTGGTGTTTTCTGGACACTTCTATTAGTGTTTGAGCTTAATAAGGGCAGGTCTTGAGTTCATAGCTGAGGTTCACTTAACAGATGGCCTTCCTTGGCTAACTTGCTCGTTCTCCTCCCCCTCTCTTCCCTTCTCTGGAGAGACGTCTCTATGTTCGTGACTGTGAACTTGTGAAAACTGGATCCTACTGGTTTAAGCCTTTATGCATCCGAGTTGGGAATATTCATGCTCATCTGAGCAGTTGTGCTGATGCACACAGTTTTCTTCTTTCTTCAGCCTCTTTGTCTTCTTGCTTTCACAAAAATTTTCCCACCCTTCCAGAATACCTCTTAGGCTAGTCAAATATCCACACAGTATTTTACTAGAGGACTAGGTAGAAGCAGAAATCAAGCTCTGCATTTTAGGATTTTTTTTTTTTTTTAAATGAGTAAGTAGCCTTTTGCCTATTTTTCATATCACCTTCCCAAAGCTATCTGTGCATTCAAACTTTCTTGCCATCAGATGTAAAGACCCCAATATACTTGAGCCTCATTGTTTCTTTTTACATATGTGCAGTTCCGGAATTCCCTCTTAACCAGGGCATAAGTTAGTTCCTTGGAAGCTCATCTTTGTGATCTGGTGGGCTGGGGCTTCAGGCAGGGATGGAAGGAGAGGGCCTAGTAGTTCTCTGGCATGGATGCCAAGTAACTTTCAGTCCTTACCTCTCTCTTCCCCTTCTTTCTTGGGATAGAATAGATGACTGTCACACTGTCATCAAAGAGTATTCTGAGTTGGAAGGGACACACAAGGATCACTGAGTCCAAGTCTTAAGTGAATGACCTCTGTGGGGATCAATGCACTGCCACTCAGCTAACTAGGATAGAGTTTCCTTTTGGTAGCTAGAAGACATGGTTTCTAAGCTTCATAATTTTATAATTTTATGTGAATTTAGTTTCTTCCCTGATATAACCATTAATATCACCAATATTTTTTCTTTTTTTTCCCTTTTCCATCTTCCACAATTTCTTTGTTGCAGTGCTGGTAATGACAATTACTGAGTTGCTTATAGAATATAAAATTAAATTCCTCTCAATTTAGAATTTCCTACAAGAGTGAATCTTGAAGTCCTGCTCCATGTTTCATAACTTAGCATAGGTATCTTTAAAAGGTAGGTTAGTCATACGTTCTCCTTGGTCACGTTTGGGTTCAGAAACCTAAAGCTGACAAGAACCACTTTAAGATGACAGATTAGTAAATGAAATCTTAGTGTTCTGGAGGAGTTCACAGGATGTGCTGGCTTTAGCATGCTTGAACAACTCTTTGTTCCATCACACCTGCTTCTCACACCAATGTCCAGCTTTGCACCAAATGGCAAAAATCTGACATCCTGAATATTCTTACTGAGCAATAAATTCCATCCTGTTTAAAGTACAAACAGAGGTCTCCTGCTGTTCATGTTTTGGGGTTTTTTGCTTGAAATTATGGGGGGGGGTCTGTTTGTTGTACAATACTTGAAAGCAATAATATTTTAGTGAGCCAAAATCTTAACTACTTTATCCTTTACCAGCCTGAAGTGCTCTGAACTATTTAACATTAACCAAACAATTTTACAAAAAGTGCTGTCTCAAAACAAACTCAAATATAACTTTACCCAGGAAAGCCATGGAAACCAATTTATTTTTTTATTCTTCATCTGGAAACAAATGTTCTGTTCTCATACCATGTGAAACTGGAAGAGGTTCAGTTCAGGCAATACATATTCATTCCTTGAGACTCCTTGACAGTTTTAACTACAGTCATTTCCCTCTTCAGCCCACTCCTTTCACTTCTAACTATGAGAATGGGAATTCCTTCATCTTTTGGGAATTGTGCTTGCATGTCTTTGAGCTTTTATGGATAAAAATCTGTTAAAACTTTATCTACATGGACCACAATTAGCATATAAATTGTGTTCTCAGGTGCTGTGATATAAAAATATCAGCATTCACCAAAAATGGCTTTTGGTGGCGTTATTTTTTTCCTGGATTATTGGGGGCACTTTTATACTTCTTTCTGTATTACTAAATTTGTTATGGAAAGCATTAATCTATGTGAGTCATAGGAGATCAGCAAACCTTCCTTGGCTATGATCTAAAATGTCACTGATAAAGCCTAAAGCCTTTTCCTTAGACAAGTAAAGCTATCTAGCAGTCTGCAGTGGATGCCAATTAGTCATGTGCAAGCAGACATATAATGTCTTTCTCTCTGATTTTCACTAAACATCTGATTGGAAATCTGTTCAGGACATTAGCAGCTGTCTATTTCCTCCGGAAAACTGAGAAATATCCTTAGGGAATGTTTGTATAAACTACCAGGTGTGGAAAATATTGCATAAAAGCTTTTACTAGCCCTTAAGTTGGGATGTGACATTGCACCCAAAGGAGACTCAAATCAGTTATTTACTTTATTCATGTCAAAATTGTCCTTCTCTTGCCTGTGCACGGTTTGAGGGTTCAAGTGGCAGCATAAGAGTTGAGAAGGCTGTATTGTACTGAACAAAATGAGAGCTGTTCTCCAAATCCCTGTCCCTTGCTACACAGGGTCCATCTATACTGCAGGAAAAAAGAATAAGTAACAACAGATTAGTTGTGCAGGGAACCACAAAAACCATTCCCTGTGTGGAAGATTCAGGCATCTTCTCAACACTGAATTCATCTGCTGCTGAAAAGGTCTCCCCTCCCCCACAGCATTGCATGAACGAACACCTTTTTGGGGGGGGCAGCAGGGTTTGTCCTTTATAATGTCTGTTACAGCAGTTTAATGTGCCAGAGGTGGTTGGATATTTTTCTCATTAAAATTTATGTTGTGAATAGTTCCCAGGTCACCAAACCGGCTAAATAAAAAGAAGGAAGATTTAGCAGAGCTTGAGCCAGCCATTTACAAATAAATCTCTCAGGGTCTCTAATCACTAGCGAATCTCACTATCACTTTGATTTGAAGGGAGACTAAGGATTACAAATATTTTATAAATCTATTTTTAACTTTAGTGACATTACATGAAAGTGAAGGATTCAGTGATACTTTTTCATCCTTTCTTACCTCTTAACTCCAGCAGCAAACTGGAGTGATTTATTTGGATAGACTGAAAAATGTTAAGTGTTTATAGTCTATACCTAGCGCATGAAACAGTGGTCAGTGATGGCGCCAGGAATGCATCAGCATAGAAGTAAGGAAATTTTAGTATCATAAAATGGGAGGGGGGGGGAGGCATGAAAAAATAAGGGTTGCCTGGTAAACTTCAAATTCATACAAATTGTGCATGGATATTTTCAACTTTTGTGGCTCTTTGTCTTAAAACAAGTTGGGATACTTGTGCCCTCATTCCCCTTGAGGAGAGAGTAGCCTCCATGGGATACCTCAAGTCTTTGACACATCACTCCTGACTTGCTCTTGTATCTGGTAGGGAAGCATCCCTTGCTGTAGTCTGCCATCATCCTATTAGACACAGGGATTTAAAATGATGTTGCCAAGTGAGTCTATGTAAGAAGAATTAAGTGGTTGGATACAAGGTGATGGACTTGCCTTCTCCTGCTGTGTGTATGATTTGCCTTTTCCAAACTTCTAGGCAGCCTGTTCTGGCAGTGTGAAGCTTTGCAGGAATTCTGTGAAATTCTGTCACGGAGAAGTCCTGTCCTCAGGGCTGCACAATCAGCATCCTTTAGTTTCCCAGCACGACACCTTTTCCTCCATTCCTTCTTTGTCATTTGCGCCAGTTGTTTGAACCATTCTGCTCTGCCAGGTGGATTCAATTCAGCCAAAAAACAGTCAGGAGGGTGTGAGGGAAGGCATGATGAGTCCCATTTCTCTGAAACTTTCATAATTTGATGCTTTTTAAATATTGGAAATAAAATCCTGAAATGATATGTAAATGTTAATGAACCATAGCTGAGCTAAAGGCGTTGAGATTTGCCTACAAATGCCATCTGGATATCTGTCAGCGCAGTGTTTGTTCTTTACATTATTCTTTCAACCTGCTGTAAACAATTTCAATGGCTTCTGGATTTCCCCTTCATATACAAATGAATCTTCAGTGCTGATACTCCCTTTGACTCTCTGTATCAGTTCTGATGCCAAATGGAAACAAAACTCCCTTCTGTGTAATGCTTAGCTGCGTCTGTGCTCCTGTGGGACTAGTCCTGACAGGGAAGGAAAGGCAGCCCCCCCCCTCTCTGCCACCAGCCTTCAGGAGAGTTTGTCAAATCAAGGAGTGCAGAAAGTCAAGGTAGAGACCTGATACTTGAAACCTGTCTCCAAGGCATCAGCTCTGGCACCCCAGGCAAGGAACAAAAACAGGACAGAGGGTGAACTGCAGCTTGCCCCTTCCACTGCTTCATATAAAGCCTTTGAACCCTTGCCCTAAGGGGAGCCAGGGTGCCCCTGCAGGGCAGGGGGCTTCTAACAATGTACTCCTTGTGCTGACTGGCTTCTCTGAATGCTGCAGCATCTAGGATTATCCTGTAAATTGCTTGGTGCAAAGGAACCTCCTTCTGGAGTAAGAACAATTTCCTGCTCTTGGTGATGGATGGAGCTGAAATAAAGCAGTTTAATTTTTAGAAAACTGTTGACCCTGAAAGGATTGAGCTATTATTTTAATTAATGTAATGAGCAAACACTACTTGTAAATCATTAAAAGAATGTATGCACAGCTCCAGATCCTGCTGTCTGATGTGTATTGATGAAACTTTTCTTGAACTAGGGGAATGTAGGTTAATTTTTTTTCTGCTAAATTGACAGCAGCGTGGGCAAGACATTTTGCTGTTGCTTTGTATTGCATTTCCGTCACCAGGAAATTTGTCATCAAATACAGGCTATTAGTGTAAGTGTGGGTGAATCGTGCAAGTGAACATTCTTAATTATTTCTTCATAGTGGTTTGAAATTATAGTTGGCAGAATTAATTTTCAACTATACCATTTTTTCCTGGGAATGCTGAGCTGTTCAAACTTCTGTGGGACCATGTTGAGTTCAGTCTAGAAGGTTGGTTTGTGGGATTTTTTTTATTGAAAAGCTTCTCAGATCCATAATGAAAATAAAAAATTGTGCCATACAATAACTGGTGATTTAAAACTTGTAACATATAAGGTATGTATGCTCATTCAATTCCGGCCCTGCTGAATTTGAAACAGTGACTTGAAATTTGCTTTCCATGTTCACAGTTCCTTGACTATAAGGGCATATAATCAGTTTCTCTGCCCCAAGGATTGTATTTGGAGCAGTTCTTTCTCTCTTTCTTTCTCTCTGTCTCTTTCTGTCTTTCTCTCTCTTTCTCGCTTTCTTTTTCTGTTTTTTTTTATGTATGTAAAGTTCTGACTGTGGCAGAAAGACTGAATTTGTAGCAGGGATGTGAGAAACTGGATTCAGGTTGATAGCTCAAATGAAACGGAAGAGGGGTAAAGTGAACTCAAGTGATTCACCAAGATGCAGGGTTGTCCACCCCTAGCTGGTGGCACTGAGTGAGCATGCATGCAGGCATCCCTTCTGTGAACACCAACTGCTGGGAAGGTGTCTCGGAACAATTCTGTGGCAGAAAAGAAAGAAGTAACTCTCAAACTTCAGATCTGTATGAGGGACAGAAAAGTTGAACCCAGTTTCTGAATACAGAACTCTTCTGTACATTCAGTGAAATAAATGTTTTGAGAGACAGTTCAATATGCTTTGGAAAGAGGATGTTGAAAAAATGGGCAAGTTGCTAACAGAAGGTAAAATACAGATGGAGTATGCAGGCTTGCATTCTTCCTTCAGAAAAGCACTCTTTATTCATGTAACAATTTTGTTAAATAACACCTACAGCAACCATTTTTGGAGCCAGATAGCTACGTGTGTGTTTCTCCTTAGTAGAGATAGTGTTCTGCTGATAGGAGCTGGAGCACTGAGTGTTGCCCAGAACTTCGTGATGGGCAGGTTTCTAAAGCTCACCATGTTTCACATTGCTCAGTGACAATAGGTGACAGGTAAGGAAGGTGGCAGATGAGCTGATCCAAGAGAAGCATGGTGTCATTTCTTTGTCTTTACATTTGCAGTCTTTCTGCAGGGTTTTCTCAAGGAGACAGCCAAAACTATTGAGATGTCACTACATCATGGGAAAAAATTGTTTAATGAGGGCTGAGACCCTAATTAGTTGTAGTTCTAAAGGAAGCAAATTAAGTCAATTTAGGATATATTTTTTGAGAAAAAAGTGGATTATTCTTGCATTTCCCTATTGCCTTTACCCATGAAGAAAGAGTTGTTGTATTCTAAGATTTTTAGTATTTAGAGGTTGAACTCTCTGTGAAAAGGCTAAATCAGGTGACCCAACACTTGTGTTTTTTTCCCTTCACTTCTTTCTACCCAGACTGCTTGAGTTTGGCCATAGAAGTGGAATTGGATTTCATGAGGGAAATAAAAATCTCATTTTCAGACAGATGTTGGATATCAAAAACAGACGCATGTTAGAAAGCTTGATCTGATGAGCTATGCATATGGTTTAATTTTTCAGTAGAAAATGTAATTAAATTGTCTGGTATTCCCAGATTAGCCCACAGTGCTTAATGCTATAATCTTGCACGAAGATCTTAAGTGTGTGGTTTTGATATTTCTGGTATATGTATGCTTTTTTGTTATGAAGGATTGGTATCTGGCTCAATTTATTTACTAATTAACTTCCTTTTTCACTAATTGTTAGAGTGGTCATAGATAAACTCACCTTCTGTTGTTACTCTGATAAGAATGATTTTTAACTTTCATTTCTCCACTAATACTAGCTGTGAAGCTTTTTTTAATGTTAGAAGAAAAAGATAATTTTGCATAGGATAGATTTCTTTACTGTATATTTCATATATTTACTATGAAATTTGGGTCATACTGATTTCTGACTATGCTACTACCTAGAGAAAATCACAGAAAATAATTTTACACATGCTCTTTTTCTTGCTTTTCCTTTTCTTCAGAGGGAATAATTGTGGGGGAGGGAGAAGGGGAGCAGAGAGGAATCGGAAGGCATGATGTTTGCCAGTGAAAAAATAAGTAAAATATACAGGGCCATGCTAAGCCTCCAGCTCTACATGAAGATGTGCACAGCCTTCAGGGATCAGCTCTCTACAAGGCCTAAGACTTTCCCTAGAAAATCTGGAAGTGAGGCATGTAGGGTCTACCCACATGCCACCATGGATGTGTAAGATCACAGCATGCACTGCCTTGCCTGTTTAACAATAGCAGGGAAGGAGCAGCAGCCCAGTATGTGATGGCAACCAAGTTCTGTGTGCTGGGAGTCCCCGGAAGGCATCCCTTGCTGCTGTGGGTGGAACCTGGTGATGCCATGTCTGCCTTACTGCTGTCAGGCATGCTGGTTCAAGGAAGCAGAAGCATGTGACGTGACACTTGAATGTGTTCATTCTGTTTGGATGTACCACTTGTCTGCTCTGCTGTGGAAAATGAAAAACAGCCACCTTTTTACCATAGTGCAGATGTTTGTCGCTTTATGGTGTTTGGCTACTGTAAGGCTCGTTCAATGTGGATGGGATGGAAAGTGTGCAGAGTGGTTTTCTGACTCCTGTCCAAGGGAGACTCCTGTCCTTGGGTCAGCTGGCATACAGCTTTCTGAGAGCTGAGTCTTCCTAGAACTGGCAACTGAGCTGCCTGGTCAGCCATGAGGAGCCTGCAGAAGGCAGGAGTGCAACACTGGGGTGTCGTATGGTGAAGGGCAATAAGTAGGTAAGACATCAAGTAACTGCTGTAGCTATTTAGACTCCCAGCCACTTGGGCAATTCAGTCTGAAGGGTGGCCAGGGAGGCCAAAATAATACACACTCAAAGCACGGAGAGTGACAGCAGGGAAGAAGAGTGAATTGTTCATTTTGATGTCCCTCTATCAGAGAGATCCCAGCAGACAAAAAAACATGGTTTGTAAACTGCATTGTATCTGGCTTTGCTTAGTTAGTCACAGTCTTTCCAGTGATTTAACCAAATGTGTTTTGTACTGATTTATTTAAGCAGGTATTGAAGCTGCATGTTGATAAGCCTGTTAGCTGTGGTGCCATGTGTCTGGACAGAGTAAGCCATGCCTGTGGCTCCTCTGTGTGAGCCCAGCAACTGCTGTTGGCCAAGCTTACTGCTGGTCAAGACCTTCACTTTTGGTAACAGGGCTTTGGTGGGATGGATGCTCAGTCCCCTCAAGGCAGCTCAGCGTGGTAGAAGGAGGTGGCAGACTGAAGGGCTAAAAGAAGTGTTGGAGTGCTTCCTTGGGGCAGGTGACCCTTCTCCAAGTGATCTTCTGCAGTTTGGTGATGATTCTGCCACTGTGTGTCTCTGTAGGCTCCCTGGGTGCGACACCACAGCGCTCTTGGGTTTTGGCTGTGTTGGGTATGCAAGAGTTCAGTTGAAAAAGGAAGGAAAAGACGTTTTTTAGGAAAGTTGCTCTTCAAAAGAGCATAATTCATATCATTTCAAAGGCAGGGTTTTTTAACTGTGTCTTTCCTCTCTGCTTCCCATATTCAGCAATCTCAACTGAAATAGTAGTTTTCCTGAAAGGAACATTTAGGCTGTTGGGTAAACTTTTTCAATACTTTGTAATAACTCTATAGAAAAGACTGATATTATGATGGGTTTTGGTTTTGAGTTGCTTTTAGTTTGGGATGGCCCAGTTTTTCTGGTCTCTAAGCACCATCTGTCTCTCTTCCTAAATATCTACAGTAACCATTTCTAATTGTCTAATACCCTAATATCCTTTTTTTCCCATCCATGGGATTTTCATGACCTTAAATCTTTGTGCTAAGATAAACTACCTAGTATTGATTTAGCTTCATTATTCAAGAAATAACTTTTTTTTTTTAGCTGAAGTATTAGTAATATTTTTCTCTAATCCCAGAGGTAGATTTAAGATCACCTTGTTTTATGACTAAAGTTGTTTTGCAGAAATTTAAAGCACAGAATTTCCCTGGAATATCTTCAGCTGCTAATGTTAGCCTGTGTACTTAGAAATCAGTAGGTAATAACATATCTCATGATAATCTAGCAGCTGTGAAAGTCTATCTGCATTCAAAGACAAATAGGCAGCCAGCCACTCTGATAATTGCCACTTCACAGCCCTTTCTCTGAAAGGCAACAAAGTGAAATTGGTGCAAAAATACCTTTCAATGGGAGATGCCCCAAGCCAATATTGGTGAGAAGTTTTCACTAGAAACACACATAGGATAAAATATTTAATAGTAGAACTCTTTAACTCATGAATTATCATTCAGATGGAGAAAGCAAAATCCCATAAGTGGTGGTCTAAAAACACTTTTGAAATTAAACCACCCCATGTGTAGTCTCTAGCACTTATTTTCTATCGACCTGTTTTGGGCTAGGCTGGCTGCCTCTAGTAACTGGTTTCATTTGGCTCTCAGCAAGCTGGCAGGCATTTTACAAGAGGGGAAAATTGGCTGGGCACTCTGTTTCTTTACACTTTTTGAATTCAGCCAAGATAAGTTGAACTGCCAGAAAGAGGTTTAGATGGTACCCACCGTATTTAAGGTAATGAAACAAAATACGTGTGACGGAATGCATTCAAGAGAACTAAGGCAGATGCATATCTTATTTAGATCTGCATTTTAGATTTATCGTCTTTGTTGCCTTCTTGAGTAGCAGTGAAAATTAAATGAAGTGGCAGTGCTGAAACAATGTGCTGTTACTCATCATCTCTACTCACCCACCTTTTCAGCTCATCTCCTCTTTCCCTTTTTTCCTAATTTTCCTGTTGCTTTTTTTTTTGTTGTGTTTTTTTTTTTCTGGTGACACTTTAACACATGCTGTGAACATATGCCAAAAAGCTCATTCTTAAAAGCTGCCTTCATTCATCTTGAGCTGTTATCGAGAGCTCTGTCTGCTTTGTGGATAGATGGCACGATGCTGAATCAATGTCCTCTTGTACTGGAAACCAGACGATCCTGACAAACTCTGTTGCGTTCATGGAGAGTGAGTGAAGAGATGGCTTACCTCATGCAGAATGCGGGTATCAAAACACCTTCTGCTTCTCAACTGAGGTGATGATATAAATGTGACTGCTGATCCTAAACCAAAAAAATTAGAGATGTTTGCTTGCTGCAAGTTACTTTGTATGCTTGATAGATATTCCAGCCTTACGGATGACAGTTTTTGGAGCATAAGCTACTATGTGTATTTCATCAAGGTGATTTTCAGATCATGTATTATTTTGGCTCTATACTTTTTTTAAGTTCTCCTTAATATAATTTAGCTGTAACATAAATGTACTTAAAGCTGAATACTCCCCTTGACAGGAAACTTCAGATGAATAAACCATATCTGTTGTGTAATTAAGGAGTTTCTTTGGAAATTGGCTTCATTTCAGTTTTTAAAGTGTTGTTTAATTTGTTCCAGAAGTAAAGTGAACTTGTTTTCCAGAACTTCCTCATGGTTGCTGGTGGTTAGAGCTATAATAAATTGAATTCCTTCCTAATAAATTGAATTCCTTCCTAATTTAAACACTTTGTAAATATATAAACTAAGCTACAGTCTGCATTGACAGGCATTGACAATACAAAGTGATAGTACCTTTGCAAAGAAAATTGTCTTTTTAACCACACAGAATAACAGCAACTACTCCTTTCCATTGCAGATACACAGATGTTGGGAACTATTTGAGCAAGAGGTTCTCCAGTAATTTGAGTACAGTATTTCAGTAGACTTGTTGAGGGAGAGAGGAGAAGGGGAAAAAATGCAGGCTCTGCTAGGAACCACATATATATTCAGCAAGCAAATGAGATACGAGCTTTGAAACAATAAGCTGCTCTATAATGCACAGACAGTCTTTCAGGATACCAAGCCCAAGCTCTGAAGTCTCTCTACACATTGATAAAAATGTCTAACTGAATGAAATAAGTTTATTCTGCCTCATGTAAAGCCCTGTTAAGCTACTGAGAACTGACTGAACTGCTGACTCAGTCATTGTTCCTGCTTTTTACAACTCCTCCCATTCAGTTAATTAAAAAACCTATTCCTGAGCAGGAAACAAAAGCACTTTTTGTACAGAATTGATCTATGTGCATTTTAAAGATTTCTGCTCTGTGAACGCACTTTATCTTCTGCAGCCGAAGTGCCTGCCAGGGGCAGTACTGTGATGTGACTGTCCTCCTTGGTTGGAGGACACACCATCCTACACTTGGGCCGGGGCGTGTTGAGCATGGGATGGGGTCAGAACCTGAAAGGCACAAAAGGCTGCTCAGTGAGCAAGAAGGCAGTGAATGGTGCTAAAGTCAGGCCATCAAAATGGGGCTACGTACGTGGGTGTAGCAGGAGGAAAAAGATCTGTCAGCAAAAGAGCAGAAAGCATAAGGGGTGGAGGGTTTACAATTGAAGAAAATGTCTTCGCACTGTGGCAGAAACACTGAGAACTTGAGTTTTGGTGAGTGTGGACTTTGAAGCTTTTGCAAAATAAAAGGTCTTAGTAAGGCAAAGTTAATGATTAAGCTCAGAGGCTGATACTTTATTTTAGCAAAAGTTTTAACTTGACAAGAAATAGAAGAGTCTGTATTAAGTTGTTTGGAGAAGCTACCATCATTCTGTCAAATTTATTTCTTAAGAGATGGATACCAAACTCAGAAAGTTGTATCTGGTGTAAATCAACAACTCGCTCATGGTTAGAATCCCTGCAATCTGTGTTGTGGTCAAAAATGTACTTCCGCACATCTTTAATCTCTCCCTATAATTGCTATCTCCCCAGTTTTTTAATCAACAAAGTCAAATAATATGATTCAAAGCAGGCTTGACACAGAGGTGCTAGTTTCTATATTACAGAAGTTGCCTTTCTTCAATGCAATTAAATTTTGGCCCTCTAAAATGATTAGTCCTCTTTCCAAACTCAGCTATTCCTCTAAGAACGAAGCCTCTTCTATCTGTTAGTATTTTTCTGTTGCCACAGGTGAGCAGATTTCTTTTATGAATGCTATCTGGTTTTTACTTTAACCTCAAATAAATGTCATCATTTACTTATATCCACAAGTAATGAGGAGATTGAACTATTCTCTGTAAGTACAGGCCATGTTTAAAATACTTTTTATCAGTGCAAAAAATCCTCTTCATCTTTTTGAAAAAAAATTAGGCACTAGAGCCGCACTGAACTCAGGTCCTGAAATATTGCTGCCCTTAGAAAATATTCCAGTTTCTTTCACTAACACTTCAGTTGCACAAGAAGCTGAAGTTCACGGTTTAGCAACCAAAATGGGGAGAGTGAAAGAGTAAAAAGGCTTCATTCTGTATGGTTTTCCCATGAAGTGGCATCTGCTGAAGCAAGGGAAAGGATGGCATTGGGTTTCTGTACTCCTTAGGTACTTGAAGTCACACAGCTTACAGACTACAACTGCATCATTGCTGGTCGGGGCATCAGCCCACCTGGAACAGATTTGTGTTACTGTGTTTTCTTCAAGCTAATAGTCATGAGTTTTGTTTTGAAACAAAAAAAAACCCCAAAAAATGTGATTTTGCTCTGTCAGCATTGAAGAGGAAAACTTACACATTCGTAATTTCTACTAAAATCAGTGTTAATAAGGTGAGTAACCCATGGTATAAAGGCAGAATATTTGGATGCAGCTGTGATATAAAATCCCAGTGCATTTGACTAACCTTTAACAGGTGTTCTAACATGTTCTGTAAGAACCTCCTTGAAACTAGTAACATTAATTTCAAATGTTAACCATGAGTTTATTCTGTTACTCTCATCTCAACTTTCTTCTGTGCTTTAATTAAATGTTAATCTATTGTAGACAGCCCTGTTCTTTTAATGTATGTCTTGGGATGAGTGTATATTGATGATCTGGGAGGAGATCACCTAGTTAAGAATAGATCCAAGGGGAGATTAAGTCTGTGTTGCTTCTGATTTTTAAAGGCATGTAATGTCTTTCACTAAAATAGGAAAATCTACTTGGGCAGAACAGTGTCAGATGCTGTTAAGGAACTTGTCTGCCATCCAGCGCAAAGTTTGATGATCAGTTTGCATTGGCATATCTAAGCTGCATCTCTGCGCCTGAGAATTGATTTTTGGCCTTGAATCAGTGTTAAAGTGAAAGCAATGCATTTACTTAGTAATGCAAGTGTTTCAAAGTACACTAAGAACTGTAACCATGTACTTTTCCACCTTTGGTTCTCCCTCATTTTATTTTCCAGCTGTTTATATAGGGGACAGTAGGTTTTGCTAGAGGCTTCTGCTAAGTGTGGGATAAGTTGCCTTTACCTTCTTATCGAATCTCCCTCTCTGGTGGCAGGCAGTTAGTTCCATCAGATGTTCTCATAAGGATCCTGAACGCTCCTGTAGTAGATCAGAGTATAAGCTTTCAGTGACTGTTAGCCATTTTCATAACTGAGGTTTGGGTGGGTGTCCAGTACCAAGGAAATGGGCACTTGGACTCACATAAGGAAAGCTTTAGTCCTCGAGCAGCTGCTGTTAAATGTAGTCATCTCAACACTGTTCCATGCAAGCTCTGGGTTGGTTTAGTTGGGTTTTCTGTAATTTTTCTCTCTTTCCATTGTTCCCTTTTTGAACTGTTGGTCAGGGTAAGCACTGATACTCACCAAGAGAGCATGACATCTTCATGTGTGTGTCTTTATATTCACACTCTTCAACAGGAAACTTAGAACAGCTTTTGTTAGTAGTAATTAGGAAAGCCAGCTGGTGTGGTAGTCGTCAGAGTCCTCTGCATGGTCAACTCTATGTGTGAGCTAACACACTGCCTCTGGAACATATTCTTCATGTCTGTTGAAAGCACGTGAGAAAGGAATAAAATAATACTAAATTACAAGTTAGACTGATGATAACCCAGTAAGTTAAATCTAGTTAACTTACAGTCCAGACACTCAAAACATGTGATCCTGTGAAATGGAACATTTCATTGTGGTAATCTTGTATTTGTGATGGTAATCACTTATGAAACAAAGGTTAGAGGTTAGGCTTGTTTTCCCTGTCTGTCTCTTTACATCATCTGTAACCTAAAAGTCCCTCTCGTGCAATATCTGTGAGTTCAATCTGCTTTAAACTATCATCAGTCACCATTTGAACTGAGTTCTCTTTGTTATGCTGCCAACAGAATGATTTTTTTTTTGTTAGCTACTTAAGAATCATAAAAGTAAGATAAGAGAAAAGAGAATAGGCTGTACCATCCCCTTTGCTTTGCCAGCATAGGATTAGAGGTTTTGATTAGCAAGCATTGCGTTGCTGTGTGGGAAACTTGGTTGGATTCCCTTCCTTGATCTCTGGAATGGTGTCTGTGCATACGCACAGGTGATGTGTCAGCGGGCTGATGCTCTGCTTCGACATGTCTCACCAGGTTGTGATGCCTGACTCATTCTCTCTTGGTTGAATGGGTATTTGTGCCACAGACATAACACAGTGAGGAATAAAGGTATTTAAGGCTTCAAAATCTTCATAACACTTCCAAGAAGTAAAACTATTCAGTCTGAAGGGCTTCTTCCCCATGAAATGTTGCACAATCTCTACTGACTGAATGTGCCTTTGTGCCTTGCCCTCTGCTTTGCAGTGCCATAAGCTTAGCTCCAGTACACTTGATTAATTCTGCTTGTATCATGTTTACTTAGATATGTCCCTAGTTCATATTTCATCTGTTTTTTAAATACATTCCAAAAATTTCCAGAAGATTGGGTATAGATGGGGACACAGGTCCTCTTCTTCACCCCTGTTCCCAAGAAAAAGTACTGACAGGCAGCTCTTATAAAACATTAGGAATATTTCAGTTTCTTTAGTAGCTATTTGAAGGTGATTATGCTATAAGAATCAATTGTCTCATTTCTGGTTTGTGACCCAGTTGTTATCTGTTGGAAGCTGTGTACCAAAGATATACTTGTGTATTTTCCTGTTGTGTTCTCCACCCTTTTATAGGTTCCTGTATGTTTTCAGTGGGCTACAATATGAAAATAAACAAATAAATTCTTAGGAATAACTCAGAAAAATTTCCCTCTCTGCCCCCAAACCATTTTTTCCATTACACTCAGAAGCTATCAGTGTGGCAGATGAGGATGAACCTGTGCCGCTAGCTTATCTTGTTCTGTCTTTGACTGATGGGATGAACTTACCATAGCACTGTATCCATGTTAGTTTACTGCCAGGTCCCAACCTGAGGTAAAATCAGTACCTCCTTCAATGGAGAGCCCAAAGATGACAGAATGGGTGATTCACTTTCCTGTCTTCTCTGTGGGCAGTAGGGCCATGAGCCTGTCTGCACTAGTTCATTTGTGGACTACTCTCTGCTCCCACTATTAAAAACAGCCTTCTGGAATGCCATTTACACTTGCAGTTTCTCTCTGTGATAAGTCTTTTCCCTCTCTACTGTCCCCTCTGCAGTGGGGACCCATCAGCTCTGCTGCTTCAGAGACCTGAGTGTGCCAGCGCTCTTCTCTCCTCTGGGGAGCAGTGAACAAATGCTCGGTTTCAACAAGCTGGAAGATGACAAAAGCGAAGCAAGGCTTTTATTTCCCACTCATTACTTCTGCATGTCTGCCAAACCATTTCACATGTACTTAGTGATAGCACCCTGAAAGAGCTTCAGTATTAATTTTACACCATGGTTCCACTTAGCCATGTAATAGCTGTGTTCAAGATGTGTCTCAACAGCTACAGCCACTGCTAGGACAACACTACTTCCTGCAAAATGCCACATGTAGATTCTATGCAAAGACATACCGGCAAATAAGGACTGCCTGGGTCTAGGCACAGAGCAGACACTGTACAAAAGGAATGTTTCTGTTTTGGAAACATTCTGGACTGTTGGAATGGGCTGAAGTTGTGAACATGGGTAAGCCTGCAAGAACCTGAGCAGTGGAAGCAGCAGAAACTGGGACAGAAACAAGCTGGTTAGTGCCCCTGCTCACAGACATTACAGGGACAACATCTGGCAAGAAGGAAGATGGACTGATCTTCCTGCTCTTACTGGGTTTTTATAAATGCCTTCATAAACTGGAGAATAAGCCCTGGTTTAGGTTCCTCCTTGCCTTTTTAGCTTTCCAGACTCATTTTCAGCAGTAGTGGATTTACGGTCTTTGCTGTAAGTACCTTCACAGAGAATTCATAATCTACAGAGATAATACATACTAGGATGAAACTGTTCCAATACTGTGCCTGCCAGAGGCTAAAGAGAAAGAGATATAAAGCTTGCAGCAGTTGTGCATTTCTCCCTTGCGTTTGTCTGCAAAGGAAGAGCCACACCTGCTCAGTGGACCATGCAGGTATCATGAATCTCTGATCTTTCTGAACCTTAACTGATTTACTACAGAAACATTGCATTACTCTTTTTGTGCTAGTGAGAGAGAGGTGAACTTCTATAAAAGTATAGTTTTGGCTTTCTATTTTCTTTCTTTTTTTGTTAAATTCCAAATCAACACACAATTAAATTGCCCTGCAATTTGTTCAAGCTTGCTGTCAGTTCTGTAAAGTCTCATGATGAAATCATGCCTCTTGTGAAGCGTATTAAAATTCCACTTTAACTTACAGTCAAGCCAGGCTTATGTCCATTAAACTTGTATTTCAGCTCTACTGTCTTTTTTTTTATGGTGTCTTGAATAGAGACCAGGGAGAAACATAGTAAGAAATTGTCTCCTTCCTCCCCATTAGTTACTTGACATCTGGCTCAACCGTGTATTGTAGTCTCCTCTTCAGCCCTTCTTTCTCTCCTTCCAATACTTTTTCAATGAGAAAATAAATTTTAGAAAACTCTTTATAGGAAATCTCAAGTTACAAGCCCATCTTTTTCAAGGAAGAGGCATTTTAACATCTAGCCCTGACAGCTTCCATGCACAGCATACTTCTTGATTTCGTAACAGGCAGAGATTAATGCTGCCCTTCTATTATATGCTTTGGGATCTGTGTGTACTCCTCTGTCGTCAACCTCCTCGTGAACTGCTGCTTATTAACACTGAAGGCACAGACGGCTTTGTGTTTGTGAGGCTCAGCTGAAGGACGGGGAGGATGGCACAGATAGCAACATAGACAGTTCTGAGCATCACTTTGTACCAAAGCAAAGCTCCAGCTGATGATTTTTTTCTGTTACTTTTTTTTACAGGAACGTGTAATTCTACAATACAGAGCAGATTCTTCTCCCAGTTGCACACAGCCTAGAGCATTTGTTCTGTGTTGAGGAATCTGAGACTTTTTTTGTAGAACTTTGGGTTGCAAGGAGCAACTGGCCTTTTCTTGCCACCAGATTGACTGTTGTTAAATACATAGTCACAGAAAAATAGTATTATTATGCTTCTGAACAGAGTAGCTAGAGAACTAGAATTAAAGACCACTGTCTCATTCAAAGGGCTGGATGAGTATCGTTCATATCATGTTCACTGTGTTGTTTTCCTTCCTGTGAATTCATGCTTTGTTACTGTGCCCAACTCAGTTCCCGCTCTGAAGCGAGAGTTCTCAATTTCTTTCTGAACTAGCAAAATTTTATCACTGCAGTGTATCAGTTCCAAAAAAAATGTAGCTTCCATGCAGTATCGTATTCAAGCCCTTTTTGTACATAAGGGGGGAGTGTAAAATCAGAAGTAACGCCAGTGTGTTTAGGTCTGTCCGAGGTGACTTAAACTTGCTGTGGTTCAGGCTTTTTTATTTCAAGGAACTTAAAACTATGAAATGTTCTTACAAATTGTAATCACATCTTGCCTTGAATAGTAACCACAGCTAGGAATCCTGCAAATCAGACCCCTGGATCCCAAGTTGGGCAGTTAGTTAGGGTTGCATCCCAATGGCAGTGTTGGTAGTCAAAGAGGATAGCAATCAAGAAGTAGGCAGGACAGAGCAACTGTGCCAAGGCAGCCCACGGTGAACGAACACTGTGTGACAACTTCTGTTAAATTTAAGAACATCTTGCCCTTAATGACTATCTGTGAAATACAGTTACTGGCTCTGTGCTCTAGAGTAGTGGTTTTAATGTGCTGTCAAATGCTCCCTGGTGCAATTCATAGTCCCTGCTGCTGTGTGATGTCCTGGCACATCCTGATTCCGTGTAGGAGAAGGTCTGACTTCACTCAGCTCTCCCCCCACTCCTGAGTTTCCTTTGCAGGGTGCCTGTGGGGGAAAGGACCTGTACAGCTGGGGAATGCATTTTCCTCTTTTAGGCTGTGGCTGACAGGGAAATCCTGAAACCAGGACTTGCATGGTCTGTATGGCAGACTGGGGATTAAAAAGCACAATTCTCTCTTCAGCTCTCTCTGTCCATGCCTTGGTGTCAGTCACAACACACTTTCCTGCATCAGTTAACTGAGCACGTCCCAGCTAATTGTTCAGATCCCCCTACCCCAGAGGTGTTGTCTGCCTGGCCCCGCTATTGCTTTGCACCAGAAGAGGCTCAGAGCCCACAGGCTGAGGAATTCAGCTTTAGTATGCTGGCATGTTTCTATTGAGTATGTGAAGCATATTTCCAAATGCTTGTCTGCTGTCAGGTTTCCTGTTGCTACCCACAGTGTCTGCCAAGTGTAGCTTTGTCACTCCTAAAATTTATACTCTTAACCCCAGAGGTACTGTAAATTCTGTGGAAGAAGAGCTTGTCAAAATTTTCAAGGTAAGAGGGTATGCCTACAATTAAAGTTTTAGATATCTCCAGTAAGCAATTAAACAGTTTTACAGAGAAGAAAACGTCTGGAGCTACTAAGCCCAAAGATACTCCTTCCCTGCTCTGGGCATCCTTGAGCCATGAGTTCCTCCTTGAGCTGTGGAGGAGACTCTGGGTGGTATTGCTAATTGTGCTTAAAATCCATCCTCCTTACACAGCTGTCGTTTAGTCCTGCCTAAGGCAGAATGCTGCATGAGGCAGACTTTTGGTCTGGCCTGGAGAAGCCATTCCTGTAGTCAGCTATGTTGCTATATTACACTATAGAAAGGGCTTCAGTGGGTCAGACAAGAGGTTCTGCTGCTTCTACCCCGTTGTTGGTCTTCAAAGTACATGGCTTGTTTTGGTTGAACTTCAAATTATAGCACGTCCTGAAGCAGACACCAAGTTAGGAAAACTTGCAACTGATTTTTGAAGCGTGGTGGAGGCTATTAAACATTTGAAAAATACAGTCTTGCAGTGAGAAGTACCAGCATCTGTAGTTACCCTGCTGATAATAATTCCAAGTTACCGTGGTCACTTGAGAAAGACAAAACATATGGAAGGCTACAAAAGGAAGTCTGCCTTGCAGGCTGATCTTTAGGCTTGCAGCCACAGTACTGGAACATACTGATTAGCAGGGTAATCAGTATTGGCAGAGGAGTGCTGTGGTTGGCACAAGAGCTGAGCCCTTGCTCTTGCACCTCTCTTAGTGTGCGTGTGGGTGGGTGGGTGCACGTGTGTGCACACACCTGGCAGAGTGGTGGGACGGCTCTTTTTCACAGGGTGTCAGGGCTCACTGAGTTTGCATTCGTTTCCTCCCCTGCTGCTAGGTGTCCTGAAATAGTTCAGTGTGGGTGAATTCTCCGAACATATCACAAAAGTCTCAAGCCTGTTGGGATGTAAAGGGGCAGCAGGGTTTTGTGCACAAGAATGCTGAAGGAGTGAGAAAATATTTCTGTAGGTGGCTGACATCCTCATGTATTTGCTGTACTTTAATGAAGCTGAGCACTGTTTGGGAACAATAATCCAGTGGCTGCATGCATTGCTAATTTTAAAATGTGATTTACAGGAGCCATGGTAAAACCATAGATTTTACTCATCCTTTTTCTCATTTTCTGCAGTTGTTTTTTCCATTAAGTCTTGCTGAGACCAGCCCTTGACTTAGCAGTAGTTAACGTTCCTAAATTTGGAAAGATCACTCCACTGATTTTAAGTCACACAAACAGTAAATATGTCTGTCTAAGCTTTTGCTATCTCTGTATTTATAAAATAAAGCTTTTGAACTTTGTGTTCATAGTGCACAGAGGTGATTGATGTGCCTAGCTGTCCCTGGCAGGTCTGCCCGGGCTGGATCCCTCCATGTTGCTTCTTGCCTTTTACAAGACATAGAAAATAGCCAAGGTTTTCATGCTGGGGGGAGGTAAAGCCAGTAAGAAACACTTCTTTCTTTTGCTCTTCTGAAGGCAACCATCTTCAAAAGGTTTTAAATGTGTATGGTTTAATATCTTATGTCAGCTGAAGCTCTCAAAGGGCTTAGTTTATGATTAAGGAAAGTTAGATGATATTCCACTCTTAGGGAAGCCCAGGGGGAAAATGGTTTTAGCCTAGCATTTTTAATAGCCATTTTATAATGCTAAAAACAACCCCCAAGCCCTTATGTTTATTGTTTTGGGGTTTTGTAGTAATGGGTGTGTTTTCTTTCTGTAAAACTTTTAATATTAAGGGCCAAAAAGTGTTACTTGTACAGACACTATGACACTGAATTATGTACACAAACACAAATGCCTCCATAGTTATTTACTATTTCTAGAGAACATGCAATAAACCGATCTTTTTAAATTTAACTTCGGCTGCCACACATTCTTTTCATTCTGACCTGGTGAAATGGGGTGTCTTTCATGGCAGGTCTTTCATCTTCTTATTTGGTTGCTAATAACAGGAAAAATTGACTGAGCAAAATGGTGAAGAAGTTGAGCCAGCAGTTGCCACAGTGACAGTTGTCCAATATAAATATCTTACAATTCTTCTGTTTATCATCTGTTTTCAGGGCAGTTTAAGCTGCTGGAACAGGACCGAGATATTAAGGAGCCAGTGCAGTATTTTAACAGTGTGGAGGAGGTGGCTAAAGCATTTCCTGAACGAGTTTACGTCATGGAGGAAATAACATTCAACGTTAAGGTAGTCCCTGAATAAATATTTATCCCTGTCTAAATGATTAACTGTTACAACCTTTATATACATGGCAAGTGAGCACAGTGCTGTGTGGGAAGTGTGATTTTTGAGACAAATGAGCCTTTAGTGTTCCACATTCGGTGATGGTGCTCTTTGGCATAATTTTTACAGTCTTAAGTCAGCACGTCCTCTAAGGGCTCTCCTGCCCCATGGCATTTTGGGGAGCAGTCCTGATGATCCATTCAATAATTCATCTAATTAGGATGCTCTTGCCAGATTTTAAACAAATGTTGTTTGTTGCCCCCCTTTTCCTCCCCCTCCAGCAGTCTGAATTTCATTCTTTGCTAAGCAGCAGCTGCTCAAATCCATGTCCAGAAAGCCTCATTCTCAGAGAGCACACAGGGTGAAATGATGGGGTTTCGTGTCTCAAAATTACTCCAGCTAAATAGCATTGTGACTAAAACAAACAAACAAACAAAAACCCCGAAACAAAACAAGACTCACTCGTTCTCTGTGTGCATGTGTGTTTCTTTGCATGTGCACGCCTCTTGGGCTCCCCAAAGGGTCACTTGCTATCACCAAACACACTGCAGTGACATGAAACAATTAAGACAAAACTTTTTCTTCCTTGTCCTGCCTGTGTGTGCGACACTACACAGGGAAGGTCAGCTCTGCCATGAGAGCAGAGTAGTCTTCAGGCTTGCCTGGTTTGATTGAGTTGATATAGACTGGTAGAGGAGCATCCTAGAGCAATGGTCTAAATCCACATCGTGTACCCTGGCTGATACTGCTGGTGCAAAACCAGTATGGAGTTTCCCAGTCCCATGTGTAGCAAGATGGAGTTTGTGTAACAACCATTTAATGGCGTTTTCTCTTAAGGGGACACCAGCTAGTCTGCAATTTTTATAGGTGTTGAAGACTGCTGTCAGTGCAAGAGCTCCTCAGATAATTATTTAGTGACACAGACTCACACCTTTCAGGACAGCAGGTTGTTTTCATTTGTGCTCTCCATTAACCTGAGCCTATAAAACAGAGGCTACATGAGAAAGTCGGAATGTTTTTGTATCTTCTGGACATGTTGGGCAAATCAAGGTAACAAGCAAATTTCATTTCTGCCCAGAAAAATCAGTATTACCTTGGGAATACTAGCCTTATCCAGTGCTGTGCCATTATTCCTCTTTTGGTCACTGACCAAATCAAGAGGGCGGCACAGTAAAATGTGCAGCTTTGATTTTCTAGGGAAAACAGTATTCATCCACAGGCTTGTTTAAGTGTAAAATGCCATATCTCAAGTTTAATATGAATGTTTTTAAAACTCTTTGTCATATTTAGCAAGCTGAGAAATAAGAATAGCTTAGTGTTGATACCAAATCCATTTTTAAAAGGTTTCATAGTGATACTCCTTAATGTAAATAACAGTAGTAATAATCCAGGTTTAACCTAGTTACACAGTTATCTTGGCAGTATTCCTCTTGGCAGTTTTTCCAGTTTCATAGAAGTCTATTCCAAGGTTATCATCTTCCAAAAAATAAATGAACTTAGCAGGATTTATTAAAGTGTTTAATAACCCTTTACATGCAAGAGAATTATGTATGCTAAAATTTTAATATAGGAGAGATTCTGTCAAGCTGATTAGAGCAAAGGGAGGAATACTAAGTACAGTTGATTTCTGTCCAATGCAGTGTGCCTGTTTTAATTCAGAAGAGAGTGTCAGAAAGTAGCTAATCCGATATAAAAAGGAAAAAAATGCCTAAAATATCTGATGAAGCAAAGCACTTAAGATGAGAAGGAACTCTGAAGTCTGGGAATTCTTTCTTGTTCCAAGCACTCAAGTCTTTCGTGGATAATTTTTGAAGAAAGAGCCTGTAGAGTTACAAGGTGCCACCAGACAGTCACTGCATGCTTTTCTCTGTGCTTGTTGGTCTGCCTGCATGTGCCAGTACACCATGGCTATGGTTCCACTTGGTGCAAACCATGCTCCAGCTCCTCCGCTGCTCCAGCAGGGTTTTACAGCTAGTGCTGCCATTCAGCAAACCGCCTGCTCGCTGTGATGGGCTGTGAGATCTTCTCCAGGGGGTTACTTTATTTTTGCTTTCTGTATTTGTTGTTAAATGGAAAAATCAGGCTCATTATCCTGGGGAGGCAGTGGAGCTGAGTCTCCCTTCTTTCCGCATGTATTTGCAGCCGGGCAGGCTTTCTGGGCAGTGTGCTGAGGCAGGGAGTTGGGGACCTGCCGGGTATTTGGAGGATGGCTGTAACACATGCCATAAAGCACAGTTGGGAGGGGAGGGTGGAGTCACTTTTCACAGAACAGCAAACAAAAACTTTAGAATAAATAAAACTTTTGTAATGGCTAAAACCACTTATGGTAACTTCTTTGGGCATCTGAATGCATCAGTACTGTGCTTGGATACCCAGCTGGTTGCCTCAGGTACCCAGTGGCCAGTAGCATGTACAGGCATAACAATTTAGCATGTTCTCGGAATAAGTGACTTCACTCAATCGATAGATATTTAATCTGTTCCTGATTGAAAACTGGAGGTGCTCTTTCTTCACTGACCAGATAGGTGAGAACCTTTTTTGTATTGGTATTCAGTGCATAATTGTAAAGAATTTTGTTTGTGTATCAGCATTATGCTACAAAGATGAGAATCTCTTTATTCTCTATTAATAGGAACAAAAATACTGGGAAATTTGAGCTACCCTAGGGCCCTAGCTTTTGCTGAAGCAACAGCAATAGATTTCTGCTGTTGACTGCTCTGGTCCCATATAGGTGTCAGGCTGTACAAGCACCCAGGAAGCTATTTGCACCAAGACTTAAGAGCAAAACCAGGAACAAAAACCACACATCACACTGAGGGCAATTCACATAAGTTCTCTTGAAAAGCAACAATATTGTCTGATAGATTGAACATTGGATGAGCCATGAATTCCTACACTCTAAAAACCAGTTCACTTAGTGTTGCAAGACTGTTCACGTACTCCAGAAAAACATTTTTGTCCTGAAGACATCACTTGGGCTCCCCGAGGTGTCTGTGAAGCTGTTTGCAGACACTTTCCAGAATGGAGAGGAAGGCTGGTGAATTAGCCCTGTAATGATTCTTTTCTTCCCTATCAAAGATATTGTATGACTGGTGTGAACTTTTGATACCTGAATTGTTTATTTTTATTTTTTTTATGTAATCCTCTTTTCATAGTGATTTAACTGTGTTGGCCCATACAGTGTGCATTTTGGCAGAAATAAATCTGTAGTGAAAACTTTGCTCTCTTTTTTCTGTTTTTTTTTTCTTGCCAAAAGTTACTGCAGTACAGGGAAGATCGATCTCCTTGTTGTAATTCTAATGCCTCTGATAAAGTCACCCTGAGTTTCCATAAAGAACATATATAGAAGGTTGCAACCTGTAGTGACATTTTTAAGTGCTGCAATAGTGACGTGCTTGAAATCAGTCGGTGTGTAGGTTTTGGCTCCAAACTTTCAGGCAATTCTTAATACTTCACTTCAAGATTTAGTGTTTTAGCCCCTCATTGCCTCTTAGCTTGATGCCAGCCTTATGAGGCTGCAAGTCATGGCTTCGAAAGGGGTTTTTTCCCTTCTTTTTTCCCTCTGTCCCCAGTACACACAGGCTCGACACCTTGGTGTCTTGCACAGACCCTGGAGGACAGCTTGAGTGAGAGAGAAGCAGAGAAAGCAGACCTGCTGCTGTGTGCCTACACTGATGTACCTGTGAGAGGGTTTCTGCTCTGAGAGGAGCCTGGATGGAGAGCATCATTGCCTCACAGTGGCTCTGTGGGGTGACCTTCCTGACATCCCATATGAAAAGATGATTCATGTTAGAGCTCTGCGGTATTACCTGCCACATTTTGGGTCATTTTTAGAACACATTTGAGACATTCTTAAAGAGCACTGAAGCCAGCTTCTAATGTAACAATCAGGGCAAAGTCCCTCTTCGCCCAGAGGGAAATACGTGTATGCTAACGTGAAGAGCTGTACTTGCTGATTCTGTTTTGGGAGACAGACATTTGTAATAGAAGAATGGGATACTGTCTCACTGAATTTAGTCAACTTTCTTGAAAACATTTGTTCATTTTTTCTGCTAACAGCTCCTCTGAAGACTCTGTTTTACATTTTCAAAATCTTTTCCCATTTTTGCGACCTGTAAGAAAATAATTATATTTATTACATTTTCAATATACATGTAGTGCTATGATTGGCCACTTGGCTCTAACAGTAAAAACTGTATGCTGTAGCTATGAATCAGAGACCTCACAGTTCCAAAGAGCTCTACCAAAAAAATCCTAATTGTGTTTTTAAAGTGAATGCAATGCTCGCATACATAAAATCTAGCAGGTGTAACAAACAATATAAAGCCGCAAATCATTTTATAAAGTATTCATATGTGTCCAAGTGATTAAAGACTTCTACTTCAAACTATAAAAAATTAGTACAATTAGAGTCCAAGACAGGATATTGACCTAGGTGTTATCAAAATCTATTATTCCGAATTAAGCCTGTCCTTAAGCAAAAGAAATAGTAGACTTGAGCTTTCCCAGAAAAACATGTTTCCTAAATAATCATTTGTCACTTTCCTAATGCTTGTCTTCTGCAGGAGATATAGTTGACTTCTGAAACTGCATGAGTCTTTAATGTTTAAAATACTATAGTGACTTAACCCAGGGCTGTTTTGCAGTGTATTTATTAAGGTGTCTGTAAGCTAGTAACCTTTATGGTCAGCATCCTGACATCAAACATGGATGGTTAGCATGGATCAACATCTGGCGGTAGGGAGGGGGAGGGCAAGTACAGCAGGGAGTATGTTCTGGTTCTCGAGGTCCTCTGCATTAGGAGTTGTTCAGTTTGAACATCTACTGGTGATTTCCAGATGTCTGTGAAGTGTAGTGTGGCAAGCACTGCCTCTTTCACTGCTGGGAAAGCACTGGGAGCACTGATTATTCTCAACTATTACCAGACAGTGAAAACTGTCTGGGAAGGGCAAAAGAGGGTCAAGGGTGAAGTAAAACTCCAAGATTCATTCTTGCAATGAATCTTGCATTTTTGTTACAATGCGTAAAGCCCCCCTGGGTATGTGATGCTGCTGAATTAAGGCTTCTCAGGTGCCTTCTGCCTTCTGTAGTGTTAGCTGTTTTCCAGGATTATCATGAGATTTTAACAGTTTGCCACAAAAATATATGGTTAATCCTGCATCAGTCTGTGATTCGGACCACCTTAACTCTGCCGCTCTGCACTGCTGTCCTCTCTGTCATTCACCAGTGATATGCTGTGTCACATGCAGGGGCTGGGACTTGCAACTAGCAGGTCCAAGTGTATAAAATAGCATAGGGCTCTGCTACACCCTGCTAACAATTGCACAGCAGGAAGCAGAAGGTGCCCAGGGAATGCTCTCAGCAGGGCTGTGAAGGAGCATAGGAGCTGCTTGAAGATGCAAATCCTGCTGGGTCGGTAGAAGGAGGTGGGTCTGGTGTAGTGTTACCCATTTTGCCTTCTAGGAATTATTTATGATATGCACTTTCATCTTGCCTTTAAGTGTCCTATTTGGCATAGAACCATAGAATCATTTAGGTCAGAAAAGACCTTTGAGGTTATCAAGTCCAACCATTAACTCAGCCCTGCCAAGTTCCACCAGTAAACTATGTCCCTAAGCTCCACATCTACACATCTTATAAATTCTTCCAGGAATGGCAACTCAGCTACTTCGCTGGAACAGCCTCTTCCAATGCATGACAACCCTTTCAGTAAAGAAATTTTTCCTTATAGCCAAGCTAAACCTCCTCTGGTACAACTTGAGGCCATTTCCTCTTGTCCCGTCTATTCTGAGAAACTGCTATGCCTGACTGATTCCTGGGCTTATGGAGGCCCTGTGAAGTTCACCAAAGGCAGTGCAAAGCCCAGCTAAAGTCCATGGCTCTTTGTTGATGTTTTTGTAAGTTTTGTGGCCACTGATAAACTGAAATGTTTGAGTGAACAAGACAGAGCAAATTTTATTTTCATATGTCATTGCTACAAGGACAAAACTTATCCAAGGTCATTTAGCTGTGTAATCTGAGAAATAAAAGCTTAGTGATATCTGTGCATTGGTATGTGCATTGAGAGGTACATGTGATAGGTATGGTATATCTTTGCTGCTAATACTCTGGAACACATATTTACATACATGTATGTTTTATAATGTTTATTAGCATGTGATAATGAATTAATTAACCTAATACAAAAAGAGGGGTGTTCATTTTCCTGACTTTCAGAACCTAAATTTTAAAGTGTACTTAGCCTGCTGAGATGTATCAGCATTTCTAACATCACCAGAGTAGAGTTTAGTGGATAAAGTTGTGCAGTCTTAGACTTTAATTTCACTTTTTCAGGCTTTAATAAATTTTGGACAGCAACTGGAACTTTATATTTTTGTTTAGAAGGAAGAGTGCAGAACAGTATTTTTCTCAGTGTCAAACTAGAACCAAGGCATCATCTTTATTTTGTTCGAGTACAGTAAAATTCAGCCTTATTCCACTCATTTTTATCCTGTGACTGTGTTTTTGAAAAATAAAAAATTGTTTTTCGGAATTTTTAAATCCAGAATAATTTTGTCTTTAACCATGCCTGTTGACTGTAAAAGTCCATTTGCTATTTGACTGGTTGAAATGGATGCCATTAATAAGTAGCTGCTTCGCGAGACCTTAATTGTGAAGCTTGGCCATTTAGTTACCTCTGTGGTTTCACATCTGACCCACCATTTCCTTCTACAGTGGCTTGTTTGTGAATCACCAGGGAGCTGCAAGTTGGCCAAGCAGGAGCTCCCACAGCTGTGGGTTGTGACACCTTCCTCGCTCCTGATGGTGTCCCACAAGAAGTGAGAAAAAGCTGCAATCATACTGTATCAAGTGAGAATGTCTGACAGTGTAGCCGGTGTTGTCAAAAGCAGATGGTTGTGTGAACTTGTCAATGCTAGAAACCAATATTCTTAGAGAACATGCCCTCTCAGTTAGAGAAGGGCGGGATCTCACGGTACAGGCAAAGAGCCCTGTGTGTCCTCAGCCCTTACCGTGGCTGCAGCTCAAACACAGCCCTCTGTGGAGGTTGTGAGGAGAAACCTGCAATGAGCGTCACACTGGCGTTATCAGCAAAAAAAAAAAAGAGAAAAAACCAAGTGCTTTCCTTTCACGTTGTGGTGTTTCAAAATGCTGTCAGGCCAGTGGCGCAAACTGTGAATGAGTATTACGTACCATAAATCCTAGTAGTTTCCTGGATTAGACCAATTAGTGTTTGTTTAGATAATTCAGGGCTTGAATGACTTCCTTTCCGGAAGCCCCAAGCCTGAAGTGCTAAGGCGGCACACCTCGCCTGAGCTGCCTCTGCAATTGCGGAAGATAATCACAGTTTTACAAATGCGGGAGAATTGCAGATCACGTCTTACAAGAGGAAGCATTATTCACAGTGCTTGTCAGTTATTAACTTACTGGACTTGGCAGCTTTGATTTTGTGCAGTGGCTATTGTGTACCAGAGTTTGAAGCCTGGACTTTGAACCTCACACAGGTCCATGCAGTCTTTAGGTATTGCAGAAGTGAGGAAGGGATGTACAGTTTTAGGATATGTTTTAATTTGAAGGGTTTTTAGTATGTTCAGTATTCTCAAATAAAATTATCTGTAACAGGCCAGTAGTTTTTATCTGATGCACTTTCCTTTATAAGTAGGTATCTGCTGCTGCTGCCAAAGACTTGTGTGAGTTCTGTTAATTCCCTGAAAAGGGCTTTCTGTGTTAAACCACTCAAATACGAAGCAGAGCAACCTTGTCTATAAAGAGTTATTTCAGTCTTAAGGAAATAACTTCAGGAACAAATGAGCCTTGGACATCTGTTTTGTCTTTTTTTTTTTTCCCCTGGTACAATTTCCATACTAGACCAGCTCACACATGGCTGTGCATATGTTGTTTAATCTCTTAAATTGCAATTATGATCAAAAAATGAGGAAGGAAGTCTATGACTAGGAGAGCAAAGCAGAGGGGGAGTTAGGCATATGGGACAGACCGATATTCTTGACTCCTCCTTCAGGGAATAGATGTCATCTGTCATTCCCCCTAGCCTGGAAAAGATTATAACAAAGGGATATGCTTCATCTGTAATGATGAGATCACCTTTTCTACTCCACAGGGAGTTGAAGATGGTAAAAGAAGTTTGCTTCCTTCAAGAGCCTGGCAAATAAGTTCTAACAAACAGCAAAAATAAGGGTGCAGGGAAGATACCCAAGGGAATCCAGACATGGTCTGTCATCGCTGTATGACGCAAGAGGCTATTTGAATTTCTGGGATGGATGGATTTGTCCTTCCTTTAAGAAGTGGTTATGTCTTTTCTTATGCCTTCTTTGGCAGTTTCCTCTCAAGTAAGATGAAGGAATATGCAGAACAATAAAACAAGGTTACTTAGGTGAGCTTCAGGTTAAACACCTTGCACTTGACCAGTCAGCTGTGCAAATAGAGTTATTTTTGTTTCTCTCAGTGCATAGTCTTGTAAGTTCAGTCTCAAAGGATTTAATATGATTTGAAGTATTGTCTTCAGTGGGGGAAAACCAAATTTTTTATTATTATTTTGCAGGTGGCTTCGGGTGAATGCAATGAAGACACTGAAGTTTACAACATTACCCTTAGTACTGGGGATGAGCTCACTTTAATGGGGCAAGCAGAAATCCTTTATGCAAAATCTTCTAAGGAGAAGTCACGACTCAACACCATCTTCAAAAAAATTGGGAAACTTAATTCAATTAGTAAGCTAGGCAGAGGCAAAATGCCCTGCCTGATATGCATGAACCACAGGACCAATGAGAGCATCAGTCTTCCTTTCCAGTGTAAGGGCAAGTTTAGCACCCGCAGCCCACTGGAGGTGCAGATGCAAGAAGGTGAGCACACGATTCGCAATATAGTAGAAAAAACCAGGCTGCCTGTTAACGTGACTGTGCCTAGTCCTACACCAAGGAACCCTTATGACCTGCATTTTATCCGTGAAGGGCACACGTACAAGTTTGTCAACATTCAAACCAAGACTGTGGTAGTTTGTTGCGTGCTTCGTGGAAACAAAATTATTCCCATGCATTTTCCCTTGCACTTGACACTTCCTAAATTTATTCTACCTGACAGTTTGGTGAAGGGGGAGCTGTGGCATGAATCCCTCATCCAGCACTGGTTTAATATATGCCAGGAACAGTTTGACATAGATGAGTATTCCCGTGCTGTGCGAGACGTAAAAGCTGACTGGAACGAAGACTGCAAGAGCCCGAAGAAGAGCCGATGCACAGGGCACAGCCACGTGCCAAACTCCCTCAGCTACGCGCGGGATGAGCTCACACAGTCCTTCCACCGGCTTTCCGTGTGCGTCTATGGAAACAACTTGCATGGGAATAGTGAGGTGAACCTCCATGGCTGCAGGGACTTGTGTAATGAGTGGGCCCTGTTCTCTCATGATGCTCTTCAGTACCAGGAGTCTGGTGACAGTAGCAGCGATTACCTTTTTCCTGAAGTTAGTGAAGAATCAATGTTTCTGCCTACAAAACCAGAACTTCCTTATGAAGAGCTCTGGTTGGACCAAGGGTCTGGAAAGGGTGGTGACCAGCCTCTCTCTTGCTCGCTAAGTGAGAAGAACAAATGTGACAACTACAGAGGGTCTTTCCGATCAAAGTGTGGTACCGCATCTCTTCCTGTGCCTGCAACTGTTGGAGCAACCACAAAGTCTTCAGATGTTTCCCTACCTCCACCTCCAGTGCCTCCCAAATCAGAAGCAGTAAGTGAGGGTTGTTTATATTAGTTTGTTTCTTTTCCAGATGGTGTAGAGTTTTCTTGGAGGTCTTTCTAGGGAAGACTTTGTGGAGATGGGAAGGGCACATACAGGGCAAGGCAATGGTGAGACTTTGTGAGATGTGCAACTTCAGCTGGTTTCCTACCATGTGTAAGTCATGTCTTAAAAATCACCAGAGTATATTTAATAGTGCTGATCTAGTAGCTTAATCCTGATACTCTCAGGTGATATTTATTGGGGGTTTTTGCTCATGCAAGCAAGGTCTAAGAATTGCTGAGTCACTTCCTTCTCTTGCTTTCCACATCATCTCCCCATGTGGCCTCCATGTTTTCTCATATTTTCTGTGGCCTAAATGTGTGGGGCATGGCTCCACTTTGAACTGCCTTGGATGACCTTAGTGTGTGAGCCTTCAATTAACAAGCCCTGATAATAAGGACAGCTAGAATTTCTATGGATTTGAAGTTTTGTTAATGAGAGGTTGTCTTTTCTGAGTCTTTGGCAGATTTTGAAAACTATTAATTCTCATTGTCTTCAAGGAAACTTTATTAAACCAGACCTGAAATAATCTCTCTGTACTGCTTATTGAAAAAAAATATGTTTAAATAGGAACTCTGCAGAATTGATGAATGAGCCTTCTGGAGGACTCAGTTTTAAACAGAGCATGTTTCCTGGCATAGGGTTCTAATGAAAACTTATGGGAGAAATCACTTCTCCAAACCTGAAATGTCATGGAGTCTTAAGAGACAGAAATACAAATATGTTTTAACAGGAGCTTATGTGGACTGTCTGGAGAATCCACCCATTATGTGGTCTCTTGACATAGTCCTAAATATTTTTTTTAAAAAAAGAAAGGAGAAAAGAAGGTTCCCCCAGGAAAGAGTGTCTAGGAGTTTGTAGCAAAATGTAAATGATATATACTTATATCGCATGAAATTTGGTGGGTATCATTATTTAACAAATTAGTTATGTGGGGTTTTTTTCTGGAATTAAAAACAAATATCATTCCAATTGCAAGCCCTATGGTAGCTTAAAGAGCATGGCTGTACAGTAAACTAAGACTAATTTGAGACCAACCTGCAGCAAACTATAGTGATCCCAAACCTTTCTAGCCTTTCTATCATAAGTCAAGTCCCAATCTGGTTGAAAGCTAAGTTGTATGTGTTCATGCTGGGTTAGCCTGCAGCAGATTGCCATGGGGATCCCCCTTGGCCAGGCTCTGCATCTGCTGGAGTGGTACAGCAGGGAGAGGGGAGGAGGACACCATGCAGGCATGAAATGCCCAACTGCAGCCCTTGGACTGTGCCACCGCAACTTCCCCAAAAAGCAGATGCAGCAGCTTCAGCAGCCAGGGAAGTCAAGACATTAAGTCTTCTTAGCAAAGAGTGTTTACATGCAGTGTCTAAGTGCAGGAACCCAAGAGCACTTCCGTGCCTCTGAGGTCAGGTATTCACTGACACTCTGTCCAGACTCTTGGACAAGTGCCCAGCAGCACCATATTGGGATGAGACTCCCTGGCAGCCTACACTGATGTTAACTGGTGTGGGGCTGGTCCCACCCTCCTCCTCCTCCTTTCCCAGCCACATGGTCCTGGCTTCTCTTTTGTGCTGGCTCTGGCACTCCTGTGCCTGGGCAGCCAGCCAGGCCTGGATCTGGAAAATTATTAGTTTCCTGCTGATTCCTGTGAGCTGAACTGCTTCAGCACAGGGTCAAAAGAGTGCCAGAGCCAGCACCGGGGAGTAGGTGGTGGGGGAGGAAGGCAGCCCTCCTGGCATGGGATTACCTGGGTCATCCTGAGGCATGGGCAGTGGGGTGCTGGGAGAGCTGTGGAGCACCTGCACAGCATTGGTGTGGACCCTCATACTTGGGGAATTCTCATGGCATTGTGACTCCCTTTGGAGGCAGCAGGCTGACATTTGGGACAGGTGTGTATATTGCCTTTTAAAGTTATTTTGGAAAGTGTGCAGTTTTGTCATGTGTATCTTACATTACCGAGGTAATGTGTGAGTGCTGTCAGCAATTTCAGTATTGCTTTCTAGCCATAGTGGAGTAATAATTTCTGCTAAAGATATTAGCTTGCATTTAGAGGTGGGCAGGGGGTGTAACCCCATTAAAAATAAAAAATAATTAAACCCCTATATGTCCATAGGTTATAATAATCTATACTTGCTTTTATGGCTTCCTGGAACAGCTTTGGAATGACTATCAGTGACCTACTGTATTCATCTGTGGGCTGAGGCCGAGGAGATGTTTGCATGGTTTCCATGTAGGTATTTTTAGAGTAAGTGGATCTCAGGAGCTGCTGATGAACATGCGGTTTAGTCATCACTCCCTCTAGAATGATATTCCATAATGTTTCTGTGTAAAGGTTGGCTGGCAATTGTATTTTTGCATGCACTAAATTTAAAATGTGTGTCCAGGAGCTGTTTGCAGGAGACAAAAAGGCATCTGGGTATTTCAGAAGCTGTTCTGGTTTTCTTCTCTCCAGCAGGATGAAGCATTCTGATTTTTCTTGTATATTTTTTAAATACCCTTCAGAAAATCAGAATAGGGTAAAGGCAGAAGGTGGGGGAGGGGGGAATGACCTCTGAATTAAAGCCTGTAAATTAATAATTGCTTCAGTCCCCAAACACTAATTTGCATAAAATCAGAGGCAGTTTTCCTGACTGACATATAGCACATCCCTGATGGAGTGTGCCGGAAGTTCAGGCTCCTGTGGGCAAGGAGTGTTGAGCTGCTCTGTGTTACACTCACAGTCTTGCTGGTGACAGCATGGGTTTTATCCAGGCAGCCTCTGAAGTGATGAGCCCCTGCAACGCCCAGACTCAGGAGTGACACCCCGGGGCCCCGGGGGTGCAGGAAGGGCTTGGGCTGGCAGCAAAGAAAAGGAGCGGGGGTCTTAAAATCAACATAGCACCTCATACCATCGGAAAGGGATCACCATTCTCAGGTCACAGGAAGGAGGGCTGGAGCATGGGAGAGCTCAGGCAGTGTCGAATAGAAGTCTCAGGTTGTACAGTGCAAATGTGTTTTATCTGACAGCTATATGGCATGTGGTGCTTCCAGGCCAAGGAATGTTTCCTACTAAGAGCAGAAGCCATTGAGGTGATTGTCATGTTGCACGGTGGCCATTCCACTCATATCCTATGCACTTACTTCACTGCCGTTCTCTTGGATCTAGTGAGGGTAGCTCTCCTCTGAAGCTTCCCCTTGCTCTTGTCAGTTTAATCTGCAAAATCTCTTTTTATTCCTATGCTGTTTCCTGGGGGCTCTTGTGACAGGGACTAACTGGGACTGCAAACCGGTATTATTTATGGGCTCATCCTCACATGCAGTCTAGGTCAGCAAGGGAGTTTGGCATAGTTTGTTATGCCAGCACCTTTGAATGCTGTCAGTCTTCCCAGGAAAGAATTCCTTTGACCCTTTGGCTGTCTGCTGTGCTCAAAGAGCTCCCCTGAATGGTCTCTCTAACCCCATGGATATATACTCGATAGCATGCAGTATTTACTTTTCCTGGTCTGACTTAGGAGAAAAAAACAGTCCTCAGGCGTCCTTGGGGCACAGCACTAAAATGGTTGAAGAGTTTTATGCCTGAATTCAACAAACATGAATAAAATTGATTCTTCTTTTTTTTTCTTTTCCTTGAAAGAGCAAATAAGAACCCTTAGAACAAGATTTATTTCAGTGTTTTATGCTGTTGGGCATTTCCTGTAATTTTGACTTGTTTTGAATTAGGGAAAAAATGTACTACAATGTTCTAGTCCCCAGTTTTCCATTTCACAAAAGTACTAAATGGGATGTTGCCTTTTGAAAGCACTGAAGTGTATTGCAACAGGTTCCACATTTATTTTGTTTTTAAATAAATTCAATCACTTTAATTGCTAATTATGTGTTGCAGAATTGCTAAGATAACTTTTAGTTCTGCAGTGTTGTAAAATTTAAAGATGAACTGTAACTTTCAACCACAAAAATAATTTCCCTTTTCTGATGCATCTAAGACTGTTTCAGACAAGGAAAATATAGAGGTCTCCTCATGCCCGGGGGCAGGTGGTGAGTCATTAAAAATCCTGCCTGGCAGCCCAATTCCCAGTAGCCTTGCTCACCTCTAGCCCTACTAAATAAAGTTACTCTCCCAAATACGTCCTGATGAGATTAAGTTCTTAAATCCATAATTTTTTTCCATGGAGATGGATCCTGACATTTTGCTCCTGCCTAGGCAGATCAAGCTAAATGTCAGGTAAGCACAGCTACAGCTGTGTGTTTTAAGCTATAAGGTTGTCTGGCTGCACAAAGCAGACCTGCATTATTTGAACAGGCATCTTCTGCCCACACCTTTCCACTTGTACTTCTTGTACAATCTTATCCTGGACTGCTTTGGCAGCTACAGAAGAACTGAAGGCTCCAAGTTTGAATCCCAGCAGCTGGTAAACGTGAGATACATGTCCTATTCCTGAAGGAGGGAGGCTAGGAAATTGTCCTGGAGCTGGATGGCTGAGTATCACTGGTGAAGTAAATCAGGAAACATTGAAATCTGTTGAGATCTTTTCATTACACAAGCTTGGTTTATTACATTTAAATAAATAACACTTGTGAAGTTTAAACTAAATTAATTGCTCCTTGCAAAATGTGTGGTATCGGGAACAGTCTGGCTGGTTTTCTGTATTACTGGAAGGTTCTTTTACATTATTTCATTGTTGCTACTTTTTACATGAGTGGATATCGAGCTACTGAAATGTGCCCTTAAAAAGATTGCTAGTAGCTCTGCTAGTGGCAAAGTGTTCTTTTGGACTTCTTTGACAGCTACATACCGTTGCAATTGTAGATATTTTTTCATTTTTCCCTTCTCCCTTTTTAGTTATTTCCTTTCAAAGAATAAGGCAGAACCAGATGTGTTTCATCTGATTGAGACTGCTGTTGCCCAGATTTTCTTGTTGTTTACTTGCACATTCTTCTTTTGTACAGGTAAAAGAGGAATGCAGACTCCTGAACGCTCCCCCGGTCCCACCACGGAGTTCAAAGCCGTCCTCCACCAGTCCTTCCATCCCTCCTCGTACAGTCAAACCTGCACGACAGCAGACCCGCTCTCCAAGCCCTACTCTGTCCTACTACTCTTCAGGACTGCACAACATGTATGTGTTTGATCTGTGAGAGCACTGTAGTAGCACTGTTTGAGGAAGTTAAATTCAGCAGTATTCTTTTTGAAGGTGCTCGTTTCTAAGGCATGGTATGGCGTCAGACTTGCTGACTTGTAAAATGGGCTAACCTGTCAAGTTATTTTTAAAAAATTCAAAAGGAAGCAAAGCTCCAGAAGAAACTATGTTTTACTAGATAGGACATAGCAATTTATATTAAACACCTGAACATATCACTATAGGTAATGTCACTCTTAGGTGACACAGGCTCTCTAAATGGAAAATCCTGTATAGTTTTGTGTGAATCTTGAAAGGCTTGAATCTTAAAATCAGACCATCTCAAAGCTAGTGTTTTGGGTATGATTTCAGTGCTATATGCACACAATGCGGCCAGCTCTGATAACAAGGGACATAAAAATAGTGTGGTAATCCGGAAGTGTGTTGTGCCAACTATATGTGAACCTACAGGGTGGGTGTGATGGAGGACAGAGAGGCCAGCAGACACCAGACACCACTGAGTGCAAAGTGAGGTGTAGCAGAAGCGGGCCAGATAACTTCCAGATCAAACATACTTCAGCACAAACTGGAAAATTCACTCAGGCTAGCTGAAAGTTGACAGTAAATTCTGAATTATGTGGCTGCATAGCTTTTCCAACAATGCAGTGTTCTTCCTTTGGCTTTAGAAAACATATGCACTTTCTGAAGTGTCACCTTCTTTTTGCCTTGGATGTCTTGTTGCCATTATTTTTGGTACCTCTTCAATTGCAAGATGCTACCTGTCTGGTCGTTACAAATTCATCTGAGATGCCACTGAAATCATTTCAGCTTGGAGGCAGTTGGTATAATAACTTGTGCTAGAATTGCCTTTCTAAGCCATATTGCACATTTGCAGCTTAGTGTTGTGTATCTGGCAATGATCAGTCCAGATCAAGGCTGCTTGCTTGTTTTTATGAAAGCCTGTTGGGTAGTTCTGTTGAGGTCTACTCCACAGGAGGCTCAGCATAAGACCTCCCAGCATTTGGGGCCCACCAAATGCTGCTCTTTCACTTTGTAGCTAAGAATACATCTGCCTTCCAAGAAACCAGGAAAAGAGAAATTAAGTCTCTCAGGAATGCAGGAGGTTGTAGCGAGGTGGGGGGTCAGTCTCTTCTCCCAAGTAACAAGCAATAGGACAAGAGGAAATGGCCTCAAGTTGCACCAGGGGAGGTTTAGATTCCATATTAGGGAAAATTGCTTCATGGAAAAGGCTGTCAAGCATTGGAACAGGCTGCCTAAGAAAATGTTGTAGTCACCATCCCTTGAGGTATTTAAAAGATGTATAGATGTGGCACCTGGGGACATGGTTTAGTGGCACTTGGCAGTGCTGGTTTAATGATTGGACTTGATGATCTTAGAGGTCTTTTCTAATCTAAACAATTCTGTGATTCAGTGATTTGCCTTGAACTTCACAGTATTGGCATGTAATTCATCTCAGCTTGGGTCCAGACAAGGTATCTCCAAAATCAACCTGGTGTTGCAGGGGAAGCTACTAGAAAATTAGCAATATGTGGAGCAACCAGATTGCTGGTGAAGCTGCTTTGCCATTTATATCAATGATCTTATTTTCTGGATTGTGAAGGGTTGCAGCCAATATTTTAAATACAAACAAGTATGATTTGTGCTTATCTGCTTGTAAAAATGCCTAATACCTGGCTTAAGCTATGTTTGGGGTTTCTCTTTAGTCCTTTGGCACTGAGTCCCAGAGAGTTAATTTTGGTGGAGGACAAATAAGGAAGCACTTTGATAATGTTATTTTATCAGTTTATAGTAATTCTGTTAATCTTTTAAATCATTAAATGTTGCCAGTTCTAATATTGAATTAGAGAACAGAAACAGGATCAATCAATTTTTCCTCTATATGGTTAGTTGTGTACAACACCTCACTGACTGTCTTCTCTGAACTGAGCAGCCCAAAGTCTTGGTTAGTGAAGAGTAATTTACACTGTGCACCTTACACCAGTTGGTCTTTAAGCACCAGAAATGACCAGCTGATGGTGTATCGTTGTTGACGGGGGAAAAAACCCCAGCTCTGCTATGGTAAACATCCACCTGCTTTACCTGACAGACTTGTATTAGTAGCATAAACAGGAAAAAAGCTTGGAAGGCATGGAGTGGAGACTGAAGGATGGTTACATAGAGGGAAACTGCATCTGTTGGGGCTGATATTTTCCAGTGATAGATATTAGAGCTGCTTTTACCCATCTACAATTTGTGTTTGAGTCCAGGTTGGTTTCCTCTTTGACTCACTGTAAGCACACAGGGAAGTAATTTTGTGTCAGTTCATTCAAAACTATGCTGGTTCTTTGAAAGCTGCCACCGTTCTCAAGCAGTTTTCACTGAGCTGTCACAGCATGACTATTGAGTTTCTTTCTTGAATAGTTAGTTTTCAGGAGAGAAAGGTGAGTAATTAAAACATTTTTTTCAACTCTTTTCTTCCATCTGTTGTGTTGAGTAAGGATTTTATAAGCCAGTGTTCTGGCTTACTTGACCAAAATTGCAAAGATCAACACAATCTTTCAGACTTTGTTTTAAAAAGTGGCATAAAAGCAGCAAACATTTGCTTTTAATAACAGGTTGTATGCTTTTGTTGGCATCTCTGTCTCATGGGAACATCTGGATATAAACCATCAGTTTCTTCAGACAAGCTGAGCTTAGTTTGCCACATGGAAATAGGTCAGGATAACTTTCTTTAGGTGCCTTTGAAAAGCAGATATTTCTTGTCAAAGGTTTTAAGGATATGGGCATGCAAACAAGTTGCTGTGGGGTAAGCTTAAAACTGATACTTCAACACATACAGCTAAGTCTGCCTACCCTTCCAGGTAAAACTCTTCCTTTGCCAGTCAGCATTAAATTACTCTATGTCTGTGCACCAGTGCACATGGTCTAGTGCAATGGTGGCCTGCTCTGATATGAGCTTTTACGTACCATGACACATCTGTGGTATAAAAATAAAAAATACTGGATTAGAACATCTTCTAGTATATGTAAAGCTGTTTCTTATCCATGGTGGTATCCCTCAGGAATTCAACAGTGTAAAACTGAGTATTTGTGAGATGACACAGAACTGAATTAAGACATCTACATTTTTACAAGCTTGAAAAAACAAGACATGAGACTTTTGGGTATATCAGCATCTTGTCAGGCTTGTAGAAGGGGTAAAAGAACTGTCAATGCCTTAATTCAAATGTGTTAATTCAAATCTGAAAAGTTCTGCCAAAGGAAAGAAGATTCTTTCCTTGTGACAGTCACCCTCTGACTCTGTCAGATGATTTATGAGTTTATTCAAATGCTACATTTTTTCATAGTAACAACATCCTTTCTTCTTTATTCCTTAAGTAACGTCACAGAGAGCGACAGCACCAACACAACTGAGAGCACACCTGTTTCCTGCTACCCTTGTAACATGATGAAAACTGAATCCAAAGATCCTGAGAGCACGATGCCTTTGGGAAGCCCCTCAGCTGAAGCTCTGCCTTCCAGGTTATCTTGGCCAAACCATTTTTCAGGAACTGCTGAAGGCCTGAATAGGAGTGATTTCCTGCTCGATCCAAGCAGGAGCTACAGTTACCCCAGACAGAAGACTCCAGGTACGCCAAAGAGAAACTGTCCAGCACCTTTGACTTTTGACTTCAATGGGTGTGAGCTCCCAGCGGGGTACTCACCGCTGACTCCAGCAGAGTTCACAAACACCATCTCTAGTTGTCCAAAGTCAGCAAGTTACTCTCTAGACTGCACTGATGAGAAGACTCTGGGAGTCAGCAACACAAAGCAGAGCCATTCGTGTCCTGCCTTACCTCCTCGGGCACCGAAGTCAAGTGAAGACAAAGTGGTTACAGACATGTGTTCCTTGCCACAGAAAATAGATGGTGCCGAGGAGGAGTCAAAAACTGGCTCTCCAGACCTTTTGGAAGATCAGTATCTTGTTAAAAAGGGCATGCAGGATACGTTCTCTGTGTCTTATCCCTTCTCGTCTCCCCTCCACCTCCAGTTAGCACCAAGATCTTGTGGGGATGGCTCTCCCTGGCAGCCACCCACGGACCTTTCTGGACTCTCGATAGAGGAAGTGTCTAAATCATTAAGGTTTATTGGTCTGTCAGAAGATGTCATATCATTTTTTGTTACAGAGAAGATTGATGGCAATTTACTAGTTCAGCTTACAGAAGAAATCCTATCAGAAGACTTCAAATTAAGCAAATTGCAGGTTAAGAAAATACTACAGTTCATTAATGGCTGGCGGCCCAAGATGTGATGCTGACTAGTTATTAGTGGAACTGTACAAGATGTGCTCGATACACTTCAGCTAATACATCACTTCCTGTTTTTTGCACTAAAATTTCTTCCTGTAAATAGTAGTAGACAAATTCTTACTATGCAGATAAACATTTTTGAGTGGTGAATGGATTTTTTTTTTCCATGTCAATAATAAAGGTAGGGAATCTGCAGAGGTGTGCCTTGTGCATCCCTGAACATTCAACAGCTGCTAAAAACTGGACACTAAGGGAACTTTTACTCCACAGTCTGTTAAGACTTAGTCGTATTTATTACTGAACAATTTGATGCTGAAAGACACACACCAATCCAGTTTACAGTTTTGTCTCAACTGCAAAAAAATTTATTTCTTACAGGATTATTTCTGTTCAAATAATATTTGGCAACATGCTGTGACTTCCGTTTCTGTTAACAGAAAGCATGTTCAGATATACAAAACCATTGTTTTTGACACTACATCTGAAAATGTTAAGAACTGCTGTGAAGTGCCACTAATACACTATTCTTGCAGCATTATTTTTATTAACAGTATCTTCCTGGCTATCTGTAACATGGATCCATGTTACTTTGAGCAAAAAGAGTTAAATGTTTTTAAAACAAGAGTCAGCTCGTTGCCCAGATGGGAGGGAGAAGGGAGATTTTCTACTGAGCCACTCTGCCCTGGCCAATTAAAAGTTTATGACCTGTAGATTTCAAAAGTTGCTTTTGTACTCAGATGACTGGAGTAAATAGCATGACTTCTGATCATGCAGCTTTCTCATGGGAAAGGCAGTTCAGTGCACAGATCTTTTCTCAGCAGATCCTGCCTGCAGCAGTAGCCTGCTAGCACAGCCCTTGCAGTAGCCCTGCTGTGGTGAAAGGTAACAACCCTCTGTGTTTCCTCTGTTGTTATCATGTGAAAATGCACTCGATCTGCTTTCCTATTCCTGCCGTCGGATCTGTGTGGGAAGGTGACAGTGCTCCTGTTGCATGCCTTTGAACTAAAGCTTTAGTGAGGTGGGAGGCATCAGCAACAGAGCATGGCTGGAGAATGGGGCTGAGGGAGGTTTTGGGCCATGCCATGGGAAATGCTTGTGGTATTTTCAGTTCACCTGTCGTGTTCGCAGCGGGCTCAGGAGGATGTAGGTGCCCAAGTGGGAGGGACTGTAGCATCGAAGGATGGGCTGATTCAGTTGCCCAGATGCAAAAACTCACCGCAATAGATGTCACGCAGAAGTAGCAGTTTAAAGGGAGCAGAGAGATGCTAAGAGGGCATTAGTCTGCCCCTGAAGATCTCTCAAATTTAACTGCTCAGCTGACTAGAAGTAGGATTAGCTTTTGGTAGTCCTTTGCGGATTTCCTGTAGTTGGCAGAGCTCTCTGAATTATGTCTAAATAACCCTGGGATCCCCTGCCTTTCTATACTGGATTCAAGGATTTGTGGAGGTCCCCAGGAAACAGCCTGTGGTATCCCTTCTCAACAAGTGCATATCCAGGATCTTCAGGTGGTCAGAGTCAGGGATGCTCGAGCAACTTTACTTGCTGCTGAGCAGAGCCCTGGCCAGGGGGACACCATCACCTGCCTTTCTTATCTTTTTGATGTACAAAAAGAAATCATTTCATTGTAGGGCACTTAATCGGAGCATCAAGAGAAAATACAGAGCAGGGACAAAATTAGGAGGCTGGTTTTGCCTGTTTTCTCAACCATATTGACTCATGAAAAAGAATTTATTTGCAAATAGAATCTTCTGTTGCTTAAGTAAATTTCATGTCATGTCTCCATGCCAAAGCCAAGATGCATTATTTGTCTTGCAATAATAAAAACCACCAGTTCCCAAACGGGGAGCAAAGCCTGATTGTTGTGGGTACTAGAAAGCCAACAAATACCCCAATAGAGAAAGTCCAAGAGTTCATAATCCTACTCTTTTTTGTAATATATTGACTTATAGCAACAGATCGATAGCTTTCTCTGGATGCTTTTTAATTAGCATCCTAAAATATTCTAGCTGCAAGTAAGACCAAATTCAATTCAAATACTGCTCAGATTTGTATGCTTGTTGGTAGACACATTCAAGTTGAAATGAATTGCCTTTTAACCCCCACTGTGTCAAATGAGTGTTCAAATTTGAAAGGGACAAATCTTAAATGTCAGGTACTTTTCATTGTTTTCCTTGGCTTGTTAATTCCAGGTGGAAAAACGAAAATATCTCAAAGACCAAAAAAAAAAAAAAAAAGGATATTACAGTCCTGGTAATATTCACATTAAATACTGCAAACACCCCCCAGGATAGTGACATCCCTGAGAAAATAATGTTGTTTGACTATGGATGGACACCTATATTTTTCTCTGCTTCCCTGCTTGGAGTGGTTATTCTTGCAAACAGCCTGGTGGAACTTACATTTATGACTGTGCTGCATTAACATGATATATGCTGAAATATGCCCACTGAAAGGCCTAGACATGTGCATTGGTTGCAGAAGCAGAGTCTGTGTGCAAAAGTACAGCTAGAACCTCTTAACTGCAAACTTGCTATTGATGTCCATCCAGTTGTCTTGTTCTGGCTTGGCGCTGCTTACTTATTTTTATGCATAATGTGTTAGCATTTAACCTTTTCTTTTGCCCTTAGCCACTCATCACCTTAATTTTCCAAGCCATTTTTGGGGATTTAGGTGTGTTCTGTGAATTTTGACTGCGGTGTCGGGGTACCTGCTGTGACGCCCAAGCTGGACTGAAATACCTGCTCTGAAGAAATCAGTAGTGTGACGGGCAGCTGGAGCACAGTGGTTTGGCCTTTCAATCCTGGGTTATGGAAAGGAGCACCTTTCCATAGGTAGCCAGACTGTGGCAACTCCCAGGCACAGCTTAGAGGTCAGCAGTGGGGAAAACCAGTCTGGTTTTAGAGGGTAATCATGTTTATGGGAGTTGTGTTGATTGTCCTTGGGGCCTGAAAGCAAGCTCTTGCCCACTTTATCTTCTAACAGAGATGTAGCCATTGAGTTCAGACAACACACATTGTGCAAGAGTGGGCCTAAAATCTCTTAGTTTTTGGAGGCAGTATACTATAATAGGCCTGTCCTAACCTTGTATTTCTCTTCTCAGATTAAATAAATGTAAGGCCTTTGGTGCTTTTTTGTTTATCAGTGTCTGAGCTGTGTGTTATCCCTGGGGTTTTTGTTTGTCTGGGGGTTTTAATAGCAAAAAATCTGGCATGTCATTCTGTATGGAGCTGTCTTTTTGTCCTGCACCAGGGAACACATCCTTTCTATGCAACAGTCCAGTGGAGGCACAAGGACTGATGCTGCCTTCAGCAGTGAAAGCTGAGTTCTGGCATGGAGGCTTTTCTGGAAGTGGACACAGAATTGGGCAGGGGACGGATGGAGAGGAACCTTGAGGGGAAATGCTGGTTTCCTTTAAATGCTCGTTTTGCCTAGAATTAAGATTCTTTGTATTGCTGCCTGCCTGGCTAACCAAAGCTATATTGAAAGCAACTCAAAGTGCATATTTGCGTTCTTATTCTTGCCGTATTGTAAAAATTGCCTACGGCTGGAAACTTAGACAGAAAACACTTAGTCCATCAAAAATTAGAAGGGCAATGTATTTTGAAGTGTTCTTTGCAGCTAGAAGCAATGGTTTGAAGTAACTGTGTATTACACAGGAGTTTTTCTAATATAAGTTTTACTTGCCACTTTATTGGACTTCATTCCAGAACAACAGCTTCAAGGGAAACAGCGTAAATAGCGAAGCTGTCTCAAAAGGCATCATGTTTCAAACCTGTCTATAAATAATTGAAGTGTTTTCTACTGTGTTTTCTTCTTGAATCAACACCTTGATTGTCCTCCCACTAAATAAATTTTGCTGGCACCAGCTACTTGTGTGCTGCCCAGCATAGTGCCTGCCTGCAACCCAGGTCAGCAGAGTCCTGCCTGCAGGCCAGGCAGTGGGTACACCATGCTGCTTAAAAGCCAAACATCAGCCCTGTATGAGAGAACTGTGGCTTAGCCCAGTTCTCTTGGCTCCTCTTTCTGATGCTCTGAAGTTGCAGCATTCCCATATACAAGCCAGAAGGTACTGATGAAATCTTAATCGTCATGAGGGATTGTTCTTTTTATTCACTGTATTGGGGATGGCAGGGCAATGGGGAAATGGAGGCCCCTTGTTGAGACCTAGCAATAAATGACTCTTTGTTTTCTTATGTCTTAAACTCCTAATAGTCCAGGAGTCGTTCAGACTTTACCATTTTTGTGCATAACAACCAAATTTTCAGTGTGAAAATCTGCAGAGTGATTCTCTTGACTTGGACAATCTTCTGAATTATATTAAAAATATGTTAGTTCGTAGCTCTTTAGATTCACTTTGGATATGTCAAAAAAGTAACCCTTTGGAAAAAAAAGAGAAAGCCCCAAAATTTTGGCTTAGTACATTTCCATTATAAAACGAAGCATGGTTTTTGTGGAATTCTGTGCTGTTTTGGGCTTTTGTGTAAAAGGCTGAAGGCAGATTATTATTTAAACCAGGTGCAAATAAATATCCCTGTAATGTATATGAACAAATTTAAACCGCGTATTGTAAGTATATAAACTGTATATTAAAGACACTATTTTCATGATATTTCAAATGTGTACGGAATTTGTTGTACTAAATCAGTTGGGTTGCATGAATTATATAACAGGGTTGATTTTCGTTTAGTAATTTTCCTGACTTATCCTCTTGCTTATCTCAATATAATTTGAAAATAAGCACTTCTCAGAGGGTGAATTCACAAAATAAGATTGGGATAATTGAGAGGAGCAATCAGGCTTTTCCATTTAACCTCTCAAGACACATGACTTTTCCCTGTCTTGTAATTTCACTTGATCCCCTTCAGCAAGAGTATTGAGCTGTGTTTCCCGAAGAATTTGTTGCCAGACAGCTTGCCTGTCTCTACCAGACAGTCACCTAAAACATTATTTTCCCAAGCCCTATTATCTTTGTTTTGGAGAAAAGTATTAAATTATAATTTGGATATGCTTTTAAGTGCACAAATTCTCTTGCTTTGGAGGAAGTCTCTGAAGCCTTTATTGGGTGAGGAGAAAATTAGAGACAGAACAGCGTTGTGCTGTAGGTTGCAGGTTGCCTGTTCCCATTTCCTTCGATACTGGAAAAGGAGGGAAATGTCAGCTCCACAACCATGCACATGTTATGCAGATAAGTTGCTGTTATGCCAAATTGCCTTGGCTGAAGCTTTGTTTGCTGATATTAGGCCAAAGGAAAGTTTACTACAGCACAACAGTAGTTGTGTGTGTGTGTGTGTATAGGGTTTTATGGGAGGACTCGTTAATATATGTTTATGAGACATAAAGCAGGGTAGAGTCTGACATAGTGGTTGCTGTTAGATTTGAGACAGATGGGATTTACTTGCCTCCAACCCTCACATCCAGGAGAGGGAAGAAGCATGTCTGGAGGCAGGATGTGCATTGTGGAGGGCTGGGGGCAGGGTGAGGGAAGGGGCAGAGAGAAGCAGAATTGTTTTCATGAGTTAAGAAAAATCTCATTCACCATGATCAGGTCTATCCAGGGCACATCTCTGCTGCATTCTCCTAAGAGGAGAAAGAAAAATATTTTATGTTTTGAATGCTCCAATCAATTGGTTCCAGCCTGAGCTAAAAGGTGTACAGGATATACGGGATAGCATTCACTGCATGAAGGGGAAGTGAAGGGCTAGAGGCCACATCAAACTACGTCCATTTCCCTATCTGGAAAGCGCTGTTCTAAAGCAGGCATATATATTATATGTATATACATATTCTATGTACATTCCAGTAGTCACCAAGCCTGACATAAATCTCCTGTCTGACTAGTCACCATGGCTACATATAAACATGGACAAAGAATAGAGGTAGGGGAGGGACCTGAAAACACAGCTCTCCTCTTTGGAAAGTGCAAGCTTAATGCTCTTGGACACGCTGCTCCTCTTGGTGTGATACGTTTGCTGTTGAGAGCTCTCCTACATTTGTTGGGTGTGTATATACCTTGTTCTCTATCTCGCTGGGGCTCCTGTCCTTGAGTCGAGTTGCTATGGGATTCAGGGTACTGACAAATCCTGACATCCTGTCTTGTGTCACTGGTGACTAATCGCTGAAGTCCTTAGTTGCAGCTCAGGTCATCACTCACTCAGGGCACTCCACACCACGCTCTGTTGCTCAGGTATAAACACTCTCTGTGTCACCAGATGCACACGTCATATTGAACCACTTTCTCCTGTGCATGAGTGATTCAAAGCTGCAAACCTGGGCGAAGCTCTCATGTTCTCCCTTTTTCCTGTGCCATGAGCAGGTGGTGGGATTTGTCATTGCAGAATGAACAGAAAATCTGGCCTGTTTGGGCAGTTGCCCTTGGTGATTTTGCCCAGGCCCTCAGTGCTGCTGGACCATCTCCCTTCCATGGCACGATGATTTTTAGGGATTCCCTTGGCACCCCTTGCTAACCACTACCTCTGCCTGTATAGGCAGCTGTTGGAACAGCAGCTCCACAAAAACTCACCATTAGTTGTATTCTGTATATAGAATTATTTTCTCTTCTCTTGCCTGTGATTGTGATGCTCAGTGAAAATCCATTTTTGTTAAAAGCTGACAGTATTTATATTTTCATGCAGGCGCCTAGACCCAGCATTTCTCCTTTCCCAGGATAAATCATTCATACTCGCTTTCATTTGGCACAATGCAGAGCTGATATGAAGAGTGGCTTTGAGAAGGAGGTGTCTTCTTACCATTCTCTCCATCAGATTCCAGAGGTGGAAAGCTCAAGATGGGTAACCAGGTTGCCACAATGGGGGCATAGAAATATTTCTCAAATCTTTATTTATTGCTCAACAAGACCTCAAAATGCCCTTGGCTTCTGGGTGGGACTAAAGGAATTTCTTGCCAAACATGCTCAGATTAAATGAAAACCATTCCTCTCAGGAAGTCTGGGGTAGGAGGAAAAAGAATAAAAGGGAAGAAAATAGGGATGAAGGAGAAAACATCTTTAAGGTGCCAAGTGTGAGGATCTGGCAGTGCAGCGCAGGGATGTGTCCCCTGGCTGTGTGTGGCTGCTGTAGTACTGGTACATGCCACACAGTGTCAGACTGGCACACAGCCGCGGAAGATGAAACCAGCTGTAGGGGATGCACAGGGTGATAGATGGGCTCAGGACTCTCTGCCAACCTTGTAAAAGCTCTGACATGAGAAGGAGCTGTTTTAATTGTGCTGGTGCTATTCCATTATACAGTACCAACAATTAATGAATATGGGGGTCAGTGAGGCAGGTCTCCAGGGCTGGGTTTCCAGTGGATTGGTGCAAACAGAAAGCAGGAGGAAATGCTAATAGGTCAACAATGGAAGATCTGGCAGAAAGTCTGGCAGAGCCCTGAAGAACTGCATATATCTTGCCTAATCTTATTTATTTAATTGCAGCTCTTCAAGTGGGAGAAACTGTCCTAAATGCTAGTCTTATACTGTAGGTCCTGCTCCTGACGAATCAAGCATAGGTCATCCTGGTAATTGGCCCTCCAGGTTCCTTCTGAAGAATATGGATGGGTTTATCCTTCAAAAAGACTGAAAAATGGCACTGGATTAATATTTCATAAAAAATAGAATAATCTGGGTTGGAGTGGACCTTTAAAGATCATCTCATCCAACCTTCTGCCTTCTACTAGACCAGGTTGCTCAAAGCCCTATCCAATCTGGCCTTGAACACTTAAAGAGATGAAGTACCCCCAACTTCTCTGGGTACCCTGTTCCAGTGTCCCGCCACTCCCATCATAAGAAATTTCTTTCTTATGTCAAAGTTTACTCTGCCCTCTTTCAGTTTAAAACCACTGTCCCTTGTCCACTCACTACACACCCTGATAAAAAGCCTCTTTCCATCTTTTCTGTGTGTATTTCCTTTTATATATTAAAAGGCTAAAGTTGCCCCAGAGCTTGCTTTTCTCCAGGTTAAGCAACCACAACTCTCAGCCTTTCTTAATAGAAGAGCTGTTTCATTTTCATGGCTCTGAAATTTCTCCTGTTGCTAACAATTCAATGAAACTGCAGTAGACATGGGCATGGCGCTCTGTCTGGATCTGTCTCACATAGGTCTGCAGTTACTCTTACCTTACTATTGATTTCTGAAACATTTTTCTTTTCTGCTTCCTGTAATAAAAGGCAGTGATATTTAAAGTTTTATCTTACCTATACAGTAAGGTTTCCAATAACCCTTCCTTCCTGATTTAAAAAAAAAAAAATCTAAGGGCACATATTGTTTCTTTTTCTTATTTTTCTCTGATACAGCTGGTTTACTGAAAAAATGAAGTGTCATTTCACAGATTCTGAAATGTATATTTTTATTTTATAGAATTCAGTCTGAGCTCCTCGTGCAATGCTAAAAACTAGGACTTGGAAACTAAGGCTCCAGCAGGAGTGTGGCAGGCCAATGATAAAAAGCATACAAATTAAAAAAGAAACAAACAGTACAAATCCAGGTTCCCCAGGCTGACCTACAAACCCAACCCAACACATTGTTTCATTTTGTCACCCTCGTTTGCTACCCTTTTGCCTGCAGAGACTGACTGGGTGCCTCCTCCCATGGGTGATGGTGCAGTTGCAGGTGTGGGTGGTTGACCCTGGTCCCAGATAAAGCCCTATTGCTATGTCTAGGCAAACCAGCCCATCCTTTTCCTGTCCTACTCCTGCTGTCTGCACCCCTCTTGTTCTGAGGTCTTTAACCTCTGAGCTTCCACTTCAGATAAACATGATTTTGGCTTCTGCCATGCCTGCAAATCCTGAAGGAATCAGCTAGGGTGATATCCACATATAAAAGCAGATAACTAATGTTTACCTCACTGCTGCTGTTCAGTGAGTTCAGAGAATTGTTTTGAGGACCACAGACCTTGTGGCTGATGGACTTTCTTTTATTCTTCTTCCCTGGTTCTTCACACATGAAATGAACCCATCCCTAAGCCCAGTGTATGGTCTGATATTTCTGCCACTACTGCCCTGAAAGTGGTTGGTATTTCCCCACTCGGGGGGTTACTGAGGTGCCTTCAGCTACTGTCTAGTTGTACAGAGTTCAGTCTTTAAACATGTCTACTGTCACTTAGATTGGCTAGCAGGCAGCTGGAGTCTGATTTTTGCAGTTTATTCAAATGACTTTCATTCATATTTCCTTAATCCATGTTTTTGCAAGAAAATTGAAATGTCTACTTAGAGTAAAACTATACAGACAATACATGAAAATTGGTATCATCTTATTTCAATTGATGCCTTTAAAAAGGAAAAACAGAAAAGGACGAAGCAGAAGTAAAAGGACTTATATTTAGGCTGCAGGTTTTTAATCTTAAAGCCTGAAATCTCAGGGTTGATCACAAACTTGCCCACAGCCATGAATTTCCATATACAAGATGCAGCTTTGAAATGCTTTTCAAAGTCTTTTGTTTGAACTGTGGAAAAACAGAGATGAGAAGGCAATTTCTAAAGGAGAGAGGAGAGGCCTCTCTGTCACACTGCACCTTTCATCTCCAAACACAAAGGACCAGCACACAGGAAAAGAGCAAGCGTAAGCTGAGCCACAGCAGCTCAGCCCAAGGTTACAGCCTGGTATCACCTCCCTCACAGCAGCCCCGAGCAAAGGGCATGGCAAGGGAATGGGAACAGGAAACACCAGGATATTTCTTGTGACTGTTTTCCCCATCTCCAATGATTTACATCTCAGGGGCTTTCAGAGACAGTACTGGTATTTTGTATTTAAAAGTCACTGTCTTCACTAATGAGTTTCTTGCTAAAATGCAAATTTTTACCTGTAGCTCATGTTGGATTATATTCAGAAGCTCTAAGCAAAAATCTATGTCATAGAAACAGATGCATTCAAAGACCCCAGTGCCGCCACTAAAACAGTATCAGTATGTTGTGTTTGTAAAGCGTATGTGGCTTTGCCTCTGGTATTTCTGTTCTTCCACGCTTTTCTGAGGTGTTACAACTTTCTGTTGGTACTCACAGAGCTTCAAAGTCATGCAGTAATGTGTGGAACACTTTGAATTTGGGGATGCTTGTTTCTGACTGGGTTAGAAAACCCCTCTCAATTGTCAAGGGATGCAGTTTTCACCGACTCATTCATGGAGATCTAAAGCATAAGTGCCCAAATACCAAAGAACAATGAAAATGTTGTCTTGGACCCCAAATCTCAGCATTTCGCAAGTTCTGTGTGAAACCAACCTTATTGCATGGGTTTCTGCATTTATTTCTCAGACAAAATTTGCCTTGAAATGAAACAGGATTTTTAAAAGCCAGAGGGGATTCCAGCCAAGAAACTAAGATAATGTTCATCAGCAAAAATTTGACCCAAGGCAATATTGAGCCTCTTAGGCCTTTGTTCTGTATCAGAAAACTTCTTCCCAGAGAGCTGTTCTCCATAACAGCAATGGCTTATTGCTCTCGATTTTGCCATAAGCCAAGATTATAAATACATTTTTAATTGATGTAATGTAAAACTTGGAATTTTGAGGGGAGGGGAGAAAAAGAATTATAATTCCTTCAATTATACTGAGATATTTGTGAGATAATTTGAAATAGATGTCTTCTAGAAAGCTGTCGTCTTTGCTATTTCTACATTTTTAATACTTGCCATAAACTATTTCAGACAGGAGCCCTTTAAAAGTCAGAGCATCAATAAAAAGTTGCTAAATGCAGGGTAGTTTCCAGTTAGCTTGAGTTTTTGCTGAAGCTGTGCTATATTAACTGAATGCAGATGTGAGTATGCACCTGTGTGTCTGTGTATATATTCATGTAACTAATGAAAAATACATGAATAAAAGTCATCTGCTACTTGTCTGCTGTTTACTACACAGCCTTAGTGCTTCTGCAATACTGAAAACACGAGTTTTTCTAGCATGTGAGAACAAGAAAGTGAACTTGCCTGACTGACAGGAAGTAAAATCTGCTCATGAAGACAGACTGACAGTTCAAGTGGAGGGAAATGGGAAAAGGGTAATCCAGGCTCCCTTTTAAATTTGCTTAATAATAAGGTTTTCTTCTCTTCTGAGAAAATCAAAGATTACATTCACACAGGTAAAGGGCTTTTTAATTTGATTGTTTTAACTGAGTTTCTTTATACAATTTTCCATTTGGTTTAATTCTATTTAGTATGATAAATGCTGCTTAATCTGAAATTCTTTTTCTTTTTTGTTTTCATGTATGAAAAACAGAGATGAAAGATTAGCTTCTAGTGACCTGCATCAAAATATAATTTGACTGGAAATTAAATGAATTTGGATTTAGCTGTATCTCTTGGATAGTTTTGCTGCAACAACAAATCTTCATAAAGTTAAGCTGCCTCTGCTCGAGTGGAATAGGTTTGTTCAGCTGAGCTGTGAGAAGCTCCTGCGGTCTCTGCCGTGCCTCTATGTGTCTGACTGCTAGTCAATGCCATCAGATGCTCAAAATGTAAAGGAATTTAGGATTTTTAAGTAAGACTACTGTAGCAGCTTTTCATGGTTTAATTATTTTATATTAGAGGCTGCTGAATGATGCGTTCGGTGAACTGATTGCTTTTCAGAGAGCATTAAAAGATTTACTTGCTCCCTGTTTCAAACATTTGGAAGTTTTTGCGCTGGGATTGAAGGGAGCTGTGGAGCAAATCATGTCTGTCCTCGGGCGCTGGCAGCTCGCTTCCTCGGTAGCTTGGGCTGTGTGGAAGGAATTGTGACAAAACGTAATTATTTTGGATTTAAGCTTGTTGTAACTTGGTCTGTGCTTTGTCTCTCAAGTGTATAAAAGGCAATATGCACTGATTGTTGGGTTCCCTTAATCAGTAAGTATTATTGGCAAGTACTGATACAGCATTCTTCCTGCCCTGCTGGTGGCACTGTTCTTGCTGGGTGCCCACTGCCTGCTCTGGTCCTGGGCGTGTGTCTGCACTCCTCAGTGCAGAGCAAGCATCTCCAGGCAGATGCCTCTTCAGACCCTGGTGTCATCATTTGCCTCAAGGCGTTAGCTGCAGCTCAGGTTGAAGCAGGCACTGGAACAAAAAATACAGGTGACTTGCATGCCATTGCATTCTTCATTCCTTTACATACCACTGTGTGACTGTAGGTAGCTGCTGGAATTGCCATCCATCCTCCACCTTGGTGGGGAAATACCCAAATATCGGATGTCCCAAGGGCAAGTGGTTCTGCCTACAATATTACAAATATCACATGAAAGGCACTTACAGAAAAAGAAAATATGTCTTTTGGATAGTGTGCAAGAGGAATAAGCAGTCATAAAACCCTCCATCCATCAAGGTACCTTTGGCTAACAGCCCTGTCGAGGCACTGCCAGCCAGCCCCATGGATGGGCACAGCAGTGAGAGAGGCTGCCCGTCAGCACTGCCATGAGAGGGGCTCGGCGTCAAACAGTTAAAAAGTGCTTGCCAGCATGGCTTCAAGGGCTCTGAATCCTGGTGTGATATTCTTCAGTATTGATTACGAAAGCGGGCAATAGTTTTTCCCTGAGGACCTGCTCAGAAGGATCCCATTGTTTCTGCCCTGTGCCTGCCACTGCCTCTTGCTGCTTCCTGTGCTTGGCAGGAATGGCTGCTGTGCCATCTGTGGAGCTGAGAACAGCCCTTTCTACCTATCACCATCTCCTCTTTGCCAGATTTCCTCCTCTTACCTGGCCCCAGACCCGTCCCAGTGACAACTGAACAACCCCTGGGCTGGCTCCACACTCCTCCATGAGCCCTCTTCACAAGAGCTGATGTTGGAGCTTCACTGAATCCTCTTATAGTGTGGATTTCACTTGCTGAGCTGTAATAAAATGGATAAACCTAATAATTTCTTTAAATTTTATTATTTGTGTGTTGCGTAAACAGAAGTCCAGTATTTATTTAATAGTTCATCTACTTAATAGTTAATCTCATGGCATTTCTCTGCATCTGGAGGAAAATACCCATGACAATAATCCTGCCTAATAATATCAAACTGATGAGCAAAGAAATAGCACCCACATTCTCAACTGATGCTGTGGCAAAGATCAAGAAATTCTGCAAAACTCAAACTAAAGTAAGTTATAAATTGCACTAATACTGGCTAATGGATAATGAGATTTCATTTAATGTTGGTAATGTGCAATGTAAGTGTTTGCTGTTTCTTAAATAGGATATCTGACCATTTAAGCAAGTCTTTAGCACCAAACATTCATGGCCATGACTATATTAAAAAAAGCCATTTTGTGTATGCTACTGCAGGGTAATGAGAAAGTTCTCAACAATGGGACACGCATTAAAGGAGACATCAATATCTTGTTATTAGGTAAGAGCATGTAGAGTTAATAGTGCATTGATAAGTTATTTTATTATCCCCCCTCCTCATCATACCAGTGTAGTTCTGTTATGCAATATTAGCAAGAAAATAAAAGCCAATGCAGTACAAAGACTCATTTTGCCCTATGCAAGAATGTTTGTTAGTGTCTTAGGATCAATTTATTTTATCCTTGGGCACATTTTTACAATTATTTCTGTTTTGTCCCACACTTCCCTATTTACTTGACATCTGTTCTATGTTTGTAACTAGTGCCGGCATGATGTGCAATTGAGTCTAATCCTGCACTGCTCATCCGGGCGAGACACCCACTGATTCCACGAATGGGCTTCAGTTTATCGCTCAAGTTGATAGAGCTATTCTACTTCTGTCACTTGTAGTCATGGTGGCTGTTCAGTTGTGACTTCATTTCTAAATGCTTTGTTTTCAGTACCCATAATTGAGTAACATTAGCTGTCAACGCTAACCTGCTCCATAACAGCTCCTGGCAGAGGTGTCAGCTTCCTTACATAAATCAAGCTCTTTGTTTCTCTACAGAGTTTCAATCAAATATTTGATAGCTTGCTTTTAAAATAGACTAACCTGAAACAGTAATCCCTTTCAAATCTTTCTGTTTGTCTCTTCTGTCCTCAAGAGAGCAACTTGAAACGCCTTCTCCGCACTGCACCACTGTGGCATTTTAACCACGATAGTACAGGTGGGATCTGCTGTCCAGCAATCCCTTGTCAAAAGCATTTGCTCAGCACCTGAATCGCTTTGCTGTGTCCCCAAATATAGCATACGTGGAGCCACAGAAATTCAAAGCAGTTGTATAATGGCACTCAATGTCATGCTAATGGATCTGCTGGGCTTTACAATCCAAAGGACTGTCTATTAAAACTTCAATAAAGCCAGAAATTGGTCCCTTACTAAAATGCAAAGCTAGCATGGACATAGGCAAGCTTCTTTGAAATTTTGAATGAGATCTTAAATTAAAAATAAAATAATAATAATAATTCTGGGAGGATTCTAAGTCAAGAACTCTAATCAAAGGAAAGTGTATTTTGAGCTTCTGTCTCATTTATTGAAACAGTAGAATTTTCTGAGGATGTCTTTAGTGCCCACCTGTGTCGCAGTATTGTCTAGAGGAGTGTTAGGTTTGTAATAACTGTGTAGTAATATAAAATTTTCCTTAAGAAAACAGATTTGGTTCCCTTATATATGTATTTATCTATTTATATTTTTAACACTTTTTACCTTAGAAATGCCAGCTTCTCTTTCTTTTCTTTTCAGTTTGAGACTTCTTACACACCAATACTGTCTGTAAACCCTTACAACTAGTTAAGCAATTTAGAGCTAATTAGTAGTTTAACATTTCCAAGTTTGCAAGGACTCAGGAGATGGATTGGAAAACTTGGGAAAAAAAACGAACTAAAATTCTATAATCAGAACCCGTTACCTTTGTGAACTTTTAGGCTCAAGCACGTTTCTCTAATGCTTTGTCTTCTTTCAATTTCCTGAACCTGTGCTTTTGGAGATGCTGGTGAAGCATGTCAGGCTCCAGTACCTGGAAGAACTAAAGGTGTTGATTTGATTTGCTCACACTTTTCTCCTGTTAAACTGAAGCTGAATATTACACCTCATGACATTAACATGAAAGCTGTGGTTTTTAATAATGTATGAAATAAAAGGCTGAAGCTTAAGAAAATAAAAAAAGATGTTTCAAGGTATTTTCAAGGTTTAAGCGAATATTTTAAATTTTGAAAGTTTTGATCTTCATTACTTGTAAAGAGGAAAAACTCTAAAAACTTCTCAACATACCTGCAACACTGTCAAAGGTATCTTCCTCTTTTTACAGTGAAGGAGCTTAGAAAACACTGGCTAAAAAGTACTTATTACAGAGATCAAGTGGTAGCATATAAAAGTTGGGTGTAAGTGCCCTTCAGCTACCTGGCAAACTGTGTTTTTTGATACCAGGACCCCAGGCTCCCTTGGATTTAACAAGGTCAGTGTTAGCATCCCCTGAGCCATCATCAGGGACTCCTGGCGCTCATCCTGCCACCACCTTCTTTCAGCTATTGAGATCTCACTGTCAACAGTGGTGAAGCCAACAGCTGTCTGATTTTGGGGGCCCAGAGGAAAGAAGTGTCTCGTCAACAACTGTGGCTGTAGCAGAGCAGCACTGGCAGAGGTCCTGGGTTTGCTCTCACCAAGTGGCCACCTTGTTGAGATGGCTGAACTAAGTGACACCAGTGGGGCAGCAAAACATCAGACCAGCAAACAGGTGCTGATGGGTTGCCTTTTCTCAATCTGATTTGACAGCAACTGACTCTGTACTTTTACTTAAGCCACCTAATAGTCCTGATTTAACTCTTCCCAATAAATGGAGAAACTGAGTTCCCATTTCCCAGGAGTATTTGGCCAATTAATTGTAAAAATACTTTTTAAGTGCTTGAACATTTATCTCATTCAAGTTCATTCCTTCCAGGGCTTAAAAGTACCAGGATTTAAAGACTACCCCTAACACCTGGCTCAGAGGTCTGAACCTACATCCTATAGTCTCTGGATCTGAAAGGTGTGACCATGATGCTCCTTCTGCCCATTCTTTTGCACATCCATGGAGGGGAGTCAGGACTCTGGCTGCTGGAACCCACATTTCCCCTTCCATTAAAGTTTTGTGCTGCACACCTGTGCATTTGCATGGAGTTGCCATTTTGTTAAATAACACTGAAGTTTGATCTTTAATGACAAGGCCTGCTGCAGATGGGAAAAGACCTTTCACAAGGGTAATCCTTCTAAAGCATGGCTCTGAGATGATCCAGACCATTAGGAGTGCATGACTATGTCTTACACAGTGACCCTTGAGAGAGATGTCCGAAAAATACTTTTACTTCACCAGTAGCTACTTAAATTTCAAATACTTTCAGCACCTCTTGTGACAAAGGCCAAAGTGGTGGGGAAGGAGAATTTACTAAACTAAGTAAACTAAGAGAAATCATGCACTCACAGACACTACCCCAGTTATTCAGCACAATTTAATCAATCACATATATGCTAAATAAAATGGCAGTAAAGAAAGGTCAGGAATTGTCTACTGCTCATTAGGCTATTTAGTTTTTTCCAGTGCTTTGAAATCAGTGTACAGAAGGCTTTGGCCCTACATCTGAAAGATGGCAAAGTGCTCTGCTTTCCCCTTTAAGAGGTGATCTTTGTATTGCAAAATATTCCCTAAACCACTTCCACCTTCAGCAGGGGGTTGACAGGAAGGCAGTTGACAGCAGCTGCAACTGCTGATTAAGAAACTGATGCTCAGCCTTGCATTTCCAAAGATATCAAACTTTCCATCTTTTGAGCTCTAAAACCCTCCTGTCGCGCGATGGGCCCCGTGCACTTGGCTCCACGCTGTGCACCCATGTGTGCATCAGCAAGCACCCATGTACCCAAGCTCCTGCACCCCAGCCCATGGGGCTTTTGGGGAACAACGCCTCAAAAAATGATTTTGTTGTCATGTAATCAGAAGTAGGAAAGTGTTTTATAGCTGAAGAATATTTGTGGAATGGGAAAAGAGGTAATTTTAACCCACTGAGTCAGAGTCCTCCAGACCATCGAGATACTGTGGGAAACAAGTGAGAAAGCAAATACACAAGTAAGGCTGACCACAGCCAATCTGAGAATGATCTGACATGCCTGCAAAGTGGTTTGTGCAATACGGGTATAAATCAAGGCAAGTGGAAGCCAAGATAACTTGCTTTTAGGAAAAAAAGTGGCACAACCCGATCCAGGCACTCAGGCATGATTATGGCATAAAGAAAAGCATTTTTATTACTTTCCTAGCACAAAGAGTGGAGTGGCTTGCTCATTTTAACCCTAGGGGTAAAAAAGTATATAAACTTCTATTCCTCCTTTCCTCATATTTCACTTCAGAAATGCCTTAAAGGCTTCTGGGACTGCATATAAAAATGGATGTATCTGTGGCCATTTGTATTTCTCAGAAACTCAAATTTCTTCCAAAGCTCAAGATTCGCTCTTGGAAGGAAGGTGGTTGCCAGCCAGTACTCTACAGGTCCTTCATACACAGGGTGTAGCCAGCAGGGAGGTATCATGTCAACCACATTGCTAATGCAGTCGCTCCCACTGTGTGACCTCGTGGGGACCTGGCCAGGAAAGCCAGCAGAGTGCTGGGATGGGCCCCTCTTTTCCTGGCAAGGGGGATTGGGTGCAGGATGGAGACTTCCCTCCCAAAGGAGGAGGATAAATGTTTATATCTGGTCTTCAGTGAAGACTATGTGAAACAGAGTTGGTCTCCACCAGTTTCTCCAGCAAATCCTCCAAGGCAAGAACCACTTATTTACTGCTCCTGGCTGTAGCCTGTGCAGGGACAAGCTCTCCATGGGGACACAGCAGAAATAGCACCAAGAGGTACCACCCCTGGCTTTGTCCCTGGCATACCCTCCCCCATGGAAGGGGTTGCGTTTCCAAGTTTTAATTCGCTCTTCCAACTCCCAGTGGCGAATTCTGTTCCGTGTGACGCTTGTGCCAGTGCAGCCTCTGCATCACCCTGGCTGCTGGTTCCCCAGACCTTCTCCCGAGGGACAGAGCTGCCCAAAGAGGCTCTGCCGCCCTCTGACTGGGGCAGCTGGAGACCTCACAGTGTTTGTAAGTGTGAGCGTTGCTAGAAGGTAATGGAAATAGGTTTGAAAAGAACACATGTAGTGGCAATTGGTCTTGCTGTGAGCTGTCAACTTGTGAAAAGCAGAGCAAATGGGTGGGCTGCTGAGTAGGAGGGATCTGCTTGGGAGACACAGCCTGTAGACTACCATGAAGTGGCCAATAGTAGGTATTTGCTATTTCAATTTATTTTTTTTTTTCCTTAGAGGCTTTTTTCCTTTAAGGAAATTCATACTGTCTTAACCCAGCAGATTATCTTTTTCCATTCCTCTTAATCACACATGCTGAGACTTAAGCATGGTCATTATTCTTTTGGCCAAGGCAAACCTTTAATTTTCTTTTCCTCTCCTTAGCTCCAGCTTACCCTGATAAATCTTTTCTGGTGATGAAGGCATGACAGTAGCATCCAGAATGAAACCTGAGTTCTAAGGAGCAACAGAGGCTCCTACCACAGTTAATAAACAAATTTTATTAAACAACTTAATAACTACCAAACTTAATAAACTAATAGCTTACTTAACAAGCTAAACTGGAGTTGCAATGTTATTTTTATGTAATTTATAATGCTCTGTTCTGATCAAGCAAATATCATTTACATGAGTGAAAGTTGCCTCCAAGCCCAAGTGTTCACAACATGATGAGAAGAATAAAAAAAAAGCAATCAGAGATCAAGAGGGAGATGTGCTCTTGGCATAATTTGATCTGGCATGATTTGATCTGGCTTTTTGTAGCATAAACTTCATGGGTCCAGATGTGTTAAAATGAAAATATCAAGGGTAAATGCACATACACAGCAGAAGAAGGTGGCTAATTCTAGTTATATGTTAGTAACTGCTAAGCAGAAAAGCTATCATTAAGAAATTAATCAAAGAGTTCCATCACATTGTTCAGAGATAAGATTCAAATCTGAAAAAGAGCACACAATTATTCTTTCCCATGAATATTGCATTGGAAGAGCGACCATGTTTATGCATTGTAGGATTAAGCATTGCAGCCTTGGGAAACAATGAGATTTGATTTTGTTCTTTTAAGTTCCAGACATTCCAGTTAAGCTTCTTTGATGCTACTTGGTTTTCACAGTAGCTGAAGTCAAAGGCAGAGATCTAGCATGGACTGATTCATCTGAAGTGGAAGGAGTTTAGCAATTTGTGAGCAAAAGAAATGGGTACTTCAATGTAAACCTGTCTGCAATCTCTATGATATGAGTTAGAATGTACCTGGTGTAAGTAGCAATCAGTATGAATTGTTGTGGTCATTGTTTTTTCTCAGTTCATTCTGTTGATGCTCAAAAAGGGGACAGACAAGAGCAGCCACAGGGAATCTGTCTGCTGCAAAAAAATTCATGATCTTCTTGCACAAAACAAATTATTATAACTCAACTTTAGACCTATCTTTTTTAATAAACTAGAATACATGTAGTTGAAAGAAATGGGAAAATGAGATCACCATATACTTAATTTCTTCATAATTTCATAACACAAAGTACAGATATTTTGCCATTACTGCATCAAGCACTACAAAAGTCTCTAAGCAATAATTCTAGATTTGAAAAACAGCAATTGACTGTCCAGAAAAGGCAGTTTAATTAATCTTCTCTTTTTGAGACATGACTATCTGTACTACCAGCACTTGAGAATGCAGTCATAGTAGACAGGAGAATTATGATCCTATTGATGAGAATCAAAGGTAGTTTACTGGTGGCATCTGTGTCTTAGCAAAAGACACTGAGATGAAACAGGAGAGCTGGTGTCTAGGATGAGTCCCTTGTTGCATTTAGACAATGCAGTACCAGGTAGTGCCAGTCTACAATGTTAGACTACAGACACTACGACTCAGGTATTTGCCACTAGTGCAAAAGCTAGACTGAGCCAGCTGGGCTGTGTGATGCAAATAGCAGTGAAATTGGTCTAGTTTTCCTATATCAGGAATATGAGGCTGTGCATACTGTTCGCATAGATAGTAGGTGGCATGCTTAAAAAATTTTCTGCAATGCTGAGATTCTTGAAGAAAGACCAAGAGGTAACTAGAACAATAGCCCACTTTTTTTTTTTTTTTTGTGATTAGTATTCCAGACCTGAACCACTGACTTAAATATTGGGATTATTTTATTTTATTTTTAAGCCCATTCTGTGACACCTGACAGACTCAGCAGTGGGGAATGAGTCATGCACACAGCTCTAAATACAATGTGCACATACTCTGCTGGGTCCAGCTGTACAGCTGCTCCAGAACCCAGAAAAGGAGGAGCAGAGAAGACAACATTCACTTAGGCCTGGGTCTTTACTACGGGTGCAGAGACCTGTACTTGAATGAGGAACAGGAGCAGGGCAGGCAACCCATGGGGTCAATATCCACAGCTTGTCCTGTATACCTAGTGGGAACCCAATATAGTCCTGATGTGTAGAGCGTGGAATGTGCATCCTGAGCAGGGATCCAAGGCAGAGTAAATCCTTTTTGCAAATTTTAACCTGAACCACTGCAGTGTGAGAAGGACAGGAAAGATAATTGGAATGTTATAGATTTAACACTGGTGGGGTTTAGTATCATATTAGTATTTCAGTGATTTCACAGAGACATCTTTACATCACAGACTTTTAGTAAAACTTTCTGTGAATGAAACTGCTGCAGGAAAGCAAACATGCAGGCTGCAAGCCCATGCATGGCTCTTGGACCAGCCAATGCAGTATCTGATCTGTGATCAATATCCATATCATCCTTAAATGTGTCTAATGTATGTCTCCAAAATTAAGCTGTTTCATTATAAATAATAGACATAGTCCTAACAACTATGTAGGAAAACTCTTGGTAAAGCAGGGAAGTCATCTCCAGGGAAAGCAGGGCTTGGGCTGGTGAGTCTTTGCTGCTGTTTTTACAAGAGGTGACCATTACTGAGGCATTGCAACCTTTAATCTGTTAAATTACAAACCCAAGTAAAACATCTGCTTCTAAAGAAGAAAACTCCAGTTGAAATGCTTCATTTCCTATACCACATATGCACTTGAAACCTCTCACCTCCTTTCTTCTCAGAAAAATACCACCATCACATAAGTAATTTGTGCTACAGCTTTTTAAGTAAAATGTATTTGTTCAGGAACTTGAGCATGTGGTATATCTTCTGTGATAAACAATAGTATTGAATATGATGCTGGACTTCCTGGGTAATTTTTCTGCATTGTAAATTTAAAAAAAATTATTTTCCTTCCAAGTATTTTTAGGTCGGTTAACAACATTAATAAAATCTCAGTCTCTTTTGGCTGTATGGAATCTACACATCTCAGAAAAGTGAGTCATTCATGCTGACTGGGAGATTCAGTTTTAAGTTGTGCTCTTCACTGATTTCTGTTTGAAATGAATAAACAGGAGCTTAAGGGCTTTTTCCCATGGAAGTTTAACATTTCAGGATATACCCTACGGAATTTGTATCTTGCTCAATATATTGAAATTGTACTGTAATATTGCACTGTGCATTAAGCTCTCTTCTGAAGAAAGCACAGGTAAGTATTTATGCCATCTCATGTAACCTGGATTTCAAAAATATAAACGATCTCTGTGGTCACGAATCTGGTAGTTCACATTTGAAATTGTGAAATGTTCACTGTTTATAATGTTAGGGATTTTATTCAGGGTTGAATTTATGAACAGGGTTGAATTTATTCGTGTCTTCTTAACTCCATGTAAATCTATGTGCATATCTTAGTTGAAGGCACATTTGGAGGATTATTTGCATGAAATCTGCTGATGAAGATGTGTGGAAATAGGAAAGTTATTTTAAGACATCTATAGTAGGGTATTTTCCTCTCTAGGATGCTTGTTAGCTCTGACAAATCTTTGTTAATTTTGACTGGCTGTTTTCATGAATCTTTGGATTCCAACAAAAGCTAATAAAACCAGCTATGAATGCTTTAAATATAACTACATTTCAGAGAATATCAGAGGACTACATATGTGATGTTGATACAGAAGTATACATATTTGTTGCTTTGTGCCGTGCAGTAACATTCAGAGAAGACTTGCTCTCTCATCAAATTTCCACATATTTGAACTGTTCTTGCCCAGAGTTAAGGTAAATTGCATGACAAATGTTAAAATCACCAACACCCGTCCCAGGGAATCAAAGTAGCTGCTGACCTTTAAATGTGAACACATTCACATACCAGTCTACCAACCATTTGGTGTGATCTGACATTTCTATTACTGGCACTCCTGTCTCTCACAGCCCCCCTCCAAAACACCGCAAATGTGATGATTTGTGCCCATGGTGACTGCCATTTTTCTCTGCAAAGTGTCCTCAGTGCTTCCTCTGGCCCTTTTACTTCCATGACTACTTTTTTCTCTAAATCCCACTGAATCATAGGACTATTTGTCAGGGTTGTTAAGGGAGGCCCCAAATCCCTCAGAGCTGGGATCCTGTCTCCCCAGCCAACAGGGTCAGCCTGAACCGGTCCCAGGTGATCTCTGAATCCTAATCCCAAGGATGCAGCTGCTGCTCCTCTTTCTGCTTGCAGGTCTGGTCCGTAGCAAGGTTGAATGTGTATCCATGAGACACACTGACATACACAGAGGGACCCCTGAAGTGACTGGCTGTACAGACTCCTGCACACGCACAGAGCACAGCCCATCTATAATGTTACCCAAACTCACACAAAGGCAGGCAGCCTCCTCCTCCCTTCCAGTCAGTTGGAATGAAGGTTCTCTGGTGAAAACGTGTCCTCATTCTCCACATCCATAAACACACCTGCACTCACAGTCCCCTTGAATGTTAGCATGGCCTCTAAACCTTAATACCCATGCCTGGGGGCCCTTTCAATGTGGTGCTTGCCAGTGAAACAGATGCATACACTCACACACTCTCGTGAATATTAGCACAGGCTCTCAGCCTGTCTAATACCCATGCCTGCACCCTGGGCTCCTCTACCCTAATCACTGGCTCAGACCAGATGTGGAAATGTTTCCTCCAACTCACCAGCTACTCCAGGTTGAAATTTGCTAGTGAATCCTGCATACACACAGAGGATTAAATTCACCAAAGAAATATTAACACTTTCCAGTTGCCAGTACTTAGACCTCTTACACACCCACTTCACATGATGTGATCCTCCCAGTTGCTGCCACTCACACCTACAGCCCTGGTGCCCATGACCTCCTCTCCAGTTGCTGACACCTGAACCTTTCAAGGCACATACAAAACACACACACACCAGTCCCTCCAGTTTCTGGTCTTCAGACCTACGTGCCCTATGGTCCACAGTTCCTCCATTTACTGGCACAGACTCTTGTATGCCAGTCCCTCCATGTGCTAGTACCTAGATCCATGACCCCTAAGACCTGTGGTCTCCTCAGGTCGTTGGCACAAAGATCTCTTTTGAAGGCTAGTCACTGCAGTTGCTGGCCACATTTTCCCCCACTCTTCTTTGTATCCTTTGGTCCTTCCCCTAAACATTCCATAGTCATTTTTACATAAGTCCACAAGCCTTTCCTGATAGCTCCCACGCAGCCCCAACTTTCCCATAATACTCATGTTAATCGTGTTTCCCCCTTCCTATCAGTTAATAATCGTTGTTCAGGTTGACATTCTTGAGGGTTCTGCCTGAGTAGTTCCTTTAATGGACCATCAGTCAGGGCCTGAAGCATTCTGGATCCTCATTATTGTCTCTACTGTGACTTCCTCATTAGTGTTTGTGTGTCTGTGAGGTTCATTTATCACTTTCCTCATTACTTGTTATTTCTTTTATAGTGAGTAGATCACAACCAAATAACTTAATGAACCAGATGCTTCCACACTCCAAACACTCTCACACTAGTGACTGACAGCTGTAGCAGGACTCAGAAGTGCAGGGTACCCTGTGAATACAGAGTCCAGCTCCCCTTTATTACAAACATCTGTATAATGAGAATACAGCAAAGCTGGACTTTGCTGTATTGATTCAAAGTCCGAGTGCAGTTTTACATGTTTCCTTCATGTTCAGGTAGACTTGAAGGATGGGGCAGGCATGTCACACAACATGTTTCCATTTTTCTCCATTGCATGATGATACACAACACTGTCAGACACTTCACTGACTTTAGGACAGTATTTTATCCAGATGATGAATTACTTTCCAGACTTTACAAACCTTTATCATGATGGTTAAGATAAAAGGAGCAGAAAGAATGATGACGTAGTTGTGGTTTTGCAGTGATGTTCATCTTATGTCTTTGATGCTTGTTTGCGTTATCTTCATAAGGATGTTGTAGTCTAAGTGGGGAAAGAAAAAAACAAAACCACATCTTAGAAGCCTTTTGGGAAGGGAAATATGTGTATAATGTAAGAGTGTTACTTGCAAAGAAACCAAAACTATTTATTGGAAGGGCATAAAGTAACAGTGTCAAGTATCTGACATTGCACAGAGGTACTGCAACTCAATGGGATATCACACAAACAGTATTAGTGCAAAATTAAAAATGGAACTCTGCTGTCTGGAAGGCCATTCCTCTTCAATTTCCTTACAAAATTTCTCCTATGCCCTATAAGTCCCTCTAAGCTGTGTCACTCTTGCTATTTATAAGATAAGTCTCTGTGTAAACTAAGAGTCCATGTGTCTCGGACTGTATAAAATTTCCTATGAAAATATGCCCAAATATTGCTGCTATGCACTACATGGCATTTCTGATCCTGTCATTCAGATAGTTTTAACCTGCTGTCCTCTATTACCCATCCCTAAGTCATGATTTCCATGCCTACTTTGTTTCTTGCATAAAAAATGGCCTTTGAATAGGGTAAACATTTTTAGATTCGCTTTTTGTTTTGAAATTTTGGGCTGGATTTTTTAGCACCATATCTAGGTGTTTTAAGAGGAGCTCTTTAGTACAAAAAGCAGTAACAGATGAAATACAGTCTGCCAAGCAGAAAATATGGTTTAATTACAAACTGAAAATAAGCCCCTTTACACTTTCCCACTCAATGTAGGCTGCCATTGAGGCAGTATTTGGGGTGCTGGGAGGAGAACAGGTTTTGAATTAAGGAGTTTTTTGGTGTAAATTAGTAACACTTAATGGAGTTTTTTAATTCCTAAGCTGGAGTCTTTAGATTTCAAAAATGTGACATTTTCCCATTTACTTCTTACTGAATTTAACTATTTACTTTTTAGTGAATACAGACATACATATGTGTGTGTGTGTATTTGTTGAAAGAGGCAAAATACTTACTACTTCTTGCGTCAAGCTCTCCCTATTTTCCTTTCCTTGCCTGTACTTCTTTTTAAGGCACAGTGCAGTTGTGATAGTGACAATAAGCATTACAACAAATACAGTTACGGTTGAAGAAACAGCTATTACAGTATTTTCTTGAGTTGAGCCTTTCCTTTCACACTTTTGTCCCATGTACCACCAGTCATCACCTGCTGGACATCTAGAAAGCAAAAGAACAAACATGTGCTATCACCTAAATATTAAAGGTATGAAAAGATCTACTTCAGAAAAATGGCATCTCCAAGGCAGTTTCTATATCCCAAAGCATAATGAAGCTATCTTAAAATGGACTTCTTATTTTAAAGTTGCCTTGAGTCCTTACACATCTGAATGCACTTCTTTCGGCTTCCCGCTGTTTCCATAGGTCATGCCTTCAGAGAGAGCCTTTGCCAGAAAACCTAAGCACCTTCCTGATCCTCTTGATCTATATAGATGCTACTACTGAATGGTAGTACTCTCAAGGCTTCTCTGACCAGACAGCAGGTGAGCCAAAACTTAGCTGCAGGAACACCTCCATACAATGACTGAGCTAGCCAAAGGTGTTCCCACCACATTCCCCTTTCCCTGCTCAGTGCCTCTCCACTAGATGTGGCACATTCTGATCAGACCTTCTTATTGCCACAAAAGGCTTTTTTTCAAATTTAAAGAACATATATGAGCTGTCTCTGCCCTCTCCCAAGAAGTAAGAAAATAAATCAACATCCTACAAGTCATCTGGTTTTAGGACTGAAAACAAACTTCAGGCTTTGATTCCAACACTTTATCCAGCATTGCAATCAGCTCTGAAACATTTTATAGTGAGCATGTGAGGGTCCAAACGATTTAACTGAAAAAAAACCATATATGTGCAGTACTACTGAGTGCACATCTGCCCCTATCTTTCTAACCTTGGTTATTCCTTACATATTAATTTTCTAGTTCATGTCTAAGCCATTTATTCAGAACCACCCTCAACCCTGGAAATTAGACCATTTACAATACACTGCAATGATACTGGTTGCTGGGGGGACTTCAGGTGATCCACCTTGAACAGACTTCTGTATCACATTCCCACTCATTTCCCAGCAGAAAATCAGAGTGGAAACTGACTGCTAGTCACACATTTCTGTAGGATGAAAAGCAGGTCACAAAGGCACTAAAGCTTTCAGAGATGTCAGAAAATAAACGTTCTCTTTCCATGATTCTGAAATCAGGAACAACATCCAGTATATTTTTTTTGTCTTCTTGGAACAGCTTCTTGACATTTACTCATATTTGTGACCTGCTTCTGATGAGTTGCTCAAGAATCCCTTTTTAAAATGTTTCTAAATGGGAAGATATAACACTTAATGAGCCTTGTGGCTCTTGGCCTTTAGATGTTTGCCTCACAGCCCTCCCTGAGTCTACCTGCCCTGGCACAGCATCACAATAGGTCACTGTCTTCAGGCTTAGAGCTTGTTTGAGAGCTGGAACAATGCTAATCAGGCAGGTGGGTTACCTGAATGCATCCACAGAGAATTTAATAAAAGTTGATATTAATCGTCTTGCAGGACAATCTTTTAGTCCTCAGCCTTCATTGCTGGTTTCAAAGGCAAGCAACTACACTTTTGTAATTTATGGTCATAATTTGCACTGTGCAGTGTTTCTGAATAAAATTCAAAAATAATGTCTATGCTGCTTTCTACCCGATAAGTATTAAAAATCTTTTCTACTGCATTTATTTAACTCTTCTACATTTTACTATAGGGACTTCTAAGGACTTGGACTAATACATTCCTGAAAATAATAAGCACATTTAAAATATAATTTACAGAAAAAACAATCAGAATACTTCAAAATGTTCAAATGCTGAGGTTAGGGGCTTTGTTGACCAACTTGGTCAACAGTCTCACAGGAGCAGCTGGAAATATTTGCCTTAATCGGCTACAGTCTGTCTTTCACTAGGAACAAAGATTTATATTAGTGGAAAAAGAATTGTATTTGAGAGTGAATAAAGGCAGTTACCGGCACACCGGTGCTCTGTCTACCATGACACAGACACCACCGTTTTCACAAGGGTTGTCTGCACAGAAAGATGGGCCCTCTGTCCCTTCCGGCCGGGTGACAAGTCCCGGTGTGGTCGTGGGCTCAGTGCCGACATCGGGCTTGGTGGTGGCAGTGGGGTTGGTGGCAGGTTCGATGGTGCTGGCACCTGTTGTACTCACAACAGTGGGTGAAACAGTCGGCTCGGTTGACAGCAGATGTGATATATCTGCATGATAAACCCAAAAGAAATGAGGTCTTTACTTCATGTTATTTTTCTTCTTATTCCAATGATAGTTTCTAATAATAAAGAGCAATGAGCCTGTCGACAGATATAATGGATAAACAGTCGTTTTTACCTTTCAGGAGCATGATCTACTTTGGAAATGTTCTTTAGAATTTTTTCAGAAGCAGATAATTTTATTCAAATTACTCTATTCAAAATAATTTGCAGAAGATGAGCGTTGTTTTATACACCTTCACATGAAATAAAGGAATGACACTATGCATGCACCTATCCACAAATTTGTTCAAACATATGATCTGGCTTTAGATACAGGCATAATTCAAAAACTGCTCATGTGCAAAGTACATCATGTGTATTTATATCTACAGCATTAGTGACTTAGTAAGCATGTGACGCTGTTTATTGCATTGTAAAGAGTATCAGCTATGTTTGCATACCTTCCATGGTTAAAAGAATATAGATGCCATCTTCTTTAATAAAGTTGTGGCTTCTAAGTCTTTCATGAGTTAAAAATGTCCCTGTTCCAAGTCCTGGACCTCTCATGAAGACAGTTCCATTGGGAAAAGTGTCTTGGGATCCCACTTTATCTGGCCTATCCCAAAAATAATTTGATGAGGAATCTGGAAAAAAAAGGAAAAAAAGAAAAAGAAAAAGAATGTGAACATGAAATCATTCTGAATTAGTCTCTCAGTAGAAATCACAATTGCCTGAGATTCCACAATGATGAGATGCACAAGACAATGGAGATTTTCAATGGTTTGTTTTAGCCTGATGTACTGAGAAAAGAATGTGTGGGAGATGAGGATATTTGAGAGCTGGTTGAAAACCTGTTGTATTTTATTTTTAGTTCTTTAAAGTGTAGTGGGCAAGAAGATAAGTAGCACATGAATCATCTGTTACATGAGTTAATGCAGTGCTTCTGAAAAAAGAGGATCTCTTGCAGTAGGTGTAGGGCCCAGGGTACTTGAACAACCTAAATGATCAGGGATCACTGATGCCCACTTCATCAAACTCTGTTCTAAATCTCAAAGCTGAGCTTGATTGTCTATGAAAGTATCTGACACAGGGAGAAGAAACCATCTGCTCCAACACCTCTGTGGTCAGAGAAAGGGTACATGTTACAGGGCTTCTCTTGGGAATCTGGAACTATTTGCAATATGTGAATAAACAAGGGAAAAGGAGTAGAGTGCAAACAGACTGCATGTCCACAGGGTCAAGGAAGGAAAAACGGCTAAGTACTGTGGTCATAGCAGCAGAAAGCACAGGGAAAATGTCAAACATCTGTGGAGGACCTGGTGTGGTACATCTTTCATTTACAGGATGGACATTTATTCTTTCTAGATTACCACCTTTGTTTCCACGTAGAGCCAGTGTCATAGAAAAATGAACGTAAAGCATACCATTTTAAAAATAATACTGTGAATTAGACAATTTTTGTGCCTGTCTTCCTTCCTTCTATAATGTTACGGTCTGAAAGCCCAGGAAAATAATTCAGTGGTGGAGGTGGTTTCTTTTGCCAAAAGCCTTTTATCAATGAAGAGAGTAATTTTGGCTTAAATCCAATCCTTATCCAATAATGAATATTGGATGATTGGGTGTTTTCTTTGATATCTCTCTCTATAGAGATTCCTACCATTTCTCAGAGTTATATTTTACCTCAACTACCTCCTTTCCAAGTTATTGTGGACAATTGCCCCTTATCTTCTCACACCTTGAACAAGTAGAGATTATGTAACATGAATCAGTACTTTGTCCATCTGGAGATTTGCGCTGACACCACTGTACCTTTGACAGGGAGGGCGGGAATTTGTTTAATAGCTGCACTTTTATCTGGTATGAACTGCGTGTATTGTTAATTCAGTATTTTTCTTTTCAAGCCTTCTGGAAAACTTCCATTCTCATTAAAACAGATATAAATGTCCTCAGAGTATATGAAAGAAACTTTAGGAATAGATCGTCCACCTGTTTCTTTTGCAAATCAACTTTGAAATCCAGGGTCCCAGTTTAACTGGCTTGTAGGATTAATTTTTTCTTGTCTGTGGATCAATTACATTCTTGCTGCAAACAAATGAAACATTCCAGAAGCTAAAAAAACTGCACTAATTTACACAAAGAGAAGATGTGACTCCTTGTCTTTTGGTTGTGTTTTACATGTATTGGGTGGCATGTCTGATTTTAACTAACCTGATAATTTCAGGGGGTCTGTTGTTATACTCCTTTGGTTTGACATCCGTTGGCGAATATCAGGATGCTGGTCAAGCAGAATCATGGTACCTTGTTGCCATGCACAGGGCCATTGCAAATGTTCATCATTTGCTCCAGAAATCAAGGACAAGTATATTCCTAAATTAAATGGGTTATCAGTGGTACCATTTATATACAACCGGACCTGAAAAGCGTATCCTTTACTAGAGTAAAAAGGTGGACTGTATATGCTTCCTGCTGGCCCTGCTGGACTTGTGTTGAGGAGATATGTGAAATTTCTGATATGCCAGACATGGTGGGGACACTGAGTTTCTGACAAGTTGATGTCGTCAATAGAGAGGCCTCCATTTGATAAGCCACTTCCTCTCACACCTTGGAACACAACCCGAAATTTACTCGTGACATTCAAAGAAACATGATGGAGCTGCCAGTAAGTCTCAGGTGAGCCTGAAAAACAAGGGTAGAGGTTTCTGAGTCAGCAGTACAGTTAGACACTTCTAGGGTCTATGGACCCTATACCAGCACTGTGTAAGAATTTGTCTGTTCCACTGGCACTGATGTGATGGAATATTTCTTCTGTAGATGTTACTTTTTCAGTACAAGATCATATTTTCCCAATACAATTTGCATACCAGAACTTCGAGTGAAAACATTGTTGATGGGGTTTAAAACTGCCTTTTCTTTTAATTTTTTTAAAGAAAATTGCATTAAATTAGTCCAGATGTTGTGATAATGAAATGCACAAAAATGGCTGTCACCTGTATTATTAAAATGAAAACATTCAGAACAAGTTACATTCAAGTAACTGAACAACAACATGCCTCAACAAAAAATGCTCCAGAGGATTCTGGGAGCCTAGAACTACAATAATGGTTTGTTCATTTGTTTTTGTATATTTAAATGGGTTGTTGGAAGCTTGCCTATGCAGAAGCACTATTCACCCATCGAATGATTAATAGCACTAAGTTCAAATTAAAGCTACTTCATGTGATAAAACCTCACTGCAAGTCTGATGCTGCATCCAAAAGGGTCTGCACTAGCAAATTCCACTTGACAACAAGAGCAGCATACAGAAAAGCAAAGACCATTGCACAGGGGCCTTGTGAGGCCAAGGAAAGTAGAACATCCTTTGTTAAAAGTATGTGCAGCAAAACAGTTTCTTTGGCTGTCTGGTTTATGACCATCTGCACAGATGCCCAGACTTCCAGCTGCATTTATGGAATAAACAGTGCCAGTCCCAGGTACAGAACTCATGCATCAGTCCCCTAACAATCCTAAACACAACACAATGGATCTCAGATATGGGTCTTAATTTCTTGACATTTTTCATTATCATAATAATTAGGAGGAAACAAGAAAAAAAGCACCCCACTGTTTTCCATGAAATTGCCTTCTGCATAAACTAAAGGTTTGCTGAACTGCATGGATTATATGCAAGACTGGGGTTTCTGACTCATGTTCAATGAGCAGATCAGCTACTGTTCTCCAAAACATCCCACTCGCACAGCCTCCCATGCTCCTGGATGAAGGCAGCCACAGCTGCCACAGGCCAGCAGGAAAGGCTCAGGGCTTGTCCCTCAACCCCTCAAGGGTGGTTGTTCAGCGCAAACCCATGAGCAGCTCAGCCAGGGTCAGACCGTGGCTGGAAGGAGCTATAGTGTCACTGTTTCTTCCAGGTTGTTGACAGCATTGGTGAGGGTAACTTCTCACATGACAAAAGTGAAACAACTTGAGGAGAAAATGGTCTTAAACCACCCCTGAAAGTTTTGCCAGAGATTATCAAAATAGGGTGCCTGTTTGGACACATATATGAGATCAGAGACTTAAAAGTAAACTATGGACTTGAGGAAACAGAACTTGGAGATGGGACCTAATATACATGAAAGAGTATTTGTGAGGAATGCTGAAGATGAAAAAAATTAATCTTGGCTTCAAGAACAGTGTTTGAAAGAGTTTGGAGGGCTCAGACTGATCTGCAACCTACATCTACATCAGCAGCCCTGACACTTTTATCAAGGATGCCTGATAGCACAGAGGGATGAAACCATGGGGGTGAAGAAAAGAGTGGTTAAAAGGAAAGAAAAACAGGCACCAGCAGCATTTGAACCTAAAGGGACAAAAAGAGACTGAAGAGAGGACTTGATACCTATTTAGTAAAAGAACTTGCTCAGACCCTTATGTAACCAAAAGACTGAACTCAGTGTAGCTAAAATGGAGACCTAGTAATAGTTAAATATTTGAGAAAATAATTTAATCATAAGGCAATGTTGGCAATTCTAGCTTAAAGAGCTCTTGTCCATTAACCAACCTCAACTGCTCATTCTGCAGACCATAGGCTCCTAAAACCACAAGAATTTAATTTTCTTTAAATTACAACTCAAATCATTACCTGCTGTCCATATATTTCAGTTCAGTAATTTCAAACCTTGTTTAAAAATAATTTAAATTTTATTTATCTTTTTTAAACTTGTATATTAGACATTCCAGGGCACTTATGGTTTCCTTTTCTTTATTATTACTTTCTTATTAATTGGAACTTATTCTAATAGTCCATCTGTTGCTTCTGATACCAGCAGTTCTAAAACAGTTAAAATGACTGCTCATGGAATTTTAGCTGTTTTGGTGAGAAAGCTACCTTGATAATGCAAGAGTTTGAAATTTGTGGTAATTTATTATATGATAGGGAAATGGCTGACTGAGGATCCATCAGGTATAATTTCACCAGCAAGAAATCAATTACATAGAAAAGAAGCCAAAGAACAACACTAGGAAATGAGTGACTTTGCTACGTTATTTTTCCCCAGTACTTTAAAAAATATTGATTATAGATGACAAAAAAAAAGGCAACTTTATCCATACCTTTTATCTCTTCAATGAACCTCAAAGTGCCATTCGGATGGGCTGAAGTGTACTCCCGGACCAAGACATACAGCCGGTCGCTTACTTGACCACTGTTATATAAGTAGAATTGTAAGCACTGAAAGCCCCTTTTAGGATAAAAAATTCGACTCTCCAGGAGAGCTGTGTTTCCCACTGCTCCGGTGCTGGTGTCAAAATGCATGAAGTAGCCAGAATCTGCCAAAAGTCAATGAGAAATGAAGGGTAAAGCTGAGAGAAACGCAAATTTTCCTGGCACACTGGTTTTCCTAACACTGTATTATAATAACGCAAGCAGACTTGCTCAGGTCAGGATTAGGTAGATCATGTACAAATCCTTTGACTGGGGACTATCACCTGTTCACATTCTCCAAAGGCACAGCCATTCTCCTTGCAACTTTTTCCTCATTTGGCTGTCTCTAGCAATTTGTACTCAAAAGCATGGGTTTTTACTCTTTACCCAATGGTAGTAATTCATAGTTGACTCTCTGGAGGACTGGCTTAAGCTCCTGAACTCATAAAGCTTTCTGACAAATTCAGATACAACTGGATATATTGTCAATTAATTCTTCATCTCAGCTCTGATAATATCCGTCATTTCAAAATCCTAATCCTATCCAAGGACCTATTGATCAATTAATCAGAAAAGCAGAAGTCTTTCTGGTGTGCCTGTACCACAGGTTAGAACTCTTATATAGTTCTCATGTCAGGATGTGACACTAAGATTAAAACACAGATAAAAAGAGATAAGGACATTCAACTTTCTCAAATAAGCAGGAAATCAAACATATCACATGATGTCCCTAAGTATGTAGGTTTTATGTTGCTTAGTTAAAAAACAAACCACAGTTTGTCAAAAAAAATAAACAGATAACAAGGCGAAGCTCGAAGAGAACTCACATGGCTCTGCAGAAAATGCTTCCCAGAAAGATAAGAAGGTTTTTTTCATACCTTTGCATTCTCCCATATTAGTGTGATCAGTACTTGGCCCAGCAGGAACCTGAGACAAACGCTGCCAGTCACTGTTATCATCTGAACTTTGAATCATGCCACATATATTTTCAAGTTCAAAACTGCATGTGTCCATGAAACTTAGGGAGGAGGCTATGTCATTTATAATAAAAAAAAAAAAAGTTGTGAGTCTCTATTACACAGCACACATTTTAATTCTGAAGGTCCAAAGACATGAGCAGAGGAAAATTAGATAATCAGAAGCTTCAAATACTATCAACATTCATATGCATAATGTTCAGGAACTCAAAACATTTGGCAATTAACACTAACATTCATAAAATGTCATCAGGACCACCCTGGGCACTTAGCAAGCACAGGGGGGCATCTGCTAAGTAACATATCACATCTTTCATTTATAAAAGGAACACTAATACCAATCAAACCCATACATCCTCATATTACAGCAAAAAGGTCCTGAGACATCCCATTCATTCCTCTGTTTTCTTTGGGCCAGACCACACATGGCCACAGGTTTTGATAAAAGCTCCCTGCTCTACCAGCTGGAATGCTTATTTTGAAATTTAGAAGAGCAGAAGTTATTTCACTGGAATAAGTAAACCTTGATTTTCAAAATGCTGAATTGAAAGAAAACCCTAAACATTTGGCAAAAGCACATTTGGGACCATTGGATATCTCATGTCATACAAATTTTATGTCTTTCAGACAAGTGAAAAATTAAACTTAGGAAGGCTGTGCAGCTGAATATGAAAGACGGAATACCATATGAAATGTTTTCTCTGTCTAAAGAAAACTCTGGATAGGTGAGAGAAGGCACAGTCCAGGTTTATCCCTGTTCTAAGTTTTGTTTCCCATTGCACCATGTCTGAGCATTGTGTAACGCCAGCCATGACTTGAAAACAACTGAGTTAATAAAATGTTTTTAAACTATACATAAAATACTGTGGCTTAAAGGTTTAAAGGTTTCATTGCATCACAAAAAGACCTTGAGTATCACAAAACTCAACCTCAATAACACGCTAAATGCTTCACTTAAGCAGTAGCTTAGGGAAGCATTTAAGTATGAACTCCTGCCAATTCAGTTTTACTGTTGACATATTTTGGGCTGTCTTCATAAAAAGCTAACCACCCTCTAGAGGATGCAAGGCTATCAGAAGTGTTGTATGACTGATATTTTTTAAGATACACTATTGGTACGATGTAAAAACCAAGAAAAGGTATTTACAGCAAATGTTATTTTGACTGCTAGAGAAAGAAGGTAAGGAAAAATGAATAATTGTTATGTGAAAGAACTCTTTGAAATCAAAATACAAAATTGATTTTCCCCAAACAGGAAAGAATAAGGCTAACAACCTTAATTAGAAAGTGCTGGCTGGCATGGAGCAATGACCTGAACAAAAGAAAAGAGAAAAGCAAGGCCCAATGGTTTACGATGTATTTCTTAGATTCATTCCTGAAATAGGGGAAATAGGAATTGCTTGAGGCAGGTTTTGAATTCCACCTGCACCAAAGCCAAATACTTTCTTGGTACGTAGTGGAAGACTGGATTTCAAAGAAAATACATGGGGGATGAGTGCCGAGTCCTAACTTCTGTGTGTGAGGGAAACCTCATGGTCAGTTCTGTTAAGTAGTATGCCAGAAGGGGAAAGCAGACTATACTGTTACCATAAGGCCTGGAAGACAGTCTTGAAGTAGAGAGAAAAACAGCACTGAACCATCAATCAGGATTTCTTGTGCTGAGAGCTGGGTCTTTTTCAATTTAAGAAAAAAAATTAATTTTTAATGCATTTTCCTAAAGACACAGGCCTATAGCAGAAATTTAGATTAAATTCTTCTTTAAATCACGTTCAGCAACCAACAAAATCTTTTGGTTCCTCTGGGAGGAATCTGGCATCCAAACCATATGTGACTTTCTCAGTCTTCCCTCTAAGCTGGAAGGATCGGTCCAGCAGCTGGGCAGCTGAGGGCTGGGACCTATGAAGGGCATCTCCTCCCTGGCACAGGGGCCACTTAGGCAAATGGTGGGTGATCTGACAACCACTTATGTCTCTGCAAATATCATGAACACTGTTTGAAGCCAAGGGACAGACTGGGGGGCAGGGCAGGTTCTGCTTGCACTGAAGGTGGTGTCAGTTTTGTCACTGATTTCAGCACAACTGGGAGTTATTTCTCTTGGGTAACATGCCTATGGGTGAAGAAGAAATTTAAAATGTCATCAAGTATTTCTGTAATGCATGGGAATGATGAAAAATATATAAGATTAATGGAGAGGAAGAAGGACCCCATTGGAAAATATGTAAGATTAATGGAGAGGAAGAAAGGCCCCATCCACTGCTAAAGGCATCCTTAGCTGTAAGCACTTTTATAATGCCTAATTGACTGTGTGTCAAGTGCTAGAAGCTAAAGCTTCATGTAAGCGTGTGTTCAGTTTAGACCTACATGAACAGAAATACTTTAATCAGAATTGTATGCTAAAAAAATGCACTGTTTTAATAAAACAGTTTGATAATTGTTTAAAGTATCTGTATAAGGCAGCTTAAAATAAAATATAATTGCACTCACTACTTGGGATACTGAGGCACTGAGATGAAAGTTTTCATCTGAGTGCCAGGGCACATTTGATGCAGTAACAATTACAGAATAGTTTCCCAGTTTGGTAATAGAATTATCTGTATTTCTCTGTCTTTTACTTTCATTCAACTTTCTAAAGTAAATCCCACCTGATCAAAATAACCCTTTGGACCACTAAACAGGAAAATTTAAAAAGCCTGCATTTTCCTCATAACAGCATCTGTATCCTATTTGTACGAACACACAGCCTGTCCCATAGATTCCATGAAAGTGGAATAGGTATGATAGCCTAAGATACTAATTTCTGCGCAGTGTCTGAGCAACAGCTGTGGAATAATACAGGGTAAAAACAAAAGGCTTTGTGCAGAAGCACACATTTTAAGCAGCCACCCAAGGGATGAACAAAAATCAGCTGCTGAGTAAAGCTGTTTTTTAACTAAAGGTCAGATAAAATTGCACAGAAAACTCTGCTACTCAGCAGTGTTTCTACAGGAGGGCTGTTATTTCCAGCTGTACCATTATTTCTGGTGTTTTTAACACGATTCACTTCTCCATTTCACTTGTGTCTGGATCAGTCCAAGATGTATGTACCACTTTCATTTCTGTCAAACACCAGAAACATAAAATATAAAATAGCTGAAGAAACTTACAGCAATTGTACAGCCTGTTCAGTTTCTGGAGATCATAATCACTGAAATCCATTCGCTGTCCTATAACATCCATGAAGTCTGGTATGTTAGTGAGGATGGTGGATTCAGTCCCATTTCTGAATGCAGTTTTGCTATAGTGCATCACAGAATTATAGTCATAGGGAACATTCAGGAAGTCTGATGTTTTGTCATCATATTTATTGAAGTTATGTTCTTTACCTGAATGGCAAAAATAAAAGGAAAGATTGTTTGTTGCCTGAGAGAATCAAGTTTTGATGCCAAGTCTTACAGTAAAAAAGAATCCATCAGATCCCCAAGTGGTTTTTTGTAGTTGTTTACTTGTGCTTACTCTGTGGAGCATAACATGATGATGAAGCAAAGTTTTGCTACCAGAAAACTTTTTCCCCCATGAAACTGATATAAACTTTGATGGGCTTGTGATACCCAAAAGTGGAAATACTGTTTCAGTACTCAAATTACTGCAGTTTGCAACTGTAATGCCTCCCTGTTTCGAATCTGTATTCTCTGTTGTTTAATTGCTAGTCATTTTAGGTCACAATAAACAAGTCAGAGCTGTCACTGGATAGGCTTCCAGATGTTTTCTGCAGTATGAGCAAAAAAGTCATTGCTGACTAGCCAATGGAGAGTAAAGATTTAAATTAGTGAAGATACAGTAACTATATTCTGCTCAGTGTAAAAAACCTGCAGCAGTTTCAAATGGCTAACATCAGTGCAACATGTCACTAAAGAGTCAGCAAAATATAATAGAAATCAAATGACAGAGTCTAAGACATTTTCCATAATACATATTTGCATATGCACCTGACTGTTGATCACAACTAAATAAGAATGCATTAGATTTGATCATTATCTACTTTTGTCCGTCTTCTGTGCGTACCTGTGTTAGGAAAGCATCAAGTCTGTGTACATAACTTTGATTTTGAACTGCCTGAAAGTCACAGAGGACGACAACAAGCTGAAGAGCCAGAGACATAGCAGAGCCCTGAGGGACTCTGTGCCAGCTCTCAGGCTTGTGCCAAATATGCCAACACTTACAAGCTGTATTGCTAAAGTAACTCTGGTGCAATGCAGACCCTGGAAGGGGTCCCTCCTACCTGCTCACCCTCTCTGCACAGTCTGCTGCCTCAGGTCTGCTGCCCACAGCACATGTAGCAGCTGGGCAGAAAGAAAACAACCAGTGTTTTCACTGGAGATTTTCTATGGGCATTGGTCCCAACTGGGTTTTCAGAGTGGTTTTTTCTTTTGGTTGTTTCGAGTTTTGCTTGTTTGTTTTGGTTTTGGGTTTTTTTAAGCTATTTTTGTTAAGAGCTCTCAAAGTAACATTGCTTTTAAAGTAGTCATTTAAACAAATTAAATTATTCTCTTCTGCTGCACTTCTCTACAACATGCAGCATAACTAGAGACTGAGATCTCTAGTTAGGGCTTTGGGAACTGCCTTGTGGCACAAGGAATAACCACAGCACCAACAAACAAGGATTTCTGTCCCAATAGGTGTCCCTTGATGTTTAATGTATATATATATTTGATATACTGACTTTGAAAAGCAATCCCAAGTAAGAGAATAGTGTGAACACCAAAAGATGGCTGGAAGGGATGTTTCACAGCTAAACCCCTCAGCACTAGAGCCTGAAAGGAAAAGCAGAGGAGTGACTGACCAGACTGAATCCTGTCCCAGACGATGGTCACATAGTCATCCCGGTCAGACCGTGACTGCTCATGCCAGAATCCCAGGGCATGCAGGAACTCATGCTGGATTGTCCCGATCCTGTCACAGTTGGCGCCAATGGAGAGCTGCTGCAACCCTTTTTGGATGTTTCCCACTGAGGACCAGCATCTAGCATTGAAATAAAATGAGAGAGGGCTCTGTGAGATACATATCACCCCCATGCCAAGCAAACTCCAGAACCAGTCTATTCAACAGGTATATTTTTAACCTGAGCATTGAAGTCACATTTTGCTACAGTGAGCACCTTTCCATTGATCTGTTCCTTACCATATCCTTCCTCTCACATTTAGCTCTGTTTTGATGAACAAGCAGTTCTCCAGATCTGGCTCTACTGTTTCTAATGCATTTTATTTAGCAGAATAATGTTGAACTATTTGTGACAGAAGAAAACCAGTGAGGATTTTGTTGGTACTCTGGAATATCAAAGGCTATGGGCATGTGATTTAGAGCAATTAAGTTAGTGCAAACTAACAATTCTCAGTTGGACCACAGCACACGACTGTGAGCACCCTTTGGGCCTGTCCCTATCACAAGGGGAACAAGGTTCACACACATTCTCGCCTCTGCCATTGCAGCCACTTCTCTCTGCACTGTTTTGGCCTTTTACTTTGCACAGGGCTGTGGCCACTGGGCAAGGTGGGCTTCTGCATGGCTGTGTTTGCATTCTGAAAAGTTGGTGGATTTGACAGTGCTTTTCAGAAGCCCTTTTCTTTCTAGCTCTCTGTGAGCTGCTGTGCTAGAGCACTTGCTGCTGACACACACAAGGAAGAGTAAAACCACAGCTGTGCTGGAAGTTTTTATTGAAGGATAAAAAAATTCAGTGAGTTATCTGCACAAGCCAATAAAATGGCACCCCATGTCCACGAGCTAGCAAGCAGAGAGGGCTACATTTAAATTGATATTTTATGCAGCAAATAAATTAATACTTACCCAATGAAGTATATAAAATTAATCGGGCACAAAATATGCCAAAGGATTTGCAGTCCTATCGTCCCAGAAATTTAAAAATATAAGCACACCATGCACTTTTGAACTCTGTAATTTATTAGCACAACATGTTCCCCAGTAATTCTTTTTTCATATAGCAACACAGGCCTTGGCTATTGATTACTCATTAAAATCACAACATGAGACCTGGGAAGGAGCACCCGTAGCATCCCTAATTTCAAGGGCTTCCCTTGAACAAGGACTCATATTGATTATGCAGCTTTTTCTTGTGTTATGCAGAAGTCTAAGAAATCCATCAGAGGTCTGGGTCCATCTTGTACCGAAGCCACCTCTGGCTTCACAGCTGCTGCACAGTGCCCAGCAGGCTACAGGCACATCCAGGACACTTGGCAAAACTAGCATCCACATGATGGCAGATGCAGCCTCCCTTTGCCTTCAGACTGCCAAACACCTACACCACCATGATTCTACAGCCATGGACAGAGTAAATACATGGTCTGCATCACCCTGTACTGAGAATAAGGCTCAGGTGAGTGGGACAGGGCACTCCAGATCAGTGGGCACCTGGAATCTCATGTTAGCAGTGTCCTCAGGATGGGAGAAAGTGGGGGAAGGTTCCAGCTTCCCCGAGGGTGTGAGCACTGTATCACCTCTGACTCAATGCTTTCTGCATTGCTATCTGAGGCTAAAGGCACAGGCTACCTGCTCTAAGCAATCCCACCATCCCTCTTTTTAGATGGGCTGTAAGCACATACATACCATCAGTGACAATGATGCCATTTATTCCAGGCACATTTTTATGCTAATGTTAATGCTATTGATTTCCTTCCCATAGTATCACACATAACCAGTATCAGCTCGCAGACACTTTGACATACCAGCACCAAGCTGGTTAGCCAGGGATCTATGTCAACCCACTTCTGCATGGATTCCCTTTGCTGTGTGCCACAGTGGCGAAGAGCTGAAGTGGCCTCTTGGGACATCTCCATGAAAAGCTGATTTTCCATGTGGAAATAGTAGAGAGGACACTGATCCCCCCTGATCTGCTAACCACTTGACTCTACCACACTGCACTAGTTTTCCTGCTAAATGAATCCTTCTCCCCATGAGAAGAGTAAGGAGAAATGGCACATCCATTGCAGGTTTCCAGATGGTTCTGTGAGCTTTGCTAGCACTTGTCACATCTGATGCTCCTGCATTTCTGTAATTCAGAGGCATCCCTCATGTATTTTGCTCAGCACATAGGTTGGAGTTAAATAGATCCTCAGTCTAACCTTTGCTGCAGATGCACAGACCTGGATAGTCCGTGAGGTGGAGGGCTGTGTGCTAGAAAACCTTACACATACCTCTACTCACTTAGCTTTATAACTACATACTTGCCAACATCGTACAGGTAGTAGCCAAGGCATGGCAAAGGGTAGATGAAAAATGTGTCCAGGGTGAGGGCCCTTTGTACTGCGTGTCAGTATGCTGGGTACGTACATCAGAGACTGCAAATGTATTTTTACACAGGGCAGTCAACACAACAAAGTGGCAGCTGGCTTCTTTTGTTGTTGACTTCCTTTGAATTCAAAAGGGTAATTCAGATGAGGACTTCATGGCCTACTGGAAACCCTTCTGACACAAAGTTCCCTCCACATTCTTCTGTTTTATAGATGCAAGCCAAGATCAGAAGGGCAAAGATGATTTGCCAACTTTTTCTTGGTATGGTAAAATTTTATGTTGCCAGGAAATCTGTGTGCCTGTCTGCACTGTACCCTCCAGAGTGAGGTCTTTAGTCAGAAGTTAGAAGAGTCCTAGCTCATTAAAAAAACCCTATAAAACATTAGGAACAGCAGAGGGCAAATGGGTTGGTTTACCCAGCTTACACCTTCTTCCATTACATCAAAAGTTAGGAATGGAGTGAAATGAAAGGCAGTTCATGAAGGGTCAGTCCTGATTTCTTTGTACGGCCCAAGCTGGCTCACTGAAACTTGGATGGCTGTTTTCAGGAGACCGCACCATTTAGTTACACCCTTATAAAAAGTGCTGCTGCAGATGTGTCAGCTGAGGTGATAGAAACATTTCAGGACAAGCAACACACCAGGTAGTGAAGGCAAGATATGCTATCCAACTAGAAAATTTTTCTTCTTCATCACCATGACTCATCTGTTTTTAACACACATATAAATGAAACATCGCGTAGAGGCCTCCTACTTGCCATAGGCTAAATACTGTCGTTCTTTTTCAGGTACAATTATTAGCAAATTCAATGCATACTTTATGGGACCAAGGACTAAAACATTCAGCTACATGAGTTTTCCATTTAGCACAAGAAGCCACAGACATTAGCACAGACTCCCTGAGTCTCCACTTATACATCTTTCAGAGCTGAGTTTCAATATGATATGTACAGCGTGAACAGCAGACAACATAGAGCCAGAAACTGAAGAAATTTTGAGACAATTATCTGCTGCAAATATCTCAGAACAAGCCAAAGGGAAAGAGAAACATTTTTATTATCAGAAAATCTTTTCCCATTTATGAATGCTTTCTTATAACAGGAAATGATTTTCTGAAAGCAAATTTCCTCACCAGGCTATCAAGCTCTTCTTGCTCACCTCTTCTAAAGGAGAAATGGTACAGCATACAGTGGAGAATATATTTTTTCTTGTTCCACCGTTTTGACAGATAATGTCCTAGAAGGGAAGATGCTGGGACAGTTTTGATTTCTTTCTTGGATTTTCAAAACTTAAGGTGAAATAGCATAATTGTTCTTCAAAGGAGGCAAATAAAGTGAAACATCAGTAAAATATCTCAGTGCTGTACACCATTTAAAAATATTACTCTTATATCTGAATGCTGGTATGACATTGGTTCAAATGCAATTCCATTGTTATGTTCAAATTCATTGCCTCACAGTTAGAACTATCCTACTCCTTCTGGGATTTTTTTTCCCCTAATACTAAGGTATACTAAGAAAAACCATCTGGAAGGAATACTCCATCTATCCAAAGATCAGTCAATAACATAATTGCCTTGTTTCTGATATAGTTTACCACGTCCAGAAAATTACTTCTTAAAGGATTTAATTTCCTCTTGTATTTAAAAATATGTATCAATAAGAAATTGTTCATTACCACTAAGGTGATACCTGCTTTGGAAACTACTACAGTTTCCAGTTTAAAAAAGACTTGGAAAATGAAGACAACAAAAATACAAAATTATAATCAGATATGTGAGTTTTAGAGTGAATACTGTCCATGAATATAGTCAGAAGGCAAACAGAATTAAAGTTATTTTGAATTGCTCCTCTTACCCACTTCCTTTGAACACAGATATGTAATTCTTCTCCCCTTCCCAAGGTTTGAAGTCAATACAGGTTTTCAGTCGATACCGTTCAAATGCCTTGAGGATGAGTCCCTTAGCATTCATTTCTGCAAATCAAACAGTGTTCTCATCAATACTGAACCAACAGATTTGTGCTATTATCTGTATGGCACAAGTCCTAAGGGCGGGTCTTGCTCCAGCTATCTTTGATCAAAATAAGCAGGCTTTTTGCTGAATCAAGACCCAAGTAAGGAACAAAACATCACAAACCAGGCTGTTGTGACACTACATCTTCCTCTTGTTTTGCTCCCATGTAATTTTTATTAGGTACTGACATATAAAGTGTGACATGATGAATATATAAAAAATTATAGCATGTGGGTCTTAATTTTTCTAAATGCTTTCATTTACTTTTTCAGAGATTTATGTAAGCAAGCATTAAATAAAGAGGAAATGAAGACATTGGATTTTACCTAGTGCAAAAGGCAGGCTACAGATGTCTCACATATCTCTCCAGGACTTGAACTGCTCACACAGTATCTGGATTATTTGATCTAAGAAACCTGCATAGTTTCAAACCAGCTTAGATCTGAATTTAAACTGAGGATGGGTGATTTTTATTTTTTTTCTTGTCATGTAGCAAAAAGATGACCCCCACACTGTGTAATCTCCCTATACGGTATCAGTGAGAACTTCAGCACTCTGTCCCATTGTCCACCTCTGCCATCCAGACCCACAAGCAAGTGGATTCAAAGGGACGGAGACAAACTATGTTATGTCCTGGCCCACACTAAGGGACTCAGAAAAGTGTCATTGCATAATGTCTGTCAGAATGTCATTTTGCCTTCAGTGCTGTAGATGATGCAAAAGGCCAGGTAAACTTCCTGGCTTTAAAAAGCCCTTCAGTGCTCTCTTTTTACTTCTGCTCGGTAGAGTTTCATGTCTCAGACACAAGCTTTCAAAACCCAGTCAATCTGCTGGGCCATAGCAATAGGAGGATAAGAATAATTCAAGAAAGGAGGTGAGAGCCAGGACCAATACCAAGATTACATGCCCTGTTTGTGCACACTCATTTCCGTTTCTGCTGTGCGAAATGCCTGCTCTAGACTTAAAAAAGGAAAAGATGCCACAGTAGCTTTATCAACCCATATTTAACATTTCAATCGCCACAACATACAGACATTGTCAAGGACAAATACTGTACCCAGGCTGTCCTCGAGGACATAGGGAATAACATGGGGCCACCGATAGTTGTCACCAATGATGGAGTTTCGTTCCTGTATCCAAAAAAGAAGAGAAACATGCAGTCCTCAGCAAAAAGTGATTTAGTGTCAGGGACTACAGTCGTGCTAAAGCAAACCTACAAGTCCAAACAACACATAAATTAAAACAGCAAGTTCAAAAACCTTGAAAGATTACTCAGAGGTCTAAGGTTTGGGTGTAAAATACCTTCACTCCCTTCTACCAGTGTCTCCAACTTCTGCAGCATTTTCTCTGAGAAATTACCTGAGCTTTTGATGCATATGCATAGGAGCTTTAGCTCCCACGGAAAGCATTAAGATCTAAAGCCCTGAAAACTGAACAGAGATTAATATTTTTTTTAATTTTTCAGAACGCAAGAGATTGTTTCTGTGCCTTGAGCAAGTGCTGCCCTTGCTTCCACTGACATGCTTAGGCCAAAGACTATCTCCTAAAAGGGAGAGTAAAACACTATTGACTTTCAGATTACAAGACTCTTTGGGGGTTTCACACTGGCTATTTTTGAGATGTAAATGTAATATTTTTTTTTAATTGATCAGATAAGAAAGCTGGCCAGATGCTTTAAAATGTGGCATTACATATCTAATTTTTTCATTGGTTTTAGTCAATCTATATGATGAAGGTTTTGCAGCACTGCTCAGTAAATTTAATTGGCTCAGAATAAATATTTTACAGATAAAAGAATATTTTTTATATAAATCTGCCTGAATGATGATCAGTGCTGCTGAATCTCTTAAAAGTTCAAACATAAAAAGTATAGTAAAGGAAAGAAGAAGCTAATGATATTGATCTAATGGCTGAACGGATTTCATGTTGGATAATGTTTCTGCAAATGTTCCTGACTCCTTCACTGTCTACGACATTTTGTAGAATTCCATTCCAAAACATCTTCAGTTTATCGTTACATAAACAGCATTTATTGTTAGTAAGAGCAGGAGACATCATTTCCATGCCAGTGATACTTTACATTATGTAAGTCAATGACACATTTCTGGTTTTATATTTTATATTTGAACTCACCCCATGAAGTTTGATGTCTCCCTCAAAAAGATCTAGTCCTAAAGCTACAGGGAAAAGGAAATGAACATTTGGTTATTGTATTGATCTGTGACTACTACAATGAAAATTACCAAAAAGAATTAAAAGAGAAATTGAATTTTGAAAAACCTTCATTGATGTCGAAGATGTCTTGATCAATTCCTCCATCTACATCTACTTCTGAAAAATAAAGAGAGAAGTGAGGCGGGATATTAGCCCTTGCTGTTATCTTTATGAAGTGTGAAAATTAATGCAACAACAATAACAGTAATTATAAATCTGTGTCTGTCCTAGTGATCTTTATGAGCAGCTAGTTTTGTTGACTGCCTCTTGCGCATACAAATAGATCTCTAAACAGAACTCACCAGTTCTCTCTGGAGCAGGCTGGAAGGGGGAAGAAAAAAATATTATTAGAAAGGCACATAATGAAATGCAGCTCGCATTACACTCTCAACAGTATTAGAGATGCGATTCAAGCTCAACTGACAGCACTTAGCACATGGCTTTGTATTGGATTGACTGGACCCACTGACCTCTCACTTGACTGGAAAACTTTATTTGCTCATGTGTCAGCTTTGTGCCCTCCCCACCTCAGGCTGCTCAACCAGTAAGTCACCCAGTACTGCTTCTGTGAGGTTTTCTCTCACAACTCAGGTAGTGCTGAATGATCCTTCCCAAATGGAACAAAACAGACCCTGTTATTTCTATGGAATAAAGTACTGCTACTAGTCAGCAGCTGTGCACAACCTATGGAAGTTATGCTTAACTTTCCATTATAAAGCTGAAGATGGGGAAATTCTATTTCCCCATGAATGGCCTGGCATCACACAGCAAGGCTTTGAAGGACTGGGTACACAGCCCAGGTCACCTCAGCCGCAGTTCAGCGCCCTGTCTGGACCCCTTTTACCTACACCATAACAATTTAAAGACTCTTTCTGCAACACGTAAAATCCACAGACCATGATGAGATACGATGAGATACACACAGAACACTTTCCTTGCCATTACATGCCTATAGAATGTAATCTTTATCCTTTTATTGCACTAGACACTTCATTTTGGATTAGCTTGGACATATTTGACTTAATACTATGCAACTATTTCTCACAGAGTGAGTAAAATCATGAACAACCTTCCTAAGCAATCACTACTAGGTGTCTTGTATTTGTATGTTTGAAAAGAAGTTCACAAATTGAAGGTAAAAACCATCTTTTTTTTTCTAAGCTCTGAAAATAAAGGTTACAGATATAGCAAATGGTAAGATACGACAATTCTGCAAAACAGGATGAGATTTTTCTTTCTCTATATAAATAATTTGTCTTTTGTACATGCAGTTTGGCATGTAGGACTTATTTTTCCAGTGTGATAAGCATGTGCAATCTCCATTAGAAGCAATGAGCAATACAAGTTCAGAGTGCCAAGTAACAGCAAAAGTCAAGTCCATTCAGTACTCAGGAATATTAATGGTGGTAATTTCTACCATCTTTTTGATGTATAACATAACAGTATGGCCAGAATATTCATGTGAGATTCAAATGCACATATTCTTCTACACCTGACTTCCAACACAATGATGGGAAGAATTTTGAGGGAAATAACTGTGAGCCTTAAAACTGATGGCATTCATATAAAAACTTTTACCAAATACAGAAAAAACCCTATATCCATGAAATTTCAAGGTTCAGAAAGGAAGCTTTGAAATTGCCAGAATGCCCTATTTTAGCTTTGTAATGAAAGATTAATTTTAAATCTCAAATTACTGTCTTGCAAAAACTGCAGAAAATGACAGAAAAAGATACTGTAAATACAGAAGTCTGAAATCTCATCTTATGATTTTGAGTCACTTGAAGTAAAATTAACAAACTGTTACTTCACAGTTTTTGTCAGATTTTGAAAATTTATTGTCATTGTCAAAACCACTTTTTGCCAAAAGAAAATAGAGGCTACAATTTGCAGGTTTAAGAGAGATAATTCTTAATCGGTATCAGCTGCCATAATCAAACCCTTAATATCTGTTATATAAAGAGGCAATGTTTTTAATGAACTTCTTCTACTTCATAATTTTTTTAATGAAAACTATCACCCACAAATATCCTTGCCCAGTCTAAAGGCAAAATATTAACCTTGAAGCATCAGTTACAGAAAACATTGAGTAGAATCTGTTTCCTGACTGAAAATCTCCTGAAAGAGCCCTGTTTCAGTAGTGTGCATTTTTGAGTGTTTTTAAATTTTGGTAGATTTTAAGATAGGTGACTATCAAAAACCCAGTATCACTGTGGAAAATTGACCAAGTCCATTGAAAGATTTGTTCCAGAGTTGTGCAGGTGCAACTGCTGAAGGATTGATTTTGATCTCACATTTCAGAGTTAACTGCTATCATTCAGGTTTACATTGATACATGGGAAATAAGGATGGGGACTTCCAGAGGGGGAAAAAAAAAAGGCATAGACTGCTCCCACATGCTGAAGCTTTATTGCACATATATTGTATCATTATATTTCGTTATCACTGTGTAAGACAATTTGTTATCACTATCCACAGTCAGTAACCACATAATCAAGTTCTGAAATGTAAGTGCAGCTTGTAAACAAGTTTAAAGTACACAGGCAAAGTGTTTAATACATATTTTAAAGATTTCATTTGGTTTTAAACTCCCACTCTCACAGAGATTTCTGTGAAAAGAAATTAAAAGTAAAGCATGCAATATTAAAAAATTAAAATCACATTACTGTATTCTTTTTTAAAGATTATTGATGAAGGAGAAGAATCATACCCATATATCTTGCATCCCCTTATAACCATTGACAGGGAGGGAGTAAAATGTTTCTACAGTTTCAATAACTATAAATTACAACGTACCCTTATCTACTAATCAGAAAGTATAGCTGTGCCAAAGGTACAAACAGGCTAACTCCTGGAAAAAATTTCTCTAGCAGCAGCAAAACCTCACAAACTGAAATCAATGTAGCTAAATACAGTGGTACTTTTTTTGCACAAATCAAAATGTGAGTCTGTGACTGAACAATGCCAAATTCAGCAACTCAGTGAAATCCAGGCTGGTCCTCAGTGTCTGAAAACTGTCACTGAATGTTTTACGCTGAAGGAATCCCTTCCATCACTTCTTTCCACTTAATTCCCAACAAAACTAGGTCTTTAGTCCTGTGAATCTCAACACCAAAACAGTCTGTTGCAAAAGGAGTATCTCTGCATGTAAGTATTTACTTGTTTGTGTGGCACTGACTTTGGCCTCAATACCAGCCTGACAAACTATGTGATCCATTTCTAGTCTATGAAAGTATTGTAAATACACAACAAATTCACATTTCATAGTCACATACAGAGCAAGGTTCTGTTAGCTGAGGTGTACTAAACAGGAATCTTATTTAGTCACATACACAAATTTCTGAACATCTTTAATATCAGCCCTTAACTTTGGACATGGACAACACGGTTTACATGAATTAAGATACAGTAATGGTTGGTCAAACCCTGGCTTGTGAGCACATTTACTGGCAAATATTCTTCTTGGACAGGGGGGAAACATCTCACCTATTGAAGTCATGTAAAAATTAGGTAAGTAAACTCACTCAGTAATAAGTGGAGAAACAAATGGGTAATACTTATGTCCCTAGAATATCTATGGCAGCACCATGATCCCCTGGTATCTCCATAAGATGATCCACCTCACCTAGCTTGGAAACCTATTCAAAGATGTGATGAATCATTCAATGAAAATTTCCCTGTCTCACCATAAACCTCAAATGGAATATATTCAACCAGTTTGGATGAGACACCTTAATTTAGCAGTGTTTTTCGTAGACTATATAACTCTATTACTGGCACCCAGAAATATGAAATAAGCTCTTCTTGGCCATAGAACATATGAAAATGAAATAATTAGCCCTAGTTATCAGAAGCCCCTCTCTCACACAAGACCTGGTTATTAGAGAAAATTTGATGTAAGATAACTTCTAGATGTTAGCACCCTGCATCACCTACTATGGCCTTTAATAAAGCCTCTAAATAAGGCTGAGATTTGAGTTTCCAAAAGGTCGGGGCAGAGGAACAGGCAGCAGAAACAGAAATGTGGGGGATACAGGAAGACTATGAGAAAGTTAGGACGGTGAGGTTGAGTTGCTGACTTAGCGAGATGTATGAGCATGTGTTAGCGGAGAGGAAGATAAGGCTGTCAGAGAGAGATACAGGAGGTGGATTCACAGAATCAGATAGTTCAGTTGCATAAATGAGATAAAGTTGTTGCAGTTGGGTCATGTCACAAAGAGTAATACCTTACACTCAGTAGATTACCCTGATGCTATGAACAGCTGGAACAAACTTTCAACAACCTATTGGTTTAGTACTCCAAACTAATTCTATTGTTCATCACCAAAAATTCCTGACCACTACAACAAAGCACACCAACATGAGCAAAATGCTTTATTTCACTACAAAAGACAGGTAACACAAAAATCTCAACTGTTACTTTCTGACCTTAAATATTTCAGCTGGACTAGAGGAACAGGGAGCAAGCATTTCCAAGTATACTCAGTGGCTAAAAAGGCATCACTTTCAATATCAAATATATTGCATTACAGAAAAAAAAATCCATTTAAACATGGAGTAGTGAAATAAACTTCAATATTTATTTTGTTTCTAACCCCAGACTTGTTATTCTGGTAACAGTGATTTGAATACTAGTGGACCTCTCGCTTAGATGGGGAATACAAGATAAGCTCCTTCTATAGATAGCCAGGTCTATGAAAAAGAGCAACACTAAGACCCCAAGGAAACAGAAATCTTCTCTCTCTCCAATGCAGATTGCTACAGAATACTTATTTTGCATAATCAACATACTTAAGTCTTTTCCACTCAAACTGATCTTAAGCTGCATTATTTACTCAATCATATAAAGAATATATATTCCTTGTTTTCTCACCAGACTCCAGACCACTTGAAGAAGAAGCCAAGTTAGAACCACAGGCACAGAAAACAAGCTCATGTTATTCTCCAGTCAGCAGTTGCGTGGACAGAATTTTAGACCAGCTTGGTATTTAAGGCAGTAAATATCATAAATCAGGACCTTTGTCCTCCCAACAACGATTAACTCAACAACTTTTTGCTTGTCAAGTAAGCGAAGTCCATCCTAACTATATTACTGCTGTGAGGAAAAGAATTGGATGCAACCTAAGATACAAGATGAAATAGAAACAAGGAAATGGAAACAAGAAAATGAAAATACAGGGGAAATGGATACACTGAAATATAGGAAATTTCATTTATATTTCAGAATTTTTAAGAAATTATTATTATTACTATTCCAGGGGTTTTCAACCACTGGAACAAGTTGCCAAGAGAAGTCATGGAGTCTCCATCCTTGGAGACAGTCAAACCCCAACCAGGCACAGATCTGAGCTATTTGATGCACATGACCCTGTAGGGATGCTGCAGGGGAATTGGACTAGGCAATCTCCAGAAGTGCCTTCCCACCTCAGTCATCCTGTGATTCAATGAGCAAAGCTGGCACTAAAACCTTCTGAATAACAAAATCCAGCAAGACTTTTGGCAAGCAAGCCATTAATACATTAATAATTATGTATTTTTTGACAGAAAGTGAAAATGAGAAATGTGTGTACATTAAAAAAAAATCTGCCAGCAACATAATTTCAGCATCCTACTTTTGGTAAATGCAATTCTGTTTCTACTATTAGTAGATGTGAGACACTATTTGTCACTGGCTCAAGTAATGGTATCCTTCTGGATTATTTAAAGATTCCATAAAAATTAATATTTAAAATTTAAAGTCAATACCATTGTACTATCACCACCCACCCCTGCCTGTGACTCTTGGGTGTTTCTTCCAATTCCAGTCATCTCTTCTACCTCCTACCTGTCAGTGAACACTGAAATTGCTATAGATTCTTCTTATGCTTAAGCTCCAGGTACTTGTGGTAATTGTATGATCGGGCTTCACTAACCTTCTACTTTCTTAGACCAACTACTCAGATGGACCACCATAAAAATTAGATTTAGATTTTGTATTGTAAATACAGACTCACAAAATATTATATAAAAATGAATAACTTTTGGTATACTGTTTCAAGGATCAGAGATGATAAACAAGAAAGAAAGATCCTAAGTAATGAGGATATCTAAGCCATTTTAGCTGCTCAGTTCCATACTTATTTCATTGCTGATACATTGAGAAGTAGCAGTTGTAGAAATTGTTGTTCTTATGCCAGTCTTTTTCTACAAAAGTAACTAAATACTGTAATCCTCTACTCACCAATATCAATGGCATCAACTGCTCTCAAATCAGTGATGTTTGGTAGGTTGAAGTCTCTTTTGTCAAGATTTCTTCTGCAAGTTCATCAATCCCTGAATTCCACATGCTGTCATTTCCAACTGCTGGCAGATGGTGATGGTATTTCTTCTTTTGGAGGCTCTCTAGGTTAGACTGGCAATGCCCACACTACCAGCTACTTCGAACCAACTGGAACAGATCTGTACATTGAAACATCTGGTAGTGACAACATGGCATGTATGCTGTACACATCTTAAAGGGCTCTGATTTGTTCCCAAGGACTGGACATTAGTGATGTCAACTGGGCTGCATTAGGCAGGGATGTGCAGAACATTCTGGCTTAGTTTCAAAACAAAGGAATTCAATTTGGACTCTCCAAAACTGCTCTCTGATGCAAACTAAAGCATGGTAGGGGAACCATGAAAGAGCATGATGGTAACACTAGCTTAACAAATACACTCCTGTTAAAAATTAAAAGACTAATGCAGCTGCATCCATTATTTCTTGATTATAGTACCTTACAAGGATTTTCCTGAGATGGTGAACTCAAAAGAAATGGCACAATTTTGGTCTTACTACTTGGTGCTGGAGGAAAACTGTGCTTTTTTATTTCTTTGGTCCTCTGTAGACACAATCAATACAATTGCTCTCTGTTCTGTCATCCCCACTTCTAAGATGCATCAACCACTACTGAGACCTCACACCAACCTCTTGTCAACAGTACATAGAGGGATGAAGGGTTGTATGAACATCTGCGTCATGACCATTGCCACTTTCAGGACTGACTGAAAAATGAGTTACCTGAAGAAAACAGGTGTTAGAATTGGCATAAAGTAACACCAAACAGAAAAGGCACGAGAGTTATATGTTAACCCTGCATTGTAAAATACAGTTCCTATACCCATTCTTCCTCCAATTCACACTGCTTTTTAAATTAAATAAACTCAGATTTTTGAGACCTCAACCCATCATCTGGTTGGTATCATAAAACAAGATACAATGGAAAAATAAGCAGCATGTTAACAAGGGAACATCAGAACTTTTAAGATAGAAGCTCTTGGCAGACATTTCAGTGTCACCATGAAGTATCTAAATGGATTTTTTTTTTTAATATATGTTGAGGAGAAAATAATAAATAGATGGGCAGTCTTCAGAAATTTTTATTTCTATCTAATCATGGAAGATCTTTTCAACAGACCTGATCTACTTTTGTGACCACAGTTCTCTACAAAGACAAATATCTTGCATTATCACTGACTTGCTGTCCATGTTCAGGCAATATACCTTATTACAATATACTCCTTATTTTCCTTAAGGATTTTCCTACAGACTCCTTGCATTTTCCTTAGAAGATGAAAATAGCCATATCAAGCTGCTAAGATTGAGGCCCATAGTAAGAAATAACTGAGTATTACTACAGATGAATTAATAAAGGATAGAGAAACTTATTTAAATAGATGGTGTGCATTTTCAGATGAAAAAAAGAATGGCACTCTTACATTATATCTTTGTTCCACAGGACATATATGTTGAGGAATACATCTGGTCCAGGTAGCTCAGCCTGCAAGCTGCAGACTGAGATGCAGATTGAAATGCCAGTTGACTGCCAGAGAGTCTCATGACTGGTCAGACCAGGAGAATTCCTTAACATATAACAGCCACAAGTAATGCACGTCCTTTTCTGACTCAGTCAGGGACCCATAGAATTGAAAGATGTTATTTCCATTAGCATTTTGATCTGCAGGCAGACTCCACCAACATCCTGAGTGCAAACTCTAAGTCTGAAGAAAAATAAAAACATTAAATGAAAAATAGAAGGAGCAGGTCTTTAACTAGTCAATTACTTTTTCCTTTCTCACAATTCTTTGCCTGAAACATATTTCACAACTTTTACAGGTGCTAAGCTATCTAATGAGCCCTGAGTAAATGTAAGAGACACCTGCAAAATGTGAGCTTTTGCCAGTCAAATACATTTCTTTCCCCAACATGGTCCCATGTTGCTAGTAGAAACAATGAAAAGGAAAGACACCAGAACATGTTGAGGAGCTTGCTGCAGATCTACTGCACTGACCGCTTTAATCTCCTGCTGAGTTCACTTTGCCAGCACCAGACAGGTGGAGAGCACCACAGAACAGACTGCAGGTTTCCCTGGATAGGCATCAGCTCTTTATGCCTTCCTAGTGGCACTGTTGCCTGGGGGTACTACCACAGCACAGGTAATAAAGATACAAAGTGCTTACCCCCCTGCATTGCTGCAGAAGAAGGAACACTCATCAGGCACCATCCAATACAGCTGGCAAACATCACCTGTTTTACTCTTCTTTGTAAAGCTACATCTGTGGGTAATAACCTGGGAAGAGACTAATGAGGGCAGAAAGATTGAGAAAAACAAGTGAAGTATAGGAGGGCAAGAATGCTTTTTTAAAAGTCAAAAGAACTTAATTTTAAAATGCAATATCAGCTAACAACAGGGAACCATAACCTCAAGTAAAATTAGCTCTCTATATACAGTGATTTTCTAGAATTTTTGGTAGGTAGTTTCCTATTTGAAGTGTTTTGTTAAATCTTCTGTAAGTCAGCATAAACGCTTTGGTAATTGTACTATCTGTATATACTGCTCAGCAAACAAAGGTGATTCACCGTTGCTTGTTGACATTTGGGTGGAACTTGTCTGATCATAAGTTTCAGTGTCAGCTCAAGCGATATGAATTCATTGCATAACATGAAAAGTGCAGTTTTGGCAGAACATTACACATCCTGCTTAGAAGTGCTTATAGACCAAATGTGAAAGACTAGGAGGGTATTCAGATGGCCTATTATTCTCAGACAGTGGACTGTCCTTGCCCTGTGTCAAGCTTCCTGCATTATCTTGCACAAATAAGTTTCACTTTTTCAGTTATCTCCCAAATCGAGATAGCACTGCAATAGTATCTCCTTGGCTGATAAGGCAAAAGCACCAATGGAGATACGAGCTGTCAGATAAACCTGCAAGATAAGACCCTCAGTCAAATCCAAAACGTTTCAGGTTGAACACCTAAATATTTCAAGTTAGGAAACTCCAATGTTTACAAACCTAGCAAGTGTCACGTGGGATATAATGTAAGAAAGTGAAAATTACACCAGATACAAGTGTTCACTCTTCTTGCAGAAGAGCAAACAAGACATGGCTGCTTTGATTGAGAGTTTATTAAAAAAAAAAAAAAAAGAGAGATGCAGACCTTCAGTTTCTTCACAATGCTTAGCTACAGCTAAATTAAAAAGCAAGATTACAAAGCAAAGAGCAGAAGCTTGGGTATAACACTGCATACTGTTCTGCCCAGTGCCACTTCAGACATCCTTTAACCATTATTTTTTTGTGTGTGTGAGAAAACAATACCTCATAAATTAAATAACTAGTCACACGGGATTACACCTCTCTCAGAGATCTGAATCACCTCTGACATGTTTTTACACAAACACATTTTACGGTAAATATGAATCAGATTACAGTGTGAAAAAAGGTGTCACTGACAGGCAGCTACTACAGCGGCTGTAGCTGCCCACTAAGTATCACGCCACTGCAGAAACATACTCCAGGGATACGATACCCATCTCTTTCTCAGAAGACGGAGCTAAGCCTCGGCTTAGAGTGTTTTATCACAGTGTTTATCAGAGTCCCCCTGTTCATGCCACAGGACTGCAGCAACCCCATGAGCATCCCTCAGTGCTCGGCTGCCCCCGTGTGACTCCTGCCTGCGTTACAGCGCCTCGCCTTCAAAGACCTCTGGAGAACGCCCTTGGGAAAGGAAAGGTCCAGCAAGTAAATGCGCGAACCTGTCAGATTTTATGTTCACTCGTGAACTGGGAAGCACCCCGTTCTTCCCGGCGTGGAATCCTGCTGGAACACGGCTTACTTGATACAGATGATAAAGCACACAAGTAAATCTGTAGGTCTGAAGTTTTAAATTAAGTTAGAAATACTCTCTCTGTACTTTGGAATGATCCCAGTCAATCTCTTAACTACCCTCAGCCCACTCCCCCAAACCCACCCCCACCCCCCCAAAATATTACTTTTTATTAAATACCTGGATAGAAATCCCGTATCTAATAGTGTCTCAAAGTATAACTACTTAGTGAATTATCACTAACTACTTATTTAGAGTGCCCAAGAATATTCAGTGCCATCTTGTGGTTTGAATTATGAAATAAAATTCATGAGAGAAACTTCTCAAGTCTGACCAGTCTCACAACCGAGGTGGTACTTGAATGTCACCCTCTACAGCACTAGGGCCACAGCACTTACTCTGGAGCAAAACAATCCTACACTCTTCTGTCCATACCTGCAAAAATAGAGAACCTACTGCAAGGTTTTCTGAAAAGAAAGTGCTGTTACCATTAAAGAATTGGTCTTTGTGAGATGCTTTTTATTTCAAACCTCATCCTAATCTCTGCAATCCAAAAACAGATCCTCCCCTAAAGAAAACAACAAAGTAAATGTTTTTAAATCCATTTAAAAGCAATAAAATCTGTCTGGTAAGACTTCCAGATTCTTTCCAAGTACAAACACATTCTGAGAAACATAAACTCCTCCAGCCATAGAAGTAAACACCCCTGGAGAACTCTGGAAATTATTGGTACTAAGCTTCTTAGTTACTGTATTTATCCCTGAGGCCCACACCAGACCCATACTAAGGGCACAGCCAGGGGAGCTTATAAAAATATACAGAATATGAAACAATAATTAGTAGCCAAGTAATATAATTGTAGCAGCTTAATTGCCAGCTACTTTAAAAGACAGAAAAGGGAGCGGGAGGGAAACACACAATATGAATCTAGGAGAACTACTGTAGCAGAAATGCACAGAGACAACAGGTGGTGAGACAAAGGAATAGGTTTCTCAGAGAAGCTGTGGATGCCCCATCCCTGAAGTGCTCAAGGCCAGGTTGGATGGAGGTCTGAGCAACCTGATCCAATGGAAGGCGTACCTGCCCATGGCAGGGGGTTGAAAATAGATGATCATTTCCAACACAAAGCATTCTATGAAAAAAAGAGAGACAAACACAACAATAGACAATGTAAAGTAGTAGTGAGAAGCACTTTTCCCAGTGACTAAGCAACCCCATAAAAACAGTATTCTGTTTCTAAGCCCTGGTAAATAACCTGCAGTTCCATAGAGCTGAAGAATGAATCCTAAATGTATATGGAGTACTTGAGGCACAGATTTAAAATAGAATTAGATGCTTCCCATAGAATGCATTTGGCAGTGATAACTTGCCCCCTGAAATTTCTTAATGGTTTGGGGAATGGTGGGGGAATAAACCTAAAATTCACTTTCCTAGCTCTTTCCTGATCATGTCCACAAACATAGAGATATATGACTAGGTGGAAAAAATCTTACAGATAGAACAAGGCTGGTTAGTGAAAGCTGGTCCTTCCCAAAGCAGACCTGCAGTTTGAGAAATACTACAGACCTACTCTACTCATGAGAGAAGAAAATCCATGCATTGACCCTAGGAAGAGACTGGTAATTCACTGGGAAGTGTCAGTTTTAACACTATTGAAAAGCATTCTCCTTACAGGTGCCTTGAATTTTGACTCCTACGTGTTTTTATACACAGCCACATGACACAAAACAAACCTGATCTCTAGAGCAACTGTACACTGTATTGAGAACACACTATGCAGTTTTTGTGCCTTTTCATTGCTGGTTTCTCCAGTCCTAGAAAAAACCTGAAGATGTTTTTGTCAGATATTCTTGTAGCTCTTCTTGCCTGAAATAAGCCAGCCTTGGCTGCCAGGTCCTGAAGTAATTTCACAGTGTTTATCAGACATGGCAAAGTCCACACCTCTTAAGAGTGTCCATGAATCAATATGTCTGTTTCTCCATAAAACAAAGGATATAAAAAATACACTATCTTTCATAGCAGAGTCCTCACAGGCACTCCTGTTCAAATCTCACCAGTTTCAAAAGCCAAGTTTAAAAAGGACTCAGGAATACTTGCCAAACATAGAAAACCTTCTATCCCTGACTACCTGTCTGAAGATGACCTGGGTGAACAAAAGTCCTCCTCTCTCCCTAGGAATGAAGCCCTGGCTTAAGACTGGAGCAGGATAAAGGGCAGTTTTACAGAGCTCAAGTATCCTATAGCTAAGATACTGCCAAAGAGAACTAAACACATGGAGTGCATTCTCTCTAAGTAATGAAATATGAATTGCTGTAGCAAAATAAAATCAAATGGAATTTCTAATGAAGGGCTTATAAACAGATTTAGAAGACCAGAAAATTAGATTTTGTGGGGAAAAAATAAACTAACAAAAAGGAATTTTACATAATTTCATTACATTTCTGTCATTCAAAATAATACATTAAGTCAATTTCATAACTGTATTATCATCTGTATGTCCTTAAAATGTAAAAGCACAAGAAGTAACCAAAGGGTTTTTCAGCTCAAAACCACAGTGCAGAATCATAAATCACCTACCTGCCACCTTGCCGGACCAAATTTGCAACCAGCCCAAACTTACCAACAATTCTTTCCTCAGAAAAGCATAAACTTTTCTCAGAAAATCTACCTTTAAATAACAAGGTTTGCTAATGACCCTGAATGCTGCACATCTGTTTCCCTCTCCTTTTGAGATGTTACTTCCATATTAACATCACATGGGACAGCAACATACAAACATGGGAGGGAGAACACAAGCACAAGATAAATTTTGGCCAACTTATAATCTTTTCTGCTTTCTGGAAACACCTAAGATATGATATAAGGTAACTTGTCAGCTCACAGATGGATGATGAGTCACAACTCATCAGCTCCAGGAGCACACACGCCATTCTAATAATTCACAGTGTGAAGGCATACAACTGACCATGTACTTATGTTTTAGAAAGCATCTGAAAAGGAAGAAGTAGCACCAAGGGAACTGATCATCTTTATTATGCAACAAAAAGACAAACAGAAAATAAAATACTTTAATAGGAGAAAAAACAGAAGGTACAATTCAAACATAACATATTGAAACCATACATAATGCAACGTGAACATGAAAACATTGTTAAACAGCAATCTTCTAGTGAAGATCGCATGTTTCGAGCATTACCCATCAAAAATACACAACTTTTTGTGCATGTCTGAGTTTCAGTGAGAAAGATCATGACCAGCAGCAACATATTTAAATAGTTTAATTTTCTTTGAATGCTTACCTACTGAATGTATTGGATGCAATCTCTTCATATTAAAAGTACAAAATCACAAGCAAGGCAGTGCCTGCCAATACAGATTTTAAATAAAGAGGATAAACATTTTGCAAGAGTTTTTTTCTAATATTGCATTAATACACATTTGTTGCTTTAAAATGTGTATTCAGGTCTCTCAACATTGAAACACAAGTAAAATGCTCAGTAACTATGCATCAAGTGACAGCTAATTATTGCTATAAAGAAATTGCTTCCCAGAGTTTTAAAATAGATGTCATTTCACTTGCAATTCTCAAGATATGTTCAAGTAATAGACATAACTGGTTCCAGTGTCCATGAGGCATTCAGAATCTGTATTGGCTGTAGGCATTTATTGCCAGATCATATAAATATTTTATTGAAACTAAAAAAGTTAACTAAACTTATATGTAACTGTTAAACTCCTTAGGAAATGTATGCAGTAATAAATCACCACAGTACGTATTTTTACATCAAAAAGGTAAAACTTTAGCATCAGGCTACCTTGAAGCTCTTTTCTGTCTAGAGGCACTGTCTCATAGTTGGCTTTACAGAGCAAAAGCGGAAGTAAAAATCTAAATACTCTTTCCTGTTGTATCAGTGAAGCACTTCAAATCAGTATGTGGTCAAGCCCTAGAGCTGACAGACAAGTGAGAATAGACAGACAGGGGTATGGGGGCAAAGACAGAAGTTGGAATACAAGATCAAAGAGTGGTCTTCTGTCAAAATACTGTAGTAAGACTGTAACAAAATGCAAAAAATTTCAACTTGTTATAAAAAAGGTATAACATTCAGACAATTCTGAAATGGACAAATTTCTCTGTAGTTTAGACAGCAGTGCCTTCAGGAATGTTTCACACTCTTAAAAATGTGAGCTAGAAAAGTCAAGTTATGATGTATAGTGGTTTAGCTCCAACACTCAATAAATCAGAACTAAGATTCGGTTCTGAAACCCATTACATTGCAGAATGAGGCATTTCAACCTTCCAGTTTTGGAGAATGAAATATCTCAGCATTTAAATAATAATCAAAACCTCTGTTTGGAGACCAAATGGGAGGCAGGGCACAAGAAGATGGTACTTTGGCTGGACAATTGATTACCACACATAAGTCACCAACTAGACTAAAAAAAATACTGGGGATGTTTTCCACCACATATGCAATACTCAATAAGAACAATACCTTGGCAATTGGTGATGGCAACACAGGATGAAGAGTCAGTCCTAGATAGTATATGCTCAGGAGAGTTTCTATTTAAACCTCCCTCTGCTGTGCAGCCTTCTTTCCCCTCCTCCCCTTTAGTATTGAATAAAAGATCTTAAAACTTGTTTACAAATGAATTTTTTTTGTTGTTCCATTTTCTCCAATTTTAACAATGGTCTTGCTGGAAATGTGGAAATCTAGAATAGGAACTCATTGGTAGCCATTTTAGAGCAAGTTGTTTCTTCTCAACTGTTTTTTCAAGCCCTTGGATGCAGGAAATATACAAGTTTTAAGCAGGTTTGCCAAAATAAACAAGTTCATTTCTGAGTGTTGGTAGGTGTGAAGCCAATTAGTTATTTAGCTACACAGCCTTCCAGGAAAGACAGGACAGACCAAAACTTCAATTCCAAATGCAACAACAGCAGTTCTTAAAAAACTCCAACCAAATGAAAAACTGTCTGGTCACAGTCATAGACCAAAAATTATACCTTTTGCATGTCATCTTTCCTCAGAAATTATGTCATCAAAACTGCTCAGAAAATATGTCATCTTCCTGAGAAGTTGGGAGTACAGGGAATACTCCACTCTCATCACATTAGTAAGCAAGCATCCTATTTCAGTTTTGCTCCAAAAGGGGAAAATATAGATTCAGTTATTCATAGGCAACGCCATCATTCTTTCTCAATGAAAGCTGAAAGAAGCCCTGCTCTGCGTTGTTGATCTATAGAAAATATTTTAATTCTTTAAGCTGTTGCTATTTTCAGTCACATAGCAACAGTAAAAAATTAATCACAACATCAAATAAAATTTGTCCTTGGCAGAAGGAAAAAAAAATAAATAATTATCTCAGGTTAGAAGACAGTTGAACTTAAACTCAACAGTGCAACAGAGCATCCTTGATGTCTTTCTAAAATTACTTTCAGAGTTGTTTTTGGTTACTTAAAATATCCTACATTAATCATAGAAAACATGTAATTAACAGAGTAGTAAAGGTTAGAGAAAATCAAGACAACAGTGAAAAGTTCCAAAAAAGATCCCTAATTTCACAGGGACAGATCTCAGTAAAGATGTCAAGCTTGTATTTCAGCAAAATCATTTATCAAAAGTCCTTATGAGTGTGAAAAAAAGTTTAGCCTGAAAAGTGGTTACTGAATACCATGTTTATTAATACACATTTCAGATCACCACCAGAAGTAATTTTTCTTGCAGATAATCAGTAAGATGAAAGGGACTCTACTTTAAAAGTTCACGTGACAGGATTCTTGAACTGCATTTTGGTATTGGGCTTCTTCATCAAGCTGAAGATTCTAAACAAAATGAAAACATCATCAAAATGGACAAATACTCAAGATGCATCACAGTCATTAGTTTAATCATTCATCTTCCACATTTTTACACAGGAATTGGCACCTAGATGAAGACTCTTCATCTTTATGTGTACTAGATGATTGTTTATGTTGCACAATATCTTTTATTGAATCAAATACCAAGAGACACTTGATACAGGAGAAGAATCAGATGAGTGGGACAAGGCTCATTAAGCAGAAGGGTCCATCTTCTCTCCCTTGCTCAACTCCATTATGGAACAGCCAGCTCAGAAAAGCTGACTGTCATCCAATTCTTGTAACACGGCTTCTAACCAGCCAGAACATTCTCCATTAATAAAAACATGTGATCCCCAGACAACAGTAATCATAGATTGTTGAGAATATACTGCTTAAAATGAGACAGCAACACATATCACAAAAGATGTGTGGTTAATCCTGCTACTTCTGCAGAACTATCTTCCAGGTACTGTATTACTTCCAGGAGTAACACATCTGTTCAGTGCAATTCTAGCAGTTTCCCCAAATCAGAATTCCTATCACCAGCTTTACATCATCAAACATGCAAGATGGATTCATGGCGAAGAGTCCAATCCCCTGTATCAAACTCCTAGCTCTTCATGCCTTTATCACAGATCACTCAATTCAGAGAACTATATACATCACCTTTGCCATCTTGAACCAGTGAGGCTGCCTATGCCTGTCTGTCCCACACAAAGCTCAAGGAGCATACCCCAAAGCCTGTCAAACTCTACAGAAACTACATCTCAAACTCTCCAGCTCTCTGAACCCACAAGCAGAACCCAACAGGTTGGCTTGACTTACAAACCATCCACTGACTGCATCTACTCCAAGGTCACTTACTCAAAGTGAGCCTGAAAGAAGGCAACCTGAACACTTAAATTTAATGACACCTCTCTCTTTCAGTCTCTCGCAACATATTAGAAGAGAGACTGTAGCAGTAATACCAGCTAGTCAAGCTGTACTCTGAGTCCTGAGACTATGATTTAACAATTTCTGCCATAAAAGGCCAATAATGTCAATAAAACAGAGTAGCATCTACTGTGGTTCCCCAAGAAGCAGCAGCAATAAACTGTTCTAATAGTCCCAGTAGAAGTAATAAATAGTTCCAATTGAGAATACTAAGCTAAAGACTTAAGTCAGTTTAGCTACTGACAACACCTGTTCCCAGGGGCACTTCATGTTGATAAAAGAAAGTTTAAGAACAGACAGGTCTATTCTGAGTTCCATACAGAGCAGGAACATAGCACATCCAGGGCACAAGGTTGGTACAAATTTTTTATTTAGTACTTTTTTTTATTAAAAAAAGGTGCCATTTATTCCCCCACACATCAAAGAAAAAAAAGCTTACCACAAATTCTCCGTAATCAAACCGGTGTCTTAGATTTAGATGGCCAACAAGATTTCTAGTAACCTGGTTAGTATCTGCCCAAGGAAGAGACACACAAATAGGACAGATCTGAATTTGAAGGGGGAGGGGAAAGAGAGAATTTAAAAAAAATGTTATTGGTAATACAGACTGCATTAAAGACACGTTCTACGAGAATAACTAGTTTATTACTCATCCACTACCAAAATACAGTAGAGATGTTAACATCAAATCAGAGTTCTCAGTGTGCTTTTCCTCAATTGTGTAACATTGAAAAACTACATTTCAACTTGCTAGCTTTCTAAAGTGTTTCTCTTAGGAGTGGAAGATTATCAGGTCTGTCTGACAGTCAATTTAGAAAAAAAAGTGATTGTTTGTGAGAATCTTCATACAGTTGAAATGATCAAGTAAGCCAAAAGAAAAAATAACACACCCTATACACATAAAAAGAATAGAAAACCAAACAGATTTTTCTCCTTCAGAACCTTTGATTACATCTCAGATTATTTTTAAGTAACTGTAGGTTTCACATGAAACAAGTTACATTACAAATGGGATTCTATAGAAACAAATCCAAACTACTATATTAAGAAGAGTTAAGCATCAGACTCAAAAACTGAGCTTGTTTCACATCAGTATAAATGAGATAGCCAAGTCAGAAATGCCTTAGAACCAGCAGGCTGGACATGAAATGTTTTCACATGAGAGTCGCTCCAAGTTAAATGCACTGCATGAAGTATATGGTCTTTTTCAGACCACAGTGATTGTTACAGATATAAAGTAGTTACTGCACATTTAAAATTGTCCACATTATTATCATTAAAGTAGATTAAAAAACACATAGGCAACTCGACTTACCACAGGAACCATCTGATAAAGATGTCTATTATTACAGTGATCCAGCAAGCGCTGTCTGGTAAAATTGGCTTCCTGACACAGGGGGCATTTGAAGGTTGGATGTCCACTGTAAACAGAAATACACAGTGTTAAAAAGAAAACAAAGTTTTAGAAGCAGTGTTACAGACATCTTAATTCATCTGTTATCTCCTAATTGTTTTCCCTTTTTTGATAAAAGTAATTTAAAAAACCCCACACCCTCACTGACATAGCAGCAGATCTAATGCAGCTCCAGTACTACTTCCAAATTGCAAATTTAAGGCACATTTTTAATTTGTATGACTAAATGCATTCTTCTGAGAATTGGGCTTCAGAAAATTCTTTTGCTTCAATTGCAGCTACACCCTGTTCTTTCTTTCTGATAACATCTTTTAATGCAAATCCTTCAGAAAAGTACTAAAAAACCCCAATTCTAACATACACATGGCAAATGTAGAAGAAACAACAGGATTTTTTTTAATACAACTTCTTGAAGGTGTTGTGTGGTGTTTCTTTTTGGTTTGTTTTGTTTTTTGTGGGTTTTTTTAAGTCAGTAGAGGCTTGAACTGTGACTATCTGGATCTATTTTAGTAACACCTGTAGATAAATAAGCACCCTACCTTGTTTCTCCTTGAAGTATTTGATTATTAGCCATCTCGCCATTATCAGATATTGCATCACTCCTGCTACTTTAAATGAACAGAAAAAAAGCCAGCAATGAAAATTGAGAGTATTTTACTCCACTACCAAAATTTTTAACAATTTAACAGTAAGGGAGGGAGGAGGCAAAAAATCCAGTAAGTTCTATGAATTTCAATACAATGGCACATATTCTAACTCTCACAACTTTTCCTTTAGATCAAGTATGTCTCAGTATTTATCGAATCACAGAATCACCATGGTGGGAAGAGACCTTTGATATTATCAGTCCAACTGTAAACCCAGTTATGTAAACCCATAATCAACCCTAAATCATATACCCAAGTGCCACATTCAGAAACATCTTAAAACTTCCAGAAGCGGTGACTCCACCACCTCCCTGGGAAACTTTTTCCAGTGCCTAACCACTCTATCAATGAAAAAAATTTTTTCTAGTATCTAATCTGAACTTGCCTTGGCACAACTTAAGGCCATTTCCTCTTGTCATGTCATGGCAGAGGAGGCCAATCCCCATCTCACTGCAACCTCCTCTCAGGTAGTTCTAGAGAGCAATGAGGTTCCACCTGAGCCTCCTTTTCTACAGGCTAAACAACCCCAGCCCATTTAGCTGTTCCTCATAGGATTTGTGCTCCAGACCCTTCACCACCTTATTTGCTCTTGTCTGGACACATTCCAGCACCTCAGTGCCGTTTTTATAGTGAGGGGCCCAAAACTGAACACAGGATTTGAGGTGCAGCCTCACCAGTGCCAGTTACAGCGGGACAATCACTTTGCTGGTCCTACTGGCCACACTGTTTCTGATCCAAGCCAGGATGCCACTGGCCTTCTCGAGCACCTGGACACACTGCTGGCTTATGTTCAGCTGCTGTTGACCAGCACCCCCAAGTCCCTTTCCTACAGGCAGCTTTACAGCCACTCTTCCCCAAGCCTGTAGCACTGACTGGGGCTGTTGGGACTCAAGTGCAGAACCTGGCACTTAACCCTGCTGAACTTCATGCAGTTGTCCTCAGCCCATTGATCAGGTCTGTCAAGGTCTCACTGCAGAGCCTTCCTACCCTCCAGCAGATCAAGACTCCCACACAACTTAGTCTCATCTGCAAACTGACTGAGGGTACACTCGACACCCTCATCCAGATCGTTGATAAAGATATTAAACAGGACTAGCCCCAAGCTGAGCCCTGGGGAACACCACTAGTGACTGACTGCCAACTGGCTATAACTCCATTCAGCACCACATTCTGGACCTGGCCATCCAGGCAGTTTTTATTTAGAGAACAGTGCACCTGTCCAAGCCACAGGCTACCAGCTTCTCCAGGAAAACATTGTGGAAGATGATGTCACTGCTTTACTGAAGTCTAGATAGGCAACATCCACAGTCTTGCCTTCATCTACTACGCAGGTCACTTTGTCAAAGTAGATCAGGTTGGTCAAGCTGGACCTGACTTTCATAAACCTGTGTTGACTAGGTCTGATCCCCTGGTTGTTCTGCACATGCCACGTGATGGCACTCAGAATGCTCAGAATAATGTGCTCCATGACCTTCCCCAGCACTGAGATCAGACTGACAGACCTGTGGCTCCCTGGATCACTCTTCTGATCCTTCTTATAGATGGGCATCACATCTGCTAATTTCCAGTCAACTGCAACTTCTCCAGATAATTTAGTTATCATGGTGATCCCTGTGGAATACTACACAACTTGATAGGAAAGTGGTATATAATACAACAAACATTTAGTCAACAAGAATGGTAATGGAGATGACAGCAATTAACTCCAGAACCATTATGAACTATATGAATGTAAGACAGGTAGCACTTTCTAAGTTTTCTGACTTAGGATTTAACTGCCATGTGTTTATACAAATAATTTACAACTTTCAACTACAATAAGGAAAGTTTTATTATGCTGAACACAAAACAAACTTGCTTCCTAAACTAAGAGTAACAAAGAGGACCACTTAAGAAGTAAATTTGACCATATATGCACCAGTAGCAAAGCCAGAAGAAACTGTCCCAACATGCTGATCCTACTAAGAACATGAATATTTACAGAGACAGATACAGTCATGGTAAATTTTTTTATACATCTGTGATATTATAAGCATGGAGGTTCTACTGTGGCATACTCAATAAACAGTGATATAACAATATCCAAATGCCTTTGTGAAACATTACTGCAGCTAATTCTGGGAGCAGCTTCAACTTTCAATATACTGATGGGTTGAAAACCAAACACAGAGAAGTTCAGACTGCCAAAAATAGAAAGTCGATGACAAAGAAAATAAAGGACAGGATATATATAATAAAGCTCTGTGAAAATAATATGTAAAAAGTTCTTAAAAAATAACCTAAAATCCCTAACCCCAACCATCAGTGAGAACGTATGGAAAAAAAAGTTCTTTAGCTTTACTGCTTGAAAACAAATGGTAAGTGTAATTTGATTTTATGGTGTCTAACATACTGGAGTTCCTTATAGATTTCATAGGAAATCTGTTCAAAATAAATTCATTCAGAAAGCAAAAGCTTGCACAGTAATGTTTTGAAACAGGATACCCACTAAAACAAACTTAGGAAGGGGAGGGGGAATAAAAATAGACAGGAACTTCCCCGAAGGTAAATATTATGAAATAGGTTACAAAGTAAGCTGCTCAGATGCTGTCAAGGCAAGGAAAGCAAGCTACAAATATTAAATACTTTTTAGGAGAGTCTCTAGAAGGCATTCCAAAGCCATCATGCAGAAAGGTTTTCTTCTGTCTGCTAAGAGTAAAGAAAAAGACCTGGAAAAACTATTTGAAGCACAAAAACATGGACAATAATTAATGCAAAAAGAAGGAATTCCCTGGAAAAAAATACTTTCCATGGGGAGAGGGGGTGGGGAAAGAAGAGCACGAATTGTTACATAGAACACCCTGATTACCTGTTCCCTGTTGAATCCTGGGAAATCTGTAAGTTTGGAATAATTGAAGAAACACCATATTCATCCTGATACTTCTTACACGTTTTATAATGCTGTCTCATCCACGAAAATCTAACCTGAAAATGAAATGCCAAATTACTGAAATCATACTAGACAATCCAAGAACAAGAGGGAAGAGATAATTCTGCCAACAGAAAGCAATGCATGCAGGAATTATATAGACATCCTATGCAGCAGAAACCAGAACTTGTGTCTCCCCTCAGAGCATGAACACTGGCTTCACCAACAGGACATCTTTGATTCCTCTCTCCTTAGAGCCTCTGTCACCCTTTGAGACTGGAGAACATTGTCATTCCCCAACCACAAAACATCAGACAACTGAGGGCTCTCTCAGGGGTGAAAAACGTGAGAAAACACCATTTAACTGAAACAAAGTCACTGGAACGACACCTCCTAGATCCAGGATCAACAACTGATAAACTACAAGAGAGAGGGGCCATAGGGATGAGATAAGCAACACTCTCCTTCAGCCTTCTCTGGCCTGCTGCTACTTCATGCAGAGAAACTTTTTTTTTGTTTTTGCATTAGATATGTTCATTTTCTCTTTGAGAGGGGAGTGGGAAAAAAAAGGTGAATGAACACCAACTTAACGCTGCCTATCCACCTTTAACTCAAGGCAAGACAATGAGCTGCTTAGATTTGTCAGAAGACAGCTGGGTTGGACATGCCCCAACTCAGAATTTCAGGTCCTGCAGCACTGTCAGAAGGTGCTCACAGCTCTAGAGGCTGAACAAGGTTGTATCTCACATGCCTGTGCCTGAATTCCATTAAAGTTATTCTGTTTGGTTCTTCCTTTCAGTTTACCAACTTCTATCAGTTTCTTTCTCCCCCACTTTTCATCCTAATGAATTGTGTGGAACAAAGCAAGCAGATGAGGTTTCCACTACTGCTTATCTTCACAGTGGCAGAAATAAGTCCCAAGTGAAATGAAACAACCATGAGCACTACTTGGATTCAATGCAATTTGTTATAAACAAAACGTGGCTGAAATCCTTCACCCATTCTTGCAAGCTGGGTTGAGTGGGGGTCAAGATTTCACCCAATGTTCTGAAAATAATGACCCCTTCATAAGAGAAATGAAGAGAATGTAAAAAGACTGATGGGGAAGGAGGAAGCTGCATATGATCATATGTACACTGTAAGTAATCAAAACACTTCTTTTTGTTTGTTTCTAATTAAGTTTTATAGTGGCTTTTGCGCACTTTCGTTTCCATACTGAAAATTTCTGAGGTTTTCCATGTATCTGCAACTTTCACGTTCAGCTCCCTAACTTCTGTTCTGCCAGTTTTATAGCTAGGTCCAGTTTTTCCATCTTTTTTGAGAAAAACTGGCACTCCTCTTAAAATACCTTTATTGACAATTCAAGATACTCTTTCAGTTTACATCTGCTAGGTACAGCTAGGCACTGTACGCCTAGTATATGCCTAGTATGCCAACAAAGCTAAGTTCAGACTGCTATAGGCTCTTCAGCCCCAAGACAAGAATAGCACACACTAGAAGTGTGTCTGGACAAAAATAAGAAAAATTTATTTGACTTTTTTTAAAGTTTTACTCTACCTGCTTCTCACAGCATCTACAGCCCCCAGAAGCTTTCTTCATACTGTTTTCAACATCTAGAGCCCTTTTGGGATACGTTCTTTCTTTTTTAGTCACGCTCCCCCGGCAGAGAGGACAATGTGTTCCACTTTCTCTTATAGCTGTCAAGAAGCACTTCCTGCAAAACCTAAATTAAAAAGTTATCACAAACAAAGGTTAGCAAAATGAACAGTTAGATACTTTGTCCTTGAAGAGAGCTGGGTGATTGTTAAGGAAAAAGAGATATTTCAGAGTAATAGTCTACTGAATACAAAACTTGACAAGAAAAATGAAATAATGGCGATTATAAGTATATGGAAATTAGGGGAACTTGGCAGTGCACTTTAGGTAAAGCTCTTACTATTTATTGACTAGTATTTCCGGGCTGCACACCACATTGATCATTAATTAGATACTAAATGGTACAGCAAGCACGTGATACTGGACAATCTTATCAGAGGAAATCCTGTTTATTGTCCTTAAGCAGAGCCAAAAACACTGCCAAGCTTCATTCAGCGCGCGTTCCCAGAGACCTCAGTCCACCAGCTTTTGCAGCTCTCCCTTTCCTCACGCACCAGCTGCCAAAACTATTTTGCTTTTCTACAAAGTAGCACGCTGTAATCAAGCGTCCCTCTGGAAGAAAAAAAAATGCTGAATAGACGAACTGAAAAGAGAGAACGGGTCATACTGCAGCCCTGGCTTGGAGAGGGGAAAACCATGAAGTTAAAAATCGCGAGTTCGGATGGAGGGTGCAGTAAAACTCGCCCACCGCGGGCCAGACGGCCGGGGGGGGTCTCCCGGAGCGAGTCCTGGTGGGCTACAAAAGAGAGAGGGCCGGGAGGGGGGCGGCGCCGGGCTCGTCCCCCCGCAGCCCCAGGCCGAGGGTCCGAGCGGGGAGCGCCGGGGGAGGCTCGGGGCAGGCGGGGGCCGGGATACCCACACGTGCTGGCAGTTGGCGGTCCTCACGGGCGTTTTGAACACCTCCTGGCACACCGGGCAGTAAAAATCATC